>CM052336.1:10857167-10891845 GCA_028455595.1 Lasioglossum vierecki
AAAAATATTGTATTGACATAGACAAATTATACGACAAGTAAATCTGTGTGGTACGAATTACATACTAGTTCATAAATCAATTAGCAGTATTTAACTGCAAATAAATTTCATTTGCTCAAAAATATAAAATTGTTGAAAAATATTGTATTGACACAGACAAATTATACGACAAGTAAATCTGTCTGGTACAAATTCCAAACTAATTTATAAATCAATTAGCAGTATTCAACTGCAAATAAATTTCATTTGCTCAAAAATATAAAATTGTTCAAAAATATTGTATTGACATAGGCAAATTATAAGACACGTTATTTAATGTGAGATATTACAATGAGAAGTATGCTTGGTTTATCTGGAGGCTTTACTTCAGCTGGAAATTAATTACATAGAACTAATTCGTACGCGCTTTAATTAACAGGATCGGACAAATGAACTTTTCGATCAAAACTAACTACTGTCGCAACAAATTAACGGGCAAACCATTAAAATAATCTATTACACACATATGAGGCTTTATGTGTACGTCATAATGTAACAATTTTGCTCGAAAAATCCAGAGTCACCACGATTAAAACGATGAGTAGTGGGCATGTTAAATTTGTGACGTCTGTATTGCAACCAATCCAGCAAACAATTTGTCAGAAATTCCTGAAAAATGCATAATATTCGCTAAATAGATTTTTATCCTTTTACTTAAATCCTGGGCGTTGAAACAATTTATTTGATACATACGTGCAAGAGACAAATTAATTTTTTAATCTGCGCAAATGAATTTAATAAAAATATATTATAGTCTGCAAACTCTGTATTTCATGCTTTTACAATAAAAATGAGTAGATGCAATTTAAAACAGTGAACGGATTAAAAAAATTAAAAGTATTAATATATAATATTATTTTCACTGCATTAAAATTATTAATGAAAAATATAAATTAATATGTCGCTCCTGTGCCTTGCAATTGATGCTGGAGTTTCATTTTGCACAAAATCCGGAGTATAATCATCGCGAAACATTTGATGAACCCTGCCTTTTGGTGGACCTTCAATCTAGAACAATTCGAAATAAATAAAACTGGGGTACTCTAGAAATGCTCCCCTCATTATGAAGCTTTCTATGTTCGGTGAACGTTTGACTTCCTTTCCCCGAAAATAATTGATATTGTGGTAACAGAGTTATTAAGCCGGTCCAGTTAAACGATAAAGCAACTCGTTGCAATAACCGCGTCCACCCGACACAATTATAAAGGATTACGATGCAATCGCAGTTCGCAATTACTAATAATGAGGTTAAACTGTTTCCAATTATGATAAACGGGGCTCCAGTTATAAGTGTTCACTGCGATGCTCTCCCTATTTGAATCTGTGACGGCGGCTCGCTCCGAAAGATAAACAGTTGTCGGAGCTGAATCTGCTTCAAGCGAAAATTTCAAGCGAATCTCTCATCAAATCGAAACGTAAAAGTCCTGTGACCTGGAAACTACGTAAAATTACAAAATGTAATTAACTACACAATTTTGTGATCATAAAAAACATTAATTTATTAATTAATATGAATATTTCCTTGCATTTTACAAATTTTTATGAACAGTTCGTAATAATTAGATTGTGGATTTCATTTTATACATTATGAATTTAACACATTGAGGGCCATACCTATGCTCATAAATGTTACACAAAATCAAAACAGATTATTCAATAACACCATAATATAAAAGGCAGAGTTTATTGTAATAATTTTTGTAACATTCTCACATCTCGTTAGTTTTCGTTTACTTAATATGTGGATTATAGTAAAAATTCACTTTTAAATTGCGTCAAAAAAATTCTGTTCGTTATATATGCCGTGCAGAGACGCAAGAATTGTGTCTTCTTGAATTAGTTCCTAATGAAAATTGGGTAAATCTTACGTTTAGAGGAAGCAGCTCCGATGACCTTGACCTTGACATATGTTGTCAAGAACAACATTCTGAGCAACTTTTGTCATTACAACTTTCCGGTGCTCGGTCTTAGTTTTCGAGATAATTGCAAAAAACTATTGCTGGTACCAGAAGTAGTCTTTCAAAATTGAAAGCTTACCCTATATGTATATGTATCACTCTATATAGAGTGAGACCGACTCTGTTTTCTCTATCATCTTCACACGTGTTTACTTACGTTGCCACGGAGCGTGCGCAAATACGGAAAATTCAATTTAGTATTAGCAATAATCTTTTGCAATTATCTCGAATACTAAGATCAAGCACCGGGTAGTTGTAATGACAAAAGTTGTTCAGAATGATGTTCTTGACAACATATGTCAAGGTCATGGTCATCGAAACTGCTTCCCCTAAACGTAAGGTTTACCCCTAAATTGGATGTCGTTTCTTCCCTTAATGATTTTAATAAAGGTGAAATCATGTATTGACATCTTGAATTTTGAAAATTTTCCGATAATTTTGAATGTCATCTACTTAATTTCGTTATAAATGCATCAAGATCCGCAGTCTAAGTATTAAAAATAATGAAAATATTCAAGGTGGCCAAAGTTACTGGTCTACCCTGTATTGGAGTTTAAGAAAGCAAATGTCATGGTTGAGGATACCTAAGCAATAATAAAACATTAATTAATACGTTCTAATAATATGGAAAACGCGTGCGCGAATGCGGAAAATTTAATTTAGTACTAGCAATAGTTTTTTGCAATTATCTCTACAACTAAGCCCGAGCACCGGGTAATTGTAATGACAAAAGTTGTTCAGAATGTTGTCCTTGGCAACATATGTCAAGGTCAAGGTTATCGGAGCTGCCTCCCCTAAACGTAAGGTTTACCGAAAATTGTTAAGGGAAGTGATACGTATCCAAGTAATTATAGTAATATTTCAGCGTGTACACAAACTATCTATAAAATGCACTGAAGAATGTTCGCGAGAGGAATTAATAAAAATGTCAGTATCCATTTTACGTGAGCTAAACTCGAACCGAGCCGCAAGATTAAATATTGCTTCCTATTTGTTTAGGAGGATTGCACAAAGCCCGCAAGATTCCTCTTTGTCCACGAATTGAACAGTTTCCCCGTGAAAATAGATAGGATTAAACACGTGACAGAATATTTGTCCGTAAATCTAATTCGCCGAGAAAAACTCATCCCCTTACTCGCGAGCGTTTTAGCGTAAAACCTCCTGCAAAAAGCTCCGAGATAATACATATTACAAGACCTACGGTTAGCAGAAGCTATTGTGGCTGGAAATTCTTTTTCTTTGAGTTTCAGATCTGAATTTAATTTCTAGAGAGCTTAAACCTTTGCTGTTCCCAAGCCCTTTTTTAGGAAGAATACGGTAACGTGTCTTGAATACTTTTCAAGAGTATCGTGAGCAGACGCTCGTTTATTACCGACTGGACTGCTAGGACGTTTACGTGAATTCCTATCTCCGTGGACAAATTATGAAAGTAAAAGTTTGCGGGATTTTATCAGCTATGAACACTAGAACAACCTCGAAATGTCTATTCGAAAATGTTTTGTGTTTATTATGTTGTGCTATAGTCTTTAAAAATTCTTGACAAATACTAAATATTGCATACAAGTTATAAATTATTAACTACGGATTATATGCATTCAACCGGACTGGCGAAAGTTCGTAGCGTTTTTAAATTAAAACTCAAAGATAAAATTAGAATATTTATACATAGATTTCTTCAATAATATATTATCCATTCTCTTCTATTACCTTTTGCCACTTAATAGATGACTCTCTCTTAATAGATGTTGTTATATTAATAAACCTATGCATATATATTTTAATCTTATCATCGAATTTTTATTTAAAAACGCTACAAACTAATATTAAAATTATCAACAGAGAAACTTTTGTTTTTTATAAAGTGACTTCGTGACCATTTTTATTTTGCAACTTGAAGCAGTAGACAGTTTAAAAGAATTGGACAAAAGTCAAGGTGATAGGTGACTGAAATAATTACAGGAACAATGAAATTATTTGGCTCTTGTTCAATTTATACACACAATTTTTGTCTAGAATTTTTTCATGGTTGAATAATAACACTGCTGAATACTATAGCTGTTCAATGAAAAACTAAAAATCTTAATTTTTCGCCTAACAAAACCCTCTTAAAAAAGAGAATGTCACTTTAAAAATCGTAGTGTTTCGCTCATAGAAATTATTGCTGATGCAAAATGGTGCAGAGTTACCAGATGAGGGGCGAGAATACGAATGTAGGGGAAAAAGTTACCCAATAGCTAAGAACATGTGTGGTTGTCCTCGGATTAAACATGGGGGAATGAATCTCAGACAGGGCCTTCCCCCACGCTCCGAGTTACCGTTTGGAAAAAGCAAAAAAAGGGGAAAAAGTTGCCCACTCTTTGCACCAGTGCCGATTCGCGAGAAAAATGAAGCGGCAGAGGATGGCTAGAGTGGGGAGTCGAAAACGTATAAAATTCGCGCGGCAGTCGACGTGTTAGTAAACTATTGTGCCTATACAGGGTGTCCCAAAATTCGTGTATTTCCCGGAAATGGGAGGTTCCTTGGGTCATTTGAAGCGACATTTTCCTTTAGAAAAATGACGCCAGCGGCTTTGTTTAGGAGTTATTAACAAAAAACACGGACCAATCAGAGCGCGGCTACAGCGGATTGAATCTGGCTCGGCCAATGGCGCCGCCACGCTAAGCGGGACCTGTCGCTGAATCGGACTCCGTTTGCTCTAGCCGCGCTCTGATTGGTCTGTGTTTTTTGTTAATAACTCCTAAACAAAGCCGCTGGCGTCATTTTTTCTAAAGGAAAATGTCGCTTCAAATGACCCAAGGAACCTCCCATTTCCGGGAAGTACACGAATTTTGGGACACCCTGTAGAAGACCATGGCGACGTTGATAGCGACCGCGTGAATGAAAATTTCAATTTTCACATTCTAATCCGTACACACAGGAAAAGTCTTTGGCAAACGATTTCCTTCTTTTCGGCCCGACGAAATAGGTTGCGTTTGTACTTCGCGATTACGTTTGAAAGTGAACGATGTTCCGGGGGAACGCGTAACACATGTTTTCCAGCTTCCAATCTCTTTGCAGAAAGAATCGCAGCGTTTGTACGCGGAATCCGCCTTTAGAAATCGATATGCATGCTGCTCCGAGGTAAATTCATGAACGAACACAAGCCGAGAACGGAAGCCCTCGGTGCTCAGGTAACTTTTAACGATACAGATTGTAGACGTAGAATGCGGATGTTCGCGTAACGCGGTCCCAGAGACGCATCGATCATGGAACGAAGCAAGCGACGATTGAATTGCACAGCTTGGGAAATAAAGTTCTAAATTTACAGCGGATCCAAAAAACAATTTCAACAATTCGATTCTCGAGAAATTGCCAGTGTCTGAATAATTTCGTTGATGAAAATAGTACAATAAGAAACGTCGCGTTTCTAAATTTCTTCTTTTGTTGTACTATTTTTGTTAACAAAATTATCACAATACAAATAACGACAATTTCTTTAGAATTCGAGATGTTTAAATACTTTTTGTATCCATTTTAGTCAACAAATGGTAGTTATAACAAGTATGATAATATATAATAATTATCTGAGTCCTTCAACAAATATTGTGAGTCATTCTAAAAATATGTTGTCACAGAAATAGGGTTATTCGTACAATCATTACTAAAAATCCCAGGTTACAGCGGTATAAAGTTTATCAGCTGCACGAAATAAGACGATTAAAACATTGCGAATATAAATATAGACGCTCATAAGAATTGCACAATAAATATTCATACACCAAAGTACTGTAATCCAATTATCTGAAAAAATTCGATTATCATATTTGAAGGAAGTCCGAAGCGCACGTGAAAAATAATTAAAGAGGTCGTCGGAATTCATGAATATTTTTATCCTATTTGAAATTCTCAAAGAACGAACCCTGACAAATTAAAAATAAATTCCGCAGGAAACGATACGGAGACTGGAAGAGGCAACTGAATTAAAGAGTAGTATTTTTACTTTTTCGATGTAAATAAATTACTGAGCGCGAGCCCACCGTCAAACACAAATTTATATTAATTCCATCCACACTGCGGTGTTTTAAACGTTTGCTCATCAAAATTTGCTGAGAAATATTAATATTATCAAATTCTTTTACGTCTGTGGAAACTTCAGTCACTGAAAAACTGTTTGAATATTAAATTATTTTTTTAATCATTTCGCAGCTTGAAACCTCAACTCTTGTAATACATTTTCCATTCTCTTCTAAAATGTTATTAAAAAACACTGGAAAATTTGTTTCAAGATTGAACTTAAATGATTTTCCAGCTGGAATTCTTTACTTTTGCAATCTGTTATTCATTCTCGTCGAAGGATGTTTAAAAATATTGAAAAATATTTCCATGACTGACTTTTTCAAGTCTAACATAGATTCGAAGAAGTAAAATTCTTCTCAATCTCAATGTAATATATCAATTATAGAAAGCAGCAAATTTGCAATTATTTAAACATTAATTATTTAAACATTTGCGTCTGAAAAATAATATATATACAGACACAAAAATCTCTTTATCTTGAGAATGATGCATGTATGGATCGAAACGTTGAGATGAATGTTTAAATAATTGCAAATGTGCTGCTTTCTATAATTGATCGATCTGTGCGCCGAAACCACAAAATTTATTATATATAGATTTGAAGATTGAAGGTGATATTGTCAGCTCGCATTTGGTTTTTCCAAGCAGGATCGGTATTTTCTTGCAAGGATAACACAGTAGTCTTCTCGGGGAAGATCGGCGACTGTATTTTATTAATCTGCTACTTTCCCTGATGGAAGTTCCTTCAGCTCTGAAAGCACTTAGTCGGTACGAAAATAAGTTTGGCTGAAACAGACGGCAGACTTCTGTATGAGGAGAGGTTGCGGCGAGCCGGATATTGGAAATATGATACTCTCTCATCGGAAAAGTTCGAAAGTGAATACTGCCTTCAGAGAACTTGCTCGCTTTCGAGGAAACATGTCGAGGAAATACAAAATTGTGAAACGCGGCGAAATCGAAACAGTGCGCACTCTCAAAGACGTCGATGAGATATTTTAATGGGGCCAATCAACAGAGGAATTGAATGCTTTATGACATTTTATACTTGAAAATCGGCAACAAAAATGGGTGATTTAATTCAAATAGTAAATAGCAAATATCACAAGTACACTTTTTTAAAAATATACTATTTCATTTGAAGGAATCTCGAAATAGTGAGATGATTATTTTAATAGAAAATAATTATTTTTGAAAATATTAATGCACAGAGTGAATAAAGAATAAGTGTAAAACTGGTTATATCATGATTCTACACTTTTTAAACAGTGGAGATTTGTGAAAAGAGTAGTTAGCTAACAATTTTGCAGCTTTTTTTATTGTTTAACACTTTTTTTAGTAAACCATCTAAAGTGGCCTAAACTAACTAAAGGTTAGTGACCCTCGGAATTAATCAGTTGCATCTTTGTTTTTATTATAAATTGTTCATCTTTTCAATTAGCGATTCATTTAGAAAATGTAAATGCACACAATGTGATGGAAATTATTGTCGACAGTAGAATATATTTTAATTATTTGTAAATAAGAATTAATTAGTACGCTTATTACAATTACAATACCCAGACGAAAAACTAGAGTTCAGTATTAGTAAAATCGCTATACAAAAAATTCTGTCATATTATCTTGCATGAAAGGAAAAATGGATCGTTTACTATGCTAAATGAATGCTATAAACTAAATGGTGCAAACGATATTTTCAAATCTGGTATTATTTTTAGCTGACGCATGAAAAATGAGGGATATTGAAGCATGAAAGCGTAAAACTGACATGATCATAACTTTCAGGATTTCTATTTTAACTGCAGGCTTTTATCATTTTCCTTCGAAAAGAACGTATGACCTATTTATTTGAACAAAAATATTGTAAACCGGTACGATATTTATTCATAAAATTGATTTCATACAATCACTAAATTAAGGCAATACACATATGATGTATTGCAGCACAAAATTTATTCCAAACAATCTGTCAAACAAGACTTTGCATAAAAGTGCATATAAAATGCATGTAGAATGTATTACATTAAATTGCATTAGTATACAATCGATACTCAAAATATATATTTAATATGACTAGAGTGGCATTTATTGTTAACCAAATGAAAATTGTCTTCATCAATTTCAAAAAACAGGAACCAAATAGACATTTCTTCCCTTTTTAAACAATATATATGAAAATTATTATATACTTTTGCTATTTTAATAAATGCATGAAATATACTATTAGTAATAAATATGAACAATAAATCAATATAATATGCTCACATTTCATTAAATGTTAAAAATTCCTTAAACTCCGAATACCCAAACTTGTAAAAATTATAACTAAATAAATTATCAACTATTTATATTAAGTTTCCTGAAAGAATCAATGATAATCTGAAGAACGTGGGTTGAAAAATATATTTAAAAAATGCTTTTTATTATACAAACTGCTATATAAACGTATTATATAAAAATGTAATTCTTTTTTAGTTTTTGTAGTTTAAGGAATAAAAATTAAGGTTTAATGTACAATAAATTAGTGTTCAATGAATAATAAAGTTGAGTTCACGAACACTAAGAGAGTACAAGTTCCAGTTCGTTGAAAGTAGCTTTTAATCTTTGAAAGAAGTAGGCTGAAGGTGATTTGTATAGGAGGAATAGAAGAAAACACGGTACGCTTGATTTGCCGTATTGGAAGGACGACAATAATGCGGGCGAGTTATGAGAATACAAAAGGGACTGTCGATGGAGGTTTGCCAACGTCGACTGGCGAAAGACATGGATCGCAAGAATTAACGCGAGAAGATTTCCTATAATTCCCGCGATTGTTCCATGACGGCACGTAATGCGTGCAATCCAATGCTCTGGAACTGAAAACGACCGAGGTACATATTCATAAAAGGTTCGAATTCGCTCTGTCAAGATTCGAGTGCACTCGCAAGTCGTCCGCAGAATTTATGCACTCCTAGCGAACGCCGCTGTACGATATACTGCAAAATAAAATCCTCAGTAACACTATTTAATTTTCTTCTGCAAACTGCTTTGAGAAATAACTAAAGAAAATGTATTAAAGCAAACGTTGTCAAACATTCGATTCTATAGCAAGAAGAAATTAAATTAAATAAAATCAAAAGAAAATAAATTGAAGAAGAAATTAAATTAAATTTAAATTAAAAGAAAATAAATTAAAGAAGAAATTAAATTAAATTAAAAGATCAAAAATTAAATTAAAGCAATCGTGAATTATAGAAATTAAATTAAAGCAATTCTATTTTATGCTTCATATCGTAGCATTTATTATGAATACGTTGAACTAATGTTTCAA
Organism: Lasioglossum vierecki; assembly: GCA_028455595.1. Classification (NCBI taxonomy): domain Eukaryota; kingdom Metazoa; phylum Arthropoda; class Insecta; order Hymenoptera; family Halictidae; genus Lasioglossum; species Lasioglossum vierecki. Next base: position 10,866,528 of record CM052336.1, read on the forward strand.
ACAAACATTTACGATAGTCATTTATTATAAAATCTTTGATATTTACGTAACAAAAATTTTGATGTTGCACTCCAATATATAATAAAAAGGTTCGTATTCTATTGCATTTATACTGCTTATTTATATGTAGGAAATATGATTTATTTATTTGGCTTTGAAGCACATTTTTGCGACAGTTTTTCGTTGTTTTCACATTAATGAAATCGTTTTCAGCAAATATTTGTTGCTGCAATTTTCGTAATATTTTTTCTCGCAAACCTGAAAAGCAGAGAATTAATCAAAATGTACCTGCGGTCGTCTTTCCCGGTTGTTCCGCAAATTACAGAACAAAATAAAAGGGTAAACAAAAGCTTAATATTCTAATGTTCATTTCCACCTCTGCAGACGGGATTAAAATTTCGTGGAGTCGTCGTGTACGTCACAGTGTCGTTCTAAGGTTAATTACGTTTATAAGTGGAACATAAATGGTGGGGGAAACAAGCGGTTAATCCTGACTGTTATATAGGTTTTTGGAAAGTTAGTAACAGTGTGTGGATAGGAGTGGAACACGAGTTTTATGCGCAAACATTTCGCGGAAATAATTTTATCGTTCCTACATATTAAAGCTCTTCGCGCGAATTACCGTTACGATAACTTATTTTATTAAATTTTGTAAGACATTTAATTTACCAAAGACAGAAATTTACCAAAACGCTTATGTCGGTACCGAACTATTGTACCTACTTCCAATTTGTTTCTAAAATGATTCGTTCTTGTTATCGATGATTAACAATTGATTAATATTCAAGGCTCAAAAAATATGCGTTTTAACAATAAACCTACCAACAGATTTATTATTTTACAATTATTGAAATAATAAAAATGTACCAATTACTTTTAAAACTCGGTAGGTTTAGTGTGAACTTTAAAATTAAATTATTGGTATGTTAGCGAAATTGTCAATATGTCGAACATCGTAGAAAAATTGTTACTATCAGCATTAAAATTAATCTAAACGAAAGCACGCTCGAGTTACGGATCAAAATATTGGAGTCAGTTCACCTAAAAATCAAAAATCGGCGTGCCGTACGAAAATTGCAATAACGAGGAGCACGTGAAAACGTGTAAAAGTTTCAATATGAAAGTCAGCGCCAATCAGTTTGCAAGCTCGAGTGTAAACAATAGGAGCATGCAATATCAGAACATTGTTCCAAAAGGGACGGCACATCAAACATTCGTGTCAACGTTGCCAGTATTTGGTAAACTGAATCTCGGAAAAATGCTCATGTCATGAAGAGTGGCGACTGTCATGAATGTTGAAGAAGCTGGGTTTCATATGTGTTTAATTTTTTCGAGGACAAGTGCAGCGCGTAGCAATAACTATATTAAACTTTTGGCTTATCGGTGAATTTATAAAAGCTACTGTGCCCAGATGCTGGATAATAAATAAATTACACCAGACACAATTTATGACAACGATGAATAAATTTTAGAAATTTTTAAAATTCTTTTGCGAGTGAATGGATACACTAACTTCAGAAAATTCTTGCATGGATAAATGAATTTCAATAAGTGAATTCAAGGATTGATGAAATCCTTAGGAATAAGACTTTAAAAATATTAATATATTATTTCACCACATTAAAATTATTGGTAATTATTTACATTAGGGGCTTCCTCACCGATTTTCATGAACTTGAAATATGTTATCAAGGTCAACATTCTGAACAACTTTTTACAACTCGGTTTTAGTTTTCGAGATATTCGCAAAAAACTATTGCTAATACAATTCATTGTGTGCGTGCAGGAATACGAAATATTTTCAACTTCAATGTAACGGAATTATTAAAGAATGAAATCAATTTTGAACATTTCGAAGGAAAAGATGAATGAAAGAAATTTTGCTTGAAAAGATTAGAAAAGAAGGTAATTATACAGAAAAGGTCTGCGTACTCCGATTTTGATGAAATTTTAATATGTTATAGATTTCGACATTTAGAACAACATTTTCCTTTTCCGATATAGGGGGGTCGCTTTTAGTTTTCGAGATATTTGCAAAAGGCTATCGCTAATACTGTATTGAATTTTTCGTGTTCCTGCATGCTCCGCGGCAACGTAAACCTGGTCCGTATCGAAAAATTCAATACAGTATTAGCAATAGTTTTTAACATGTAACATGTACAGGAAAAAGTTGTTCAGAATGATGATCTTGACAACATATTTCAAGGTCGTCAAAATCGTCGAGGCAATTATTAATGAAGAATGTAAATTTATAGTTAGCTCCTGCGTGTTGCAGTCGATGGACAAATTATTTATTTCGGCCGATAATGGAGTCTTTGCCGTGCTTCAAAATTAGCGAGTATCGTTTGATGTGTCGCAAATGCAGACACAATGTCTAGACGATTCTAAACAACCACGCTGAACCTAAAGGGTTATCTTTACTTCAATCATTCAACAGCGACAAAGGATTTGAGTGGTGGAATAGTGCTTGATGCGGACGTAGGCTTACAGTCATACAGAAGGGAATCTGGCTCAAAGCTAAGTTCACTGCACTTCTGCAATTCTCGCGAGACTGCACGGAAGGTGTAGTGCGGGATTTTACGACCTCAGAGCTTCCACAGCTTGTCTGCCAGTACAAGTACCCAGAATTTTCAGGTATCTTAACTAGAATTGGCTCTGTGCAACTACAAATAGAATACTATTTCCAAAATATATACCACTGAATAACCAACCGCACGAAATCCACAAACCAATTTCGTAGACGTTTCATTCTGTTCACAGATTTGCTGAAGTTTAGGCGAACTTCCTAGACTGTAGATCTTTATGTAAAGTAAGATTTGTCTGAGTTGATCCAAACACTTTCTAAACATTTTTTGGTACAATATCTAAAGAAATATTCTTCTAACCAGCAGAACTAAATGAAATTATTGGAATACTTTATACAAAAGAATTTGGTATTAGAATTGTAAAATGTTTCTTAACAAACACATATACATAAGAATTTTCTGAAATATTTCTTAACAATTTATCGTACTTACTAGCAACTTTGGATTTTCAAAGACTGTCACTTGTATGTAAACTGTTCTATTTGTTATAAATTCGGCTGAATGCTTAAACATGAATGACAAAAGAATAAAATTTTAGTAGGAGTTAAAGGAATATCTTGATCACAGACCAAACAATTTGAAATGATTTGAATGCAAACACGTCTAAACACTTTCACATACCTTAACGTTTTGCGGAGATAAGCGAGGATTTGCGGCAGATATCTGTGCAATCCATTTATCCTCCTTATCTGTCGTTTTCCACTTGGTACTACGTTCTGGCAGATCGTCAACGGTATTGTTCTCCTCGATTTAGCCATTTGTCTACGAGGCTCTTCGCATTATTCATTCATTTTGCAACTACTCTACGTGACATTTAGCAAATGCAATGACAGCTTCGGATGAAAACACCTTCAAAATGCAAATAAGTAGACAGCGAACCCCTGTGCGATAGAAACATGTTTTAAATCAATTGGAAGAACAGAAAGTAAATAAAAATGATTTTCTTCAGTATTATCAATAAGTCGAAAATAGCGTAACAATATTCTTAAAGTGTTGCTACCTTTGATGTTAAAGCATCATTATATAAATAAATTTAAAAAAAATTTCTAAATATATTCTTAAATTCAAAAATGTAGGCCTTTACTACAAAATCTAATTATATTTACACTCGTGTATTATTGCAATAACAGAACATTGTTATTATAATTGTATACCAAAGTGATCGCTAATGACCTCGATGTTAATGCGACCTTTATAAATAAATAAATAAAAAAATATATTCTTAAATATAATGTTCAGTTAAATTAAATTAGGAATTACCTACTATATGTAATTTTCGTAAATATAAATGTAGTATAAATATTATAATTTGTTAAAATACCTTACAGTCGCTAATGCAACTACAAATGTAATTAAAAAGAAATACACTATATAATTTTATTTAACTACACTTTTAAATTGATATACGTGTATTAGGAAATCATTTTTATTCTGTTATTTTAGAATTTTCTTTTGATTCTAAAAATGTTTACTCTAATGGGAATAAATAAGAAGTAGTACAGACAGAATGTTTGCAGTATAAATAATATCGTTCGCTTGCAAAAGTCGAGCGAAACCGAGGTACACGCTTTCTGGAACGTGTATTAAAGGCAGGATCAAGGTACCTGGAAAATCGCGAATTTCTAGATAAAATTCGTGGTGCTTATTTTATCGCACTTCTTTATAGAGAAACGTAACCTATGCTTGGAAAGAGAGAACTCCGTAAAAACGTGTGTACAACCATAATACCGAAAGAAACATTTTTGCAAACGTTTGCATTTCATGAAAACTTGTACGGCGTGCATGGTCTTCGACACAGGAATTTCTCAAACAAAATTGTGTGCACAGAGAACAGCACCTGATCACCGAATAGTATTATTGGGAACAGTTGCTAAAATGAGGTATCATCCGAACAATAATCTGATTATTTATACTTACCCCCACGTTTTAACACGTTTAAAACCAATAGTAAGTTCGAGTTAATAAACTATATCCCCTGCTTTTTAATACTGTTAAAATTGAAATATGAAATTGAAACAGAAGGCATTTAAAAATATCTCTGTATAATTTCGGATTTCGCTTGTAAGGCTGTTTAACCGTTTCGGTCTCGAATTATTTATTCCTGGAAAAAAATCGTAGCTTTGCTAAGCAGTTCGTTGAAAATATAAATGTTTAGTGTATTACTAAGTTTATTTAGTATGTCCTTATATGTGGAAGGGCCATGCGAAAGAGTTAATATTTCGATAATAAGAATTAATTTTAGCGGCGCAACGGTTCGATCAAATTCTACAACTCTAGCAATGTTTGTTATATTAATATTAATAATATATTAATATTAATATTAATATTAAGGGAAAAGAAAGGTGGTGTTTCGTCCTAATTTGATCGAACCGTTGCACAGTGCGGCATGTAAATGGACATTCGAGACAAAAATCATAACTTCTAAACTAATCAATTTTTGACCTAAGTACGTTAATAATTTTTTAAAGGGAAAAATGCATCGATTAATGCACCAAAAAATAAGGTTCCATTAGTAAAAAAGTTTATTCCAATTTTTTTTAATAAACAGTTTTTTATAATTAGTTGTTATTGCAATTTGTTGTCAACTGTATACTGTACAACTTTTGTCATAAATATTTTTTAATTATATGGTTAAATTTAATTATATCTACTACAATGCATAATAATTTACTTCAACTAAATTGCGATTACGAATGCATTTCTCTAACAAAAATTAAATAATATCGAGTCTTGCAATTTATCGCAGAAAAAAATTATATAGCAATATACTACACATCTTGTTGATACAGAACAGCCAAAATTATAGGATGTTTTGAACGATTTTTTTGTAAATTGCATTTTAAGGAAAAAAGAACTTGCCACTTAAAATTATGCATACCTCTGGTCAAATTCTCTATACTTAAGTTGTAAGAAACAGTTTAAAACAAAAACGAACCTAAAAGAACAATTAGGGCACGAGTAATCTAACTTTTTAGTATTTATACTACAATATACTCTTGGCTGTTACTGATCCCCTATTGAATTTCTTGGATACTACTTTTTACATATACATTCCTTACTTACTGACTTATGATTTTGTTGGATAATTATATTAGAATGGAACCATGATTATTTTGATTTTTGTCCATTGCATGCCGCACTGTGCGTTGCGCCGATAAAATTAATTCCTATTATCTGAATATTACGATCGACATAAAATTAGTTACTTATATAGGTTAAGATTTCTATGTAATAAGATTTATTATAATTTAAGAATTCAGTATAAGATTTGAACATAAAGGAATATATATCCTCTCTAAACAAAGCCATCCCCTTATTCTTGCAGTCTCCTATCAATTATCACTCACTTTCATCCCCTTTCTCCTACGTCATCTTTATCATAATCTACACCTTCCACTTCGCGCAGAAGCGTTATTGATTATTACATCAGCCGTCAAGCGTCGAAATTTAATACCTGATATCGATCTCTGTCTTCTATATTTTGTTTAACTATGACCGACATCCACGACACACTATACATCCGACAGCGATTTAATGGTGTGCGTTCGCTCATCTTTCACACTTGTTAACCTTAGAACACTTATCTTTCAACATTATAACGCACTTAAATTATATCAATATTTTACCAAATACCATTTTACACATCATTGAGTACATAACTTATTATATTTACAATTTACACAGGGTGTAGGCTGCAACGTCAGACTATTGAAAATTAATTACTACATTGTGAACTCTGATACCATATAATTTCTTTGAAATATTCGCTCGTATAACGAACGATCTATAAACAATTTATTTCAACAATGTTATGCTCTAATCTTGATGTAATCATTGTACTGTCTTAAATTTTACAAGGTAGCCCAGAAGTCACTGGACCATTTATAATTTATTTGTAGAAAATGTGATTTTCTCAAATTTAGAACGATTATCACTGTTTCCTTGATCTTGACCGATAACTTGTAAATAACTTAAATTAATTAAATAAAGTTTATTAACTCGAATAAAAATCCTATGTTTATAACTAAGCAACTTTGCAAATAATTATAACTTTTTCAACTTTTTATATATAATTGCGTCTGTAAAAATTAAAACACTGTAAATTATATAGTTCAATATAAACCTTATAAAAATTTACTGATTTTTATTCTAAAATTTAGATAAATATACAAAATCCCCTCAAAGTTAAGCTCTGTGTGAAAAACTGTTTTGTTTTTTGACACGGAGGTTAACTTGAATTATATAATTTACAGTCTTTTAATTTTTACAGACGCAATTACATATAAAAAGTTTTTCTTGATAATGGTCTTAATCTAGACCGAAACGTTGACATAGTTATAGTTATTTGCAAAATTGCTTAGTTATTAACATAGGATCGAATCTTTGGGCCGAAAACATCAATTTAAGTTATATAGAAAGATTATGATTAGCCTGGGGATCTTAATGGAAAATAAAAACTTTCTTTGCATCGATTGTGGGAAGCAAGAGGAAAATAAAAATTGATTTCATCCCTTGATGACTTTGTTACATTAAAAACAACGTTACGGTGTTCTTAAATTTTTCTAATCTGTTACTTGTTGTATAATTCATCCAATCAATTTCTTCATAATTGTCTAGTTAAGATAAATGGTGAAAATAAATGGACTGTGTTTTTTGGACCACCTTGTATCTACTTAATTTTAAGAAAAAGTGAAATGACCGACTGATAATTTGAAATGTCTCGATTCGATGTTCCAGGCGTGATTATATCGACTAGCGGCAGTGCTGTAAGGGACCGGATCACGGGGGGGTCCACTTCCGCTCTAAGCTGCAAATGCATGAATCGCCACACACCCACGCAACAACAGGTTAGTTCTATAATTGTTACTCTAATACTTCTCGTTAATTGCGTTGGGTTTAATACATTCTGATTGAATTAAATCAATTCGGTATTTCTAATATTCCTCCATGTACCGGGAAATTGCGATCCAAATTGATTAAGTGAAACGTAAAAAACAATTTATATACAACTACCTGACCCGACAGACAATGTACTGATCAAATTTTTATAAATTTGTTTCCGATCGTTTTGTGAATTTGTGAAAAGCTATTGGAAATGTGTAAACAAAGAACCATCGATCATGTAAATTCCTATTGAAATATTGATTAAAAGCTGCGACGTTCGTTTTTTTGTTGTATTGAAATATGATTCAAAAAGCACTTTTAGTGTTTATCGAATTTTCCACTTTTCCGGGCAACTTTTCTAATTTTTCTTTCCCTAAAACCTTATTCAAACTATTACGAATATTTTAAAAAAAGATTAGCCAAATGCGCTTACCAACGAACAGCATTTGATTTTTATTTATATAGATTTATTCACTTACGAATTATTAGTTTGTTCGGAAAGTCTCCGCCGATTTTCAATTATTTTACAAACCTTTATTATTATACATTTTCCGAAAGGTGGCACTTTCGCCAATACTTGTATCTATTCATTATGAACATAGATTCAATCGTTTTTGTTTGGTCTCAATGGAAACATGGAGAACAAGATTTTTACTACAGAAAAGGCAAGAATGCTGTTCAAGTTGGAAAAAAGATATGTGCTGTTTTTAGGGACGTTTTATAAGAGTGGGATAATGAAACTTCCCAAAAGAGATGTTAAACCGTTGTCGAACAAAATGGTTCATATATTATTAAATAAACTTGATTGTTAGTACAATTTTTGTTATTTTCAATTTAATCCAAAAGTCGACTGAGACTTTCTGAACAACCCAATATAATATTACTGATGATAAGATACAGCAACGAATTTTATTACAAACATACCATGCATCAGTAGAGTCATTCGTGAGTTCTTGTTGACGCATAGGTACCCTCGTTCGAAAAACGGCGAAACCCGGTCCCGAGTCATCGTCTTATATCGGACTGAAACTGTATTAGTGAAATCTCGGTATGAATCTTTACAATAGTACATTTATGCTGCAATAAATGTATAAACTCGACAAATAAAATTCCGCCATCGTTATTAATGGTAGCAACGGGGGTCAGAACTAAAGAAAGGTGTAATTAGACCGCTTCCAACTATTTCTTATTTTAAGTCAGAGCCATCAAGATCGCAATAAACGCACAGACTCTACAGTCTATTTATTTCATTCCGCAGTTATTGCGTTCCTTATAGGTTTATAAGATAATATCCCAAAATCTCCCGACTCGGTAAATGCCATTAATCACAAGCTTACCAACGTTCCGTTCCGCGTTGTATCACCATACTATTATTTCTTCGTTTTCTTTCCCCTCATTAACGTGCTTCTTCTATTATGCCCAAGAGGTCTCCTATTTCTCACCGGTATTCTTCATCAACCTGTTTATTTTTCCGAAGGAGAAGAGCCCGGACAGGGAAAAACGGTAACCGGGGAGCAGGAGGTCTACGCCATCATGAAAAGGATGAAATTCCCCATTCCCCCGGAACAGATGGTAAAAAACAAGGAACGGCCTGAAACTCACAAAAGAAGAAATTTTTCCGTGCCGGCGGAACAAAGCGCGAGAGTCTCCCTTAATCAAATAAATTGTCCGTATCAAACCCCCTGGAACAACCGTTCCGGACCCTTTCCCTTAGAAAAACCATTCCGATGTGATCAATTATTCTTATTCTTTCGTTGCTAACAGTGGTATTCAATTACGGCCTTGCCTTCAACATTTTAATCGCTCTACTGCTAGCGACAATGATGACACGGGACCCCGCGACATCGTGAATAGTGATGGGAATGATCCAATTCGCTAATCAGATACGTGTACCGAAGAATCGGAGTGTAGCGAAAAGTAAAGTACTTGGTATCGGAAGCTAATGTGCTCAATTTTTCTGAGTAGGTACAATTTACCAATTGATACTATTTGATACTTAGGATCCTACCCATCACTACTCAATACCGATCTCACCCAAGATAGATCTATGAATATGTTTCTGAGTATGTACAATTTAGCTATTGATGAGCTTTGATACTTAGGTGTTCATACGTACCTTAAATACAATTATACTTTTCTATTAGTAATTGATATTAAGTGAGAAGGGTCATACCCATCACTAAATCAATAGGCAGCGGATTTTATGCATTTATGACAAAAGTGAGGAGGTGTAATTTAAAATAGTAAAAACGTTAAGAGAATTTAAATATACTGTTAAATCTATTAAACATATTAGGAAAACAAATTACTCCAATTTGTTGTAATTCATGTAGACAATTTTTATTGTGCATAGAAATCCGCTGTTTACTAAACAATTCTGATCCTATCCAAGATATACTGGAGAATCGATGTTGCCGAGTAGGTATCGTTTAGCAATCGATATTTTGAAACTTAAGATCATACCCATCACTAGTCAATACCGATGTCAGCCAAGATTGACGTACGAAAATGTTTCCGAGTAGGTACAATTTAGGAATCGAAACCATTTGATACTTATGAATTGTTAATAAATGAGACCCATTTCTCCTTTTACTATAACGAACGTAAATGTAGTTGACACACCGCCAGCCATAAATGCACGTACCGGTTGCTCCGGCAGAGTAATCTCGCGGTTCTAAAAGCCAAAGGAAAAAACGGATTATAGATTCTATTCAAATGCACGTCGCACAGTCAGAAAGAGCAATGCTTTCTATTTTATTTCCCCCGGACGGAACGACCTCCTATATACGCGTACGCAATTGCCGCAGCCATGACACGGGAAATGACTTTACCGAGGGATAAGGAATTTCATGGTGGAAGTTGAAGAGCGCGTGACACCATTTGGACCATGCAATTTTTAAGACAAAGCGATGGCACGGTCTCCGCTTCCAGAAAATCGTAACAATGGTTGGAATTGCAAGTCCAAGTTCTGTGCTGAGTGAAATTAGCTCGGCTACGTTTTTTAATTTCATTGTGCATAATCGATCCTTGGGATGAAAATATCTTCTATATGCGAAACTTCAACTTGCTTAGTATGAACAAGTTTAATAACGAATTGGAGTAATGAGAAAGAATCGGATACCCATCACTACTTCCAACCATTACACTGTCCAACAACAAAAATGTTTCTATACAACTGTTGGGTGGATCTTATAGAGTTTTTCGCGCTGATTCCGAATCTGGCCTTAATTTTTATCCTACATGCACAGTTTTTGAGAAATTATTATATAAAATATTGTATTGTTCTTTACAGCAAAAGATTCTCTGGACTTTCCCCAATCGATAGAGAATCTTTTGCTGCAAAAAACAATACAATATCTTATATAATAACATCACAATATTTGTTCAAAGTCGAAAAATACGTTTTTTCACATTCAAATGTTTCAAAAACTGTGCGCGTAGGAGAAGAATTAAGACCAGATTCTGAATTAGTGTGGAAAACTCTATAAAATCCACCCAACAGTTGTATAGAAACATTTTAGTTGTTGGACAGTATAATGGTTGGAAGTAGTGATGGGTACGATCCGATTCTTTCTCATTTCTCCAATTTATATGGAAACATGAAAAAAGTTGAAATTTGTTGGACAGTGTTATTTATGGATTTGAGAAAGAATGAATTGGAGGATTCCCATCGCTAATAAGACCGACTTCCGCACTCGAGTATATCAGAATCTATCAAAATCGTCTTCCGATGATCTAGATGCATCAACGTTAGATATCCGCGTTGCATGGTGCAGCGTGTACACGAGGTAACAAAAACATGTACGGGTTGGTCTTGTTTCAGGGAGCTTACGTAAACTACGAGGCAACCGATTTCGACCTAAGCCGCAAATCAGAGAAGGGGGACCATCTGTGGGCCAGATTCAAGGTGCATGCAGATGCGCTGACACCCTCGCGCGACCAGTCGCACCTGCACACACCGACGTCCATCAATCATCTGAATAACAGCAGCTGCAACGGCACGGAGACGTAAGTGTACGATCGATTATTGGTGTTACGCAGATGGTGGTCGTGATCGAGCCCCGGTTTCCTACCGCTGAGACAACAAGCTCGATCATCGCGACCGGTAAATATTGTTCGCATCTCCGTATTTTCGTTTACCATAGACAATGCCACCACCGCCCGGGTAAGTCCACGGACGAGGAACCGCACTTTCGATTATACGTATCCGACATACCTAACTACTGGTCTCCCGTGGCATACTTCCCGCGAACTATGAATTATTCACCGGATATTGCCGCGCAAAGATCCGTCCGCCTTCGTGTTTATCGTGTAAAGTGAATTATTCATTTCTTTATTTCACCACCGCTTCTTAGACTTTTGTCTGCTGCTCTGTCGATTGCGTCGTCGATCGATTTTCTCGATAGCAATCCGAGGATGCTGCACCCTCGAGGGGTTCAACCACCTTGACCTTGACCATCCAGAAACGTGTTCTCGGGGATTTTTGTTCAGGGATAATTAATCAGTGAAAAACTTTGATTTTTCACGGTGATATTTATTCTCGATTTTTTTTCAGGATACAATATTAACGCTGAACCTGTCGAGCCTTAAAAGTAAACGATACGTGTTCCCTTATAATGATGATAGGATTGATTTTATTTAGACATTGTGCTTTATGAAATTAATTTTGTCATAACAATAATCGTGGAATAAAAAGTCTAGAACTGGTCATTTAAAACTGGAACGTATTATTTAGACTGAAGCGCACATTTTCTTTTATCAATTCCAATTATTGCAGCAGCAGGTGCATTGGAAAAACTCGCTGTTCTCGTTGGAAGATTATCTTTAATAATTTACAGCTCAACAAATATTTGCGATATCGAGAAAAGCTCACGTCAGATTTTACAGTATCGCGTGCGGAATATTCGTTTAAAATTTGAAGCATGTTGGTCGTAGAGTTCCAGAGATTTCGTGTCAGCCGTGTGACAATTTCTGTAAAAATCCGAAAAAGCTTTGAACGATTTGAAATGTAGATGCTTGTAGAAACATTTGTTGGAGCTGGACAGGTTCAAAATGCGAATCGAAAAGTGGTACACTGGCAATTGGAAATGTACGCAATGCAGGTGCCAGATACTATGAACCGTGCCAGCACGCTGGACACGGAATGATTGATGTCCTACGCATCTTTCTTCTACCTGGAACGCTCTTGGGAAGAGGAAGCCATCTCTCTTCTGTGTGGTTAACATGTTTCAGGATTATATTCCAAATGTATTCAAATCTATGGATGCAGGACAGAAATTTGTGTAACAATAGGTCCATGGTACGACAGTGATCGTCATTCGATAACTCCTTTTCCCAGGTCCAAGAGCTTTAAAGATTGAAGATGCACTTTCAACCTTGATAACACCAAGCTGATTCCAATATTTTCCACATTTTTGTTTTACACTTTGAGTCAACAAGATATGTTCCATTTGTCACGTTTTAACCCTCATCCACACTATGTGGTACCCGGGTACCTATTTCAAATTCATTCACATAATATTCAATATTTTTCAATTGATATGTCCTTCATCTTTTGTGACATCTCAAATCTACTTTATATGAATTAATATCCTTGGAATTAAACAAAAATTGTATACAACATTTCACAAAAAAACTCCCAAACCTTTTTTTTCGCATTCGCTATGATAAGGGTACCCGGGTACCACAAAGCTCAAGTAGGCAAATTAGATCCTATACAATTGTGATTTGTAGTACAACTATTTCTCAGTACAAATTTTATTGCTTCAAAATACAATCGAACTACATGTCACTACAAGTAATACATTTCTCCACTTTTTGCGTATGCTGCGCACATATTGGTCTTTTAGCGAAGACGAAGACAGAATCGTATAAAAAATTACCCGTGTGGATGAAGGTTAAAGAAAGCTGACAGAAAAGCCTTTCGTCGAAGGAGCCTGGATCTATTTTGACCCAGAGTATTAAAATCGCCACACGATCTGACGAATTAATTGAATGGACAGCTGTTGCATTCGGGACAGTAGAAAAATTAACATGTCCACAAGAATGCCTTCATAAATATGATTTCTTAACATCATCTATGACATAGTCATCATCACGGCTGGGGAAAATGGTACTTGAAATAGTAAATAATAAATAATCCCATTTATTTTAAAGTATACACACAACTTTGAAAATGAAATATTTTATTTGATGCAGTTATTTTTGAAAATAAAATAATTTATTTGAGGCACTAATTCTCGAAAATAGTATTTTATTTGAAGAACATTGAAAATATTTGTATTTTGTGTTTTCCTATTTTTAATTTCAATACGATAGACTTTATGTTTATGCGGGTTCTCAGAGTATTATAACATTTTTCAAACAGAAATATTTTATTTTCAAAATTGTATATCTTAGTTAAAACACTATTTTCTTCGAGGAAAATAAAATCTAAAATATTAAATAGTATCTGAAATATTTGTTCCGTCAAATAATGCCCACTTCTGGTCGTAATTATAATTTCGAAAGAACTTGAAAACAAGCGAACACAATTGTTTACTTAGCTGCTGTATATTGCAACAGATGCATAAAATTTTTATTTCGCAGTTTCTAGTTATAATAATGGTCCGACGACCTTAATCATTTCACAGTAAATAACGTAAAAAACGTTTGAATATTCATGTGGAACGTGCGAGACTTTGTACAAAGCGTGCTTAAACACACAATTAAAAATTCTCGAGCAATATCTCGACCCTGGGAAGGAGATTTTTCGTGTACCTTCGTACATAGTGTGTCTAATATTAAATTATCTAAAAGAGAAACCAGTATATGTAATTGCAAACGTCGCCGTTTCCCTTCCAGGGAAAACATTTCTCTCCAGAAACCCTTTTCTCTTTACATACGAACGACTCCGGATCTCGCTAAATGAAACGTGTGCGTCTCCGCTCAGACCGACGCAATTCCAAGGAGCAAATTTTACGACAGATACAGAGTCGTTTGAGATGTGCCAGCCTTCAGTTACATCATGCGAACATTCAACAACTAACTAGTTTGACGCAGACAGATAAACAGAAACTTCTGTCGGAACTTCTCGAGCGAAACAGCTTTGTTTTGCGTTCCCCGTTATACATATGCATACTGGTGTCTCTAGCCCTGAACATGCAACGTCTACTAATCACACACGGGCATAAGTATGACGTATAATGGCGAATTGTATCGCACGCTCGAGTAATTTTTGTTGTCTGAACCCTTAGGCTCGGCGTGAACAACGTACACTTTGCGGCACAGAACTACGTATAAGTCAAATACAGATATAATTAAATTTCTGCTTCCCCGAAGAATACTCAATGTATCTGTTTTATATAATTTTAGAAATATTTGTATAATCATAATTTGGGTAAACCTTACGTTTAGGGGAGGCAACTCCGATGACCTAGACCTTAACATATGTTGTCAAGCACAACATTCTGAACAATTTTTGTTATTACAACTATCCGGTGCTCGGTTTTAGTTTTCGAGATAATTGCAAAAAACTGTTGCTAGTACTAAATTGAATTTTCCGTATTCGTGGACGCTCCTTAAGGTTTAATCCTAAACGTAAGGTTTACCCAGAATATATACACCTAGTTCGCTTTTATAATTTTTAATAAAATTAATAATTCGACAGCGGATTTTCTAACAAAAATGAGTAAGCGTAATTCAAAACTACAAACATTAGTAGAACATCAAAATACTGTTATATTATTTTCAACGTATTAAACGGATTAAGAAATAAAATGAAGTTCCATTTCATTCCAGTTCATTGCAATTCAGCTAGAACATTTTCATTTTGCATACAGATCCGCTGTCTATTAATAATTAATATTAATAGTTGCTGTCGTTTAAATTAATGATCGACATATACTGCTCAATCAATTTATCAAGGAAAACAATGATTTACTATTCCTTAGCGAAAGGTGCATAGACAACATGTGTGCATAGTTTAAATAATCAATTCGTAAAATTCAATTTAGTACTAGCAATAGTTTTTTGCAATTATCACGAAAACTAAGACCGAGTACCGGATAGTTGTAATGACAAAAATTGTTCAGAATATTGTTCTTGATATCATATGTGAAGGTCAAGGTCATCGGAGCTCTCTCCCCTAAACGTAAGGTTTACCATAATTTGCAATAGCGTCATTAACAACAATATTCATTGAAGATTAATAAACCAAACCCAGAGTGTTTACACTCGATGTGTTCAGTTCTGTTCTGTTTTTGAAAATTCAACACTGCACCAATTTAGCATTAGTAATAATTAAACTCCGGACTTTTATGCAAAATAATAAAGTGCATCAAATAAGTTATAAATGCTTAAATTCCGGAGTCTAGTAATAATTCATATGAGCCGAACACGACTTCGAACAGAATATCAAATGTTACCGCTGTTCTAGAATTCCGGAGTTCCAAAATGATAAACTTAATTTGCTGATGATATTTGCAATTTGATAGCAGAACGGGGAACTGCCATTGCGAATGTAATAATGAAGCGGTTTCAGCTTCAAAAGTTCCACGTATGCAGGATAAAATTTCTTGTCGCAGTTTCCGGCGAACTGCCAAATTGAAATATCAAGCGTTTATGATATCTATCGAGTGAAATTACTTAGGGCAAGCTGAAATGTGGTTGGTCACGGCAGGTTTGCTCCTGCGAGAGCGACACGTGATTGGTGGAGGAACTTTTAGTCAGCAATTTGGTTGGTCGTTACGGAGTTACGTTTCAGAGGACAACGAGTCGCGAATTCCTAGAATTGTAGGTGGTAAATTCCAGGAATCGAGTGCGACTGTAACCTGCATTCTACCTAAAAGTAGCAGTTTATGACAGTACCGGCAAAGTGGAGGGTGACGTTTCATGTTCATATTTTCGTTCCAGCCTTGTGGGTTTTACCACCTAAATTTATAGGGTAACAAATACCATCGCATTTTGAAGAAAAAAATATTTATGTGCATGTTATTGCGTCATACGTGTCATTATTAGACAGTGACTCGTTGTGGGAAATATAAAGTTAAATATAAGTTGATTTCATCCCTTAATAATCTAGTTACATTAGAAACAAGGTGACAACATTATTAGTAGACTCCGGATGTTTATGCAAAATAAAAAATTTGTACATCAATTGCAAGATGCATGAGCTAAACGTAAATATATATTATTCATTAATCAATTTAATGTGATGAAAATAATATATTAATACTCTCCAAATCTTTTAATATTTTCACTGTTTTAAATTGCACTTGCTCATTTCTATTATAAATTCATAAAATCCGGAGTCTGATTATTAGTACACAATTAAGTCATAGATAAGAGAAGCTTAATTTGTTCCTCGAGATATTTCTAAATGTAAGAATCACATGTGTAGTTAAAGTTTAAGTTAAAAATTATTTTTCAATGCGTAGATACACGATATTAATGTGTGACAAAATATTAAGGTGGCAGAATGGATGGTGTGGAATCCTAATGATCCTAAAATATATTTACTCACTAAGCGAGATGAATTTCTAATAAACAATGCGTACCTGTTCCGTACATTTTTAAATCCTGTTTCTCGCCCGTAGCAGGTATACAGTACAACAACAGCAGCAGCAACGTGGAAGCAGAGGATATCCAGGGCAATCGGGGACGAAAGGATTCCGTACTGGTGCTCCTAACTGGTCCTTCATCTTTGATCCTGCGGGACGCCTCTGTTATTATTGGTCGATGGTGGTATCCCTTGCCTTTCTCTACAACTTCTGGGTTATCATCTATAGGTTCGCCTTTCAAGAAATAAATGGTTAGTAAATTTCTACAAAATTTGTCTCTTATTTTTTCATTTCTGTATTTCAAAGAAATATCCCTGCGGTACAAGTTTTTTTTTTATAATTATATAGAAAAGGTCTGCGCTCTCCGACTTTGATTAAATTTTAATATGTTATAGATTTTGACATTTTGAACAACTTTTTCCTGTTTCAATATCGGGGGGTCGCTTTTAGTTTTCGAGATATTTGCAAAAGACTATCGCTAATACTGTATTGAATTTTTCGTATTCCTGCATGCTCCGCGGTAATTGTTTTTTGCAAATATCTCAAAAACTAAAAGCGACCTCCCTATATTGGAAAAGGAAAAGTTGTTCAGAATGTGTTGCTGCATAACATATTAAAATTTTTATCAAAATCGGAGTACGCTTCTTTAACCTTTTTACAAATTTTATATTTTCGATCTTTTCTTGTGGTACCGACTAACATGTGTCGAAAACATGAAAAATTTCAGTTTTACTGGTACAGTAATTTTTAAAAACATTTGACAGAATGTCAAATTATTTTTTCATGTAAGTTTGACTAATATCAGAAGAGACTACTAAAGAGTAAATGAAGATTCAAGAAATGATCCTATATAAGCACAGCCATTATTTATGAACCCTAAAAGGATCGTAGCAGATTTCAGGCTCAACTTAAATAAATTCACGGGATTAAGCGATTCGATTCTTCCAAGGATTTCATTCATCTGAAGATGATATTTCTCTCTGTACAAGGAGCCTGTATTCAGTGGTCGTCGTTTGACGCACAGTAGTTTGAGTCGATGCTCACAGGCTCTGAGAATAAGAGGAGGGAACGACCTTAAGCTCCGAAGCTTAATTCGGACATCACTGCTTTGTGGTATAATAGTTCCGTTAAATGCTGTGCCCCGGGCTACCTACTGGAGAAATGGAATAAAGTAAATACAGTATTGTTAAAAATGTAGCATTGTTGCCGGAAGAACAATATTCGCTATTCTAGTCTTTTAATAAATACAAGGGAAGACTCTGGGACTACCAGACGAGTAAGGAAAGGTTTTTAATGATTGAAATTATAAAAATATTTTTTTCAGATATATTTTCATTATAATGTTCTTGTACTTTCAATATTCTACTATTGTAATTTTCGATTTGCATTCTTTATCATGTTGAAATAAATCTCGTATGAGATTTGCTAAAATAAAAAAAAGACGTACTACAAATGACAAATTTGACAGATCTACATCAATCCAATATTTTCATTATTGTAAAGTAATGTACAGCAATTAGTGCTTGGTAGGTTCAGTATTAAATGCATTCTCGTACACTGCAATTTGTTCCGAATTTCGAAGTTGAAAATCCGAGTTATAAAAAACCGAAACTCAGGAAAAACTCGGCGAAATATATTTTATTCAATGAAGTTTAACAAAACCGTCGTTTATTATTTTTTCAGTAAGAGTGTATTGTTTTGAGTAGACTGCGGATCTTCAAGCAAAATAAAAGATGTTCGCATTGATTGCAGGACAAATACAAATTATATTATTCTATTAACCTGAAACTAATACGTCGACGTCCTTAAAAATTTTTAACATGTCGACTGCTTCATATTGTGTGTGTGTGTAATTTTTGTCGTAAAGACATAAAATCCTCAATTTAGTTATGTTCATTGCCAATAAATTTTTTCAGATTTTGTGTGCAGCCCCTGTGTTGCTTCTCGCAATCTAAGTAGAATAATGCAACGGACGATAGCACAAGTTCGTGCCTGATTTTAAAAAGAAATTCAATAGTTGAATTTTAAATAATACAGCTTCAATTATTCTAATTATATCGTAGTAATATTGTAGTACAATAATAGTATAATAATTATATGTAGTATATATTGTAATTAATTATTTTACTTGTAGAAAAGATTTCTGACTATATATTTTTTACACTCTGCCGTACAGTGGGCCAGATAGTATAAGTAGAACGAAAAAGTCCGAAACGAAAGGTAAAAAAATGTAAAAATTCGTGAATATTTTATATACTATACATTCTTTTGAGACGCGAATTGACCTCTGGTATTAGTATTATCAACAATAAAACAAATGACGAAGTCAAATGCTGCGTTGCGTTGGTTTACGTTTCTCGAACGTTTGCTGCAAAATATTGAGTATCAGAATACGTGTTGTGATTATTCAGCTATTATCAACGACTTTTGTATTCATAATAACATGAATTCAGCAGTTGAAAGTAAATACAGAACTACAGATTTATTTAAATTTGTGGGATTCAGATTATTTTTATGTTTCCGGAAATCTTGGCAGTCATAATGTACGTTTCTTGTAAGCTATTTCACATTCTGTAAAGTGTAAATTCTAAGTTACCAAATGTTACTAATTGAAACTATTTTTAGTCAACAGTAACGTTCTTATAAATGATGTAAATTCAAAACCTTTTTGCTTTCAGTTGCTATTTCATGAGAAATAATTTTTTTTGGTAGATCGTAAACCTGGTATAACTCGGCGCGATATGATACTTCATCCGCAAAAAGTAGGACTAATGCAATCCACTTCAACAAAAAATCGGCAAATTCTTGTGACTTATTTACAAATTTAGACTTTTGCATTTAGACTTTGTGTTTAAACCTTTACCACAGCTACGTATGAAATTTGTTCGCAATAGCAATTTCTTTAAATCTGACGAAAAAATGTTTCAAATAAAAGTTTAACAACAGTATTCATACATGTATAAATTGCAATATAAAAAAACATTGAAAAAATTTTGTTTAAAAGAAAAAAACAATGATCCTTCGATTTTTTAAATATTAAATTCTATTTTTGATTTGATAATGTTGTAGCTGGTGTTAAGACGAATTCACTGATGTATAATATTATGATTTTGACACTATTAATAACGTTGCAATAGTTTTGGCGCACTAAACTGGATAAATGGCCCACTGTGTGCCGTGACTATGAAAAGCGGACACGAACTTACGCAATCATCTAACACTATTTCTACCGAATCGATTTCGAGCCTCACCCACGTCTAAGATAAAAAGAAATCTCTTTTTCGAAAGTTCCAGTACAGAAAACTCCCTAATCCAGGCTTGGTCAGCGCCCGAAATTGGGTAGAGACGATTTTCGGATCGAAACAGTCAAAATGATCGTAAAAGCTACATTCTCCCGGGTAAAAATTCCGAGACAGCCATCCAGTTAACTCGGCAGACACTCGTTTCTTCACTGGGGTTCGTAGATCGAAGATCAGTCCCGATAGAAAGTCGGCTTTCCTCTGCCTATCTTACAGCTCCCGTGAAAGAACTCTGCGCCAGCTCGGATTTAGCACCTCGGAGAATTACCTCGCTTCTCTATTCCAAAAATTCCCCGACTCCTCTGTGAAAAAGAATCCCTATCCAGCTTGGCGAGGAGCGGAAACTTCCTTGTGCCACCATCAATCTGGCCCCTGGATTCCGTAATGGCCGAAAACTTTGACGTTTGCTCCGATATCTACCGGAAAATATCGAATTGTTTCCTTTTACTTCTCGCTGCTAATTACGAGCACCGTTAAACGAGACTCGCGGCCCACTCTTCGAAAATATCTTCGTCCTACGAGCTTCCTCTCGCAGAAGCGAGAATCTTGCTTTTCTGTCTCGTTTTCTTCGAGAAACCAGTTGCCTTCACCCGGTTTACTTTTCCAGTAGAAGTCCCTTACAAAATATCATACTACCCCAACATTTATACAGCTCTCTCTCTCTCTCGAATTTTGTACTTCTGTAGCTCAAATAAGAGCTCTAAAGTGGGCACATCAGGATTTTACCACGTTTTTATTATCTTTTTTATTATTTTATTATTAAGAGCGTGCTTTCTTATTTGTCTCTTTATCTGTTTGTTCGGTACAAATCTTGCAATTGATTATAAACTAACTTCCCGATGAGCTGGTGACTTGAAACTTTGCACATAGCTCAGAACTGGATGACAATATAATATTACAAAAAAAAATTTAAAAAGACTGTGTTTAGAATTTATACAATATAGTTTTAAATATTTCCCCTCCGTCTCTTGCCGCACGACGCTCGTACAGATAATCCTGAAAATTTGTGATTGTGAATTTTTAATAGCTATGAAAATACTTGTAAGATTTAGAACGGAAAACGTGGGGCGCATGCAATATATAATAGTATTGATGCATTTTGTGCCCCATATTTTTCAAAATTCACAATTACAAATTTTCAGGACTATCTGTAGGAGGTTGGGAATCTGTATGGGACTAGGAAAAATTATTATTATTTAAATAATTATTTAATATTTCAACACACACCGTAGCAGAGGTCGTTTCTATATTCCAGAGACTGAAATTATGTTCTCGGCGTTGCTGTGAATTTTACTGGCTCTTTTACAATTGTAAAGTAGTTGTAAACAAGGAGCATTATATAATGCTTTATTTACGTTAATTTTTAATTTGTTATTTTTTTAAATTAAATTAAAAATTAAATTACTTTAATTACGTTAATTATAATAAAAAACACGTTAATTACGTTAATAATTTACGAATCCATAGTAGTTTCGTGTAATCAAGATAATCATTGAAAATGGTATTTTGTTTAGAAGAGACATTTGTTTGTGTTACAGGCGAAACGCGATGGGTGTGGTTCTGTCTGGATTACTTCTCCGATTTTTTATACGTGTTGGACATAGTGTTTCACATTCGAACCGGATATTTGGAGGATGGCGTGTTGCAAACTGACGCTACTAAGCTGCGGAATCATTACACGAACAGCACCATATTTTACATGGACATCCTGTGCCTGCTGCCACTCGACTTTTTATACTTATCTATAGGATTCAATAGTATACTGCGAAGTTTTAGACTTGTGAAAATATACCGGTAAGTGACGCTTTCAAAATCATATTAATAACATCGGGAGTGCATTAAATCCTTCGAAAATTGTTAAACAAATTGAACTTTCAAAAGTACCGTTTCAGTGTTACAATTATGATATTTTATACAGAGGTTACATATGCACTGAATCCAAAAAGTATTAAAAAATCTTACATCAATCTTCAAGACGTTGTTGCAAAGATAAAGCTTCAATCTAGAAATCTATGGTAGTTTCAGTCTCGTGAAAAATTTTCCAGAGTTTTCACGGATGTTCGAATTGCAGAGTATTTTCGAGAAAAAACGCGTCTTCAAATGAAACGTTAAAATAAAATAAATTGCTTCTAGCTTTCAAATGAGTCAAAATTTATAGTCGCACAACCGTTTTTTCTTTACAAAATTATCACAATTTAAACATAAACAATTTTTCAAGAAACTAATGTTCAACTTTTAGAAATTTCAGTATCTATTATTGAAGTATTTGCAATTTTAACTTTACTTTAGTATTTTTCTGATCCATTGATTATGCGATGACATTCTTTAATCCGTTTACAATTGTTGTCTTAAATAATGGTCGAGTTATAATTAGATATATATAATTAGATATATTCTATGTAGTTTCATTAAGACTCCAGTAATTATGCAATAATCAGGAATAAGCAAACCTTGGTCATCTCGTAAACATTCTTCGGCAACTATCCCTATGGTTAAGCGAAAATTCCACGGGCTGAAGAAATTTTCCGGGGCAATATTTTAATAGGAATTTTGGAATTTATCGCCGGGTTATGACCACCACGCCGGAATCTCATCCAATCTTCTTTGTCCATTGTCACGCAGGTTCTGGGCGTTCATGGATAGAACTGAGCGACACACGAACTATCCGAATTTATTCCGCTCCACCTCCTTGATACATTATTTACTGGTGATCTTTCACTGGAACGGGTGCCTCTATCACATTATTTATAAGAACAACGGCTTTGGCAGTAAGAACTGGGTGTTCAGCGACTCCGAGACGGCGGACGTTGTCAAACAATATTTGCAGAGCTACTATTGGTGCACGTTGGCCCTGACGACCATCGGCGATTTACCACGGTACGTATCGTCTCACCCTAAATTTCGAAAATTTCGTTAAACCATCCCCGACCATTCACTGTGGTGTCCATTCCTTCGAGAGCTAGCCGAAATTGAATTTTTCGACGTACGTATACGTGGTGGACCAATCGTTTTCTCCAATGGTTCTGTCATCTGTAGTAATATGGAAAACATCTACATAAAATTGAAAAATATTGGAATGCAAATGTTTTTTTTTATATTATATAATTGCGAATAATTTTGTAGAAAGGGTGTCACAAACATTTGATACTTCCTCGGAAGTTGTGGTTCCCGAGATCATCTCAAGTAACTTTTCCCTTTGTAGAAATGTTCTTTGTTAAGGAGTTATTAACAAAAAACACGGACCAATCAGAGCACAGCTATTACATATCTTTATGCAAAATAAAAATTGTCTACATCGATTGCGAGAAATAAAACCTAAATTGGTAAATCTCACGTTTAGGGGAGGCAGCTCCGATTACCTTGACCTTGACATATGTTGTCAAGGACAACATTCTGAACAACTTTTGTCATTACAACTACCCGGTGCTCGGTCCCCGTTTTCGAGATAATTACAAAAAACTATTGAATACTGTATTGAATTTTACGTATTCGCGCACGCTCCGTGGAAACGTAAGGCTGCCATAGTTTCGAATGAGCTACACCTTAGATAAATAAACATAGCAAGAACCCATATATTCGAATGTGACGAATGTATACATCAGTGTGATAGTTGTAAGTCTCGTGAGTATTGAATTATTTCAATATGCATCTTCATGAATTTATAAATTTCACATACAATTTCGATTCCTTGTGGAACTTCTCGTGTAAGAAATTTAAATATGTTATAGATTTCGGCATTTTGAACCTAACCTAACCACACCTCACTGTTCGAATGACCTTTGCATTACAGTTGTCATCCAGAATTTGAAATAGTACTGGAAAAATAATACAGGAAATTCATTTTAGTGCTAGCAATAGTTTTTTGCAATTATCTCGAAAACTAAGACCGAGCACCGGGTAGTTGTAATGACAAAAGTTGTTCAGAATGATGTTCTTGACAACATATGTCAAGGTTAAGGTCATTGGAGCTGCTTTATTTTAATAAAAGTGAAATCATGTATTGACATCTTGAATTTTGAAAATTTTCCAACAATTTTGAATGTCATCTACTTAATTTCGTTATAAATGTATCAAGATCCGCAATCTAAGCATTATAAAATAACGAAAATATTCAAGGTGGCCAAAGTTACTGGTCTACCCTGTATTGGAGTTTAAGAAAGCAAATGTCATGGTTGAGACGCGTTTTAATAATGTGGACAATGCGGGTTATGCGAGAAAATTTTGGGCCAACCTGATATGAACAATTTGGAAGCAGATTCATCTACAACAGCTGCTATCGGAGTCCGAATGTGACCGTAGCTCGAGGCGATTGCGATTCTAAGCGAGAAGTTCGAAAAAGATCGAACAATACCGGTTTGTTAGGTTGAACGCGCTAACGTTCGGAATTGTCCTTTATTTTCAGGCCGAGGAGCAAAGGCGAATACTTGTTCGTAATAGCTCAGCTGCTGTTTGGCCTGCTACTGTTCGCCACCGTGCTCGGGCACGTGGCCAACATTGTTACTTCCGTCAGCGCGGCCAGGAAAGAGTTCCAGGGTAAGTGAAAACCGAATCCAATTATTTCCTCGTGCACCTGATTCGTTTCGATCAGCTGGAGAGAGAAAGAAAGAACCGGTTGCAACTCGCAGCTTTGCGGCTCTAGCCGCCGGTCTAAGCTGGCGATTGTTTTCCTTCAAAGGCCATCCAGTGAACGCGGTTGATTGCATGTTCTTCATACTGAAGAAAAGTTTGTATCCCGATATTCTATCGACGAGTTCCGGACATCAGGCTTTTGAAAATTATTATTTTACGTTACTTTATGGAAACAACACAGAAACGCATCTATCCAAATTTATCATTTTAGGTTATTTTATGGAAAGATTACAAGGACGTATCTATCCAAAATCATTTTACGTCACTTTATGAAAAGAACACAAAAACGTATCTATCCAAATTTATTATTTTACGTTATTTTATGGAAAGACCACAAGGACGTATCTATCCAAATTTATTATTTTACATTACTTTATGGAAA
>CM052336.1:10891945-10915733 GCA_028455595.1 Lasioglossum vierecki
CCCAAGGAACCTCCCATTTCCGGGAAGTACACGAATTTTGGGACACCCTGTATAATTACCCAAATAGTAGTGCAATAACTGGACACAAGAAGGTAGCAAAATTAACAAAAATCGCATGTTTTAATATTCTGTGGCTCCTTAATTGTGAAATAAGAAACTTAAAACAGCTCATTTAGTGGTAAAGGTTGCATGAAGACGTTTGGCAGATTCTATCGAAATATGAAGGTAACGAACCACCCGGTATAATGTCGCATTACGCTCCTGTGCTCGAAAGATCGACTTCCATAGTTGTCTCTGATTAATTAGGATGGCTTTATTTATAGTTGCTTTTCAGAAGCTATCGGATCGATAAGGAATAAACGGCGCGGATGTTGGTCGCTTTGTTATTCTCTGTCCCCGGGGTTCATTCGTGCTCCCTGAGCTGTTCATCGGAAAATACAGTTCTTGCTCGAGTTAATCGGCGTTCCACTCGTGGAACACGAAAAGTCTTCCGGCCAGGAGGATTCCCGATGTGCTCGCGACACTGCGCTCTCGCTACCGACGCGCTGCCAGGTTTTAAAACGTGACAAGGCTATTGGTACGCAAACGTGTCGCGAATCAATCCGAACAGTCGAACGGTTAACAATGTTACAAAGCCACCGAGGCAGCTTTAACGTTCGTCATACACGAGCTGGGACTTCAATTTCAAAATTCCTAACATCCTTTACACTTGATCTCTCGCTCTTGCTCCCAAACAGCCGCGGGAATTTTCAGCTGAATCCGCACGAAACGTCACTCCACGTCGGCAATGCGACTAAGCTTTCAGCACGGGATATGCAACATAGGGTGGTAATGAAAACATACAGCGCGAAAACTCCTAATGCACAGTGCAACTAGCACTCACATTCTTTGCAGTTCCAATTCTTTTGGATTATAGTCACCAGTAGACTGCGGATCTTTAGGGATTGATAGCAAAATTCAGTAGATGAAATTCAAAATTGTTAAAACATTTTCAAAATTTAAGATGCCGATAGAACGTTCAATTTAGCTTCTAAAGTATCTTATCCGTATAAGTCCCCAGCACGGGTTTGCCGAGGGAGATTTATAGCTAATCCAAATTTCCAACTTCTTTATTTTTTTATGAGACTTCGATGACCATATTTGTGGCATTTTGCTAATTCAAATCATACTAAATATAATATAATTCCGATGATATTTACTTGTGTAATAGACAATTAAAGTTTCGGGCGCGAAGAAGGATAGCGTATGGGAAAGAAAAAGACGCAGAGAGTCGCAGTCGTTGGCGACTGTCCTTCCTTGCGCCCGAAATTTTGATTATCTATTACACGAGTAAGTATCATCGGAATTATATCATAATTGGTATGAATTTAATTAGAAAAATGCCACAAATATTGTCATCGAAGTCCTATCAAAAAATAATGGAAAATAAGGAAGTTGGAAATTTGGATTAGCTATGTTTACAGTTCTCGCCTCTCGAGACCCGTGCTGGGGACTTATATAGATAAAATACTGTAGAAGCTGGATTGAACGTTCTATTGGCATCTTAAATTTTGAAAATTTTTTAACAATTTTGAATTTCATCTACTCAATTTTGCTATAAATCCCTAAAGATCCGCAGTCTACTGGTGACTATAATCACCATCATTCCTCGCGCATGAAACTTTAATTGTCTATTACAAAAGTAAATATCATGGGAATTATGTCATATTTGGTATGATTTTTATTAGAAAAATGCCACAAATATGGTCATCGAAGTCCTATCAAAAAATAATGGAAAATGAAGAAGTTGGAAATTTGGATTAGCTATGTTTATATTTCTCAGTGATCGAGGTCTCTCAAGCTTCACGGCCCCTCAAGGTGGTACACCACACAGTACTGGGGATAGATGTGGGACATTTACGGGTCAGTCTTTTGGGACATTTATAGATAAAATACTGTATTTCTTGCAATTGATGCAGACAATTTATATTTTACATAAAGATCCGCAGTCTAGTCGTCAGAATCCATTTATTTATTTTATATTTTGTATTTTCTAAAACATTATGATTTCAACTTTCATGTTCATGCTTTTAAAAGAAATGTGAAGAAAGCAAGCGGATAGTTTCAACCCTTGCACTGTGCACTTCTATTTTCATGAAACTTTTTTCTGACGGATCTCGTGCAAAAATAAGGCAGACTCGTGTCTCGGCCTTTTTGACAATTTTTGACAATCATTATTTATAAAGATAATTAATATTTAATTTTATGACATCTAGAAAATATCTTGATATACTGAAATTCGAAAGATATTTTCTGGATATCATAAAATTAAATGTTTCTCTCCTTGTAAGTTTAGATATAATAAAAAAAGATTAGATATATTTATGCATTTTACACATACAATTTTTATAAACACATTGGAAAAATTCCGTGTGTCTGGTGCACGGAAATAATGAATTATGAGAGACGATCTACACGAGTTGAATCGAAGCAAATCGCATTAAATGATTTGAGTAAGTTGAATTTAAATAAATCGTATTAAACGATTTGAATCAGTGAAATTTCGATGTATCTTGTGAAACAACAACGATGGATTATTTATTTGGAAATGTAACCGGTACTCGAAGAGAGGTGTTGTCACCCGGCGAATAAAGCTCGCATTTATTAAGGGGTTTCATTAATACTGCAATTTTTAATTTGCGTCGAGGAAAGTTATTTGCGATTCACCGGAAGCTGACTGTATTTACCGCGAGCATTCCCGGCCCGCGGAGGGGTTAATATTGTAAATGTAATCCCGCGGAATCCGAAGAAACGTGAAACGGTCCGTGGCGATCTCGTAATGGCGTGCTTCTCATTCTTACAATTTCCTTCGGGGAATTGGACTACATTTTAACGCGGTGACGCTGATGGGATATTAAATTTCATTTTCTGTCGACCGTATCTAAACTCGCTCGTAACGGGTGGACATATGCGATTTTATTTTCCAAAAGTGCTTTAATCATTAGGTGGCGATTTCGTTTGGCTTTCTGCTTCGTAGCGTACCGTAGTGGTTCGATCGATTTTGGCACTAGTTAGACAGAATTATTCTTGAAAATAATTCTAACTGAAAATGTTAATTAATTGTTGGAAGGTATTAATTGAAAACACACGCACGTGAACTGAAACTATAAACTATAGTGTTTATTATATGTATTGTTAACGATTAATCAACAGTATTGTTCTTAACACTCGACGATTATAAAGATTGCTTTGTTCTCGGACGGATACAGAAACACGTGTAACTTCAGCAGTTAGAACATGAAAAACACGAAATACGGTTCGTGTAGAGTCGGCAACGCTCGGATGATTTTGGCACCCCGCTAGAGCATTGACAACTCAACTAACAGAGATTATTTTTTAACAATTATATATATATATATATATATATATATATATATATATATTCTATTAATCCTACAATATTCCTTGTAAATAATTACACATCTTTACCCTCTTAAATTATTCCTCTAGCTGCAATAATTTCCAAGATATTCGATCAAATATGTCGTTCAGATCGTTTAAACATTAATTGCGATCCAATTTGTAAGGTTTGGCAGGTTTTAATCAGAGTCACCAATTGGCACGCCACGAAGATTATTGTTTGTATGTGTCATACAAGAAACATTTGAATAGCTATAATTTGCGATAATGTCATTAATCGAGCAGGAAAAAAATTTACAGTATTCTTTAAAAATTGATAAACAAACCCAGAAAGCTCAAACTTGATATGTTCATTAGTTTTGTTTTTAAAAATTCAACCCTCCACCATTAAACGTTTAAATGAAAGTAGGAAGATTGTATAACTAAATTAATGATTGTGATTGTTTGTTCGTATTTAATTTATCAACAATGTGAAACAAATTTGTAAAAAAGTTTTTACTATACGTAAATTGCACTCGTTTGTTTTATTTCGTCAATCAAT
The DNA here is from genome assembly GCA_028455595.1 of Lasioglossum vierecki. NCBI lineage: Eukaryota > Metazoa > Arthropoda > Insecta > Hymenoptera > Halictidae > Lasioglossum > Lasioglossum vierecki. The sequence continues at coordinate 10,895,886 of CM052336.1, forward strand.
CGAGAGACTATCATAACAGGTTTCATTATCTGACTAACTCAATTATTTTCAACGGGAAACAGTTGTTAATAAATACCTTAACGGTATCGCGTGGGTAACAATAGAAATTTTTTCGTCGGTTAAAGGCTTTTGTGCTCACCTAATATTTTCTTTATAGATTTTTTTGTCGATACGAATGGTTTTAACGAGCAATAATACAGGGCCGTTCAGCATTAAATAAAGTTTAACTTTTTCCCCTATGGTTTCGCGGAGTGTGTACAGTATCGACCGAATATTGTTCGTAGCAGAGCACGCACTGGACCAAATGTTTATAGCGAACATTGGTGTCGAATGCACAGGTGGTAACAGAATCCGCACCGAATAGTTTCATCTGGTTACATATTCATATAAATCTTTTATCTACCGCGCACTTTTTTTATAGGAATTCATGTATATCAACAACCCTGAAAATCTTAAAATACGAAAACCTCACTCCAGAAATAACAAAATTTTTATTTTTATTCGGTTGCATAACAACATTTGATAAATTCAATGAAAATGCATACATTCATTGCTACGTGTACCTTGCTACGTTGTTATTTATAATAATTATTTTCGTATTATATTTATACAAAATCATTTTACAAATACTGTTTCTCCTTCACGAGTGATTTCAATAAATTCAAAATTAAATGAAACAATGTAGAATTTAATAAAAAAATGTTGAAATCCATCATTTTTAACAATATCAAAACTTGGTGAAGGCAGAAAGCAAATTTGTAAAACTCTCTTGTCGAAATGGAGTTCACGCACTCCGTCGAAACAAAGATAAAATTACTTTTCACAATGTTACGGTATTCTACACAATAATCGCATGAATTCCATCAGACAATTTCTATTGTTAACGGTATGCTACTGACGTCGCTGTTTCCAATTTTCCTGAAATATTTAAAGATTCACTGTTTTACTATGTTATCTTGTTCTACATATACAGTTACATATACAATCTTTTGTACAATTTTACATATTCTATACATATGATTACGTATACAGTTTCTACATATACAATTTTTACTATTTGAAATTTCTTTACAATTTTATATATTCTACATATACAGTTACACACACAGTTTCTACATATACAATTTTTTTTACAATTTCACATATTCTACATATACAGTTACACACACAGTTTCTACATATACAATGTTTACAATTTAAAATTTCCTTACAATTTCACATATTCTACATATACAGTTACACACACGATTTCTACATATACAATGTTTACAATTAAAACTATCTTTACAATTATACGTATTCTATATATACGGTTACAAACACAGTTTCTACATGTATAAATTTTTTATAATTTTACTATAATTATAATTTTACGTGTCTAAGAGTGATAACTTTAATCTTCAGAAATAGAAAATAGCTTTTAATGGGAACCCCTTTACATAATTGTATGCATTCCTCCGAACATTGCTACCTATGCATTTCCAGCAAAATGTGATTGTTTCCTCGGTGTAGTCGAAGTTAAGCACCGGGAAAGCATACAAAAATATATATCGATCTTTGAAGCCATAAACGTTGAATTCTTCCATAAAAGACTGTCTCGAGGGTCAGAGACTAAAAATACTCCTTGTTTCATTTCTCTTTACGGTCTTAAAAGAAGATCAATAGACACTCCTCTCGAGTCTGTGGAGCGAGCGAAGGCAGCCTGTTAGTTAGAACAAAACTTTTTCTAAGCGAAGGGAAATTGTTCCGTTAGAGGATTCAATGCGAGGAACTATCTTTAGAAGATTTGTCTCGAAAACGATGCAGCTCGTTAACGGGAAGATTGATATTTTCTCCGATCCTCGCGGCACAGAAACCGCAATTAACTGAAATTTATTATTCTCGGCTGGTATCGATAGCTCCTAGAATATTATTCGAACGTAATTAACATTCGGAGAATGTAGGTGATATGAAATGCAAGTTAATGAATCTTCAAATGAGAGCGCTATTAATCTCACGGTTTTCATCCAATGTTCGAGTGAATGGCACTGATAAATGGCCAGCTTTGATACTGTCGGATCATATTTCTAAATGCTTGAAATTCTTTAAAAATATTCTCCGAATATTTTTTTTATTCAATTTATTCTCATTTCATTTAGATCAATTTTGGACACTCAAAATGTTAGCCAAATTTTATTTCAACGATTAACAACTGTTGTCCCTTGCTGAATTTTTTATTATTAATTTTGAAGCTGCTAAAATTCCAACGAATAAAAATACTTTCAACTACAGAATAATTATTTTTTCACTGCAGAATACAAGCCAAAGTAAACTACAATGACACCATCCATTATTTTTTAAAAGCTCTGTTGTCACATTGTCATCTACGCGAGGACAGCAAAATTTTCGTTGTATTTTTAATATCATCAATTACGTAGGTAACCTTCTCACACAATGAATGTGAAAAATTAGTTCGTTAACATCAATATGGGTTGCTAAAGTTTTCATGGTGTTAACGCACAGTTTTGGAAGGTCATTATTTACAAAAATGATTAAGCTGTTTTTAATATCAAACTATTGTTCCAGGAAATAATTAAGCTTCTAAATGTCCGATCGTTATTTAAGATAACGATTAAGCTCCTCGTATATGTATAAACATCAGATAATTATTTAAGAAAAATGTTCTACAAGTTGCTCTACTTCACACTTTGATTCATAATAAAAACATATCTTTATGGTAATTATATAGAAAAGGTCTGTGTATTCCGATTTTTATGAAATTTAAATATGTTATGCAGCGACACATTCTGAACAACTTTTTTCTTTTCCAATATCGGGAGGTTGCTTTTAGTTTTCGAGATATTTGCAAAAGACTGTAGCTAAGTTGCCGCGGAGCGTGCAGCAATACGAAAAATTCAATACAGTATTAGCGATAGTCTTTTGCAAATATCTCGAAAACTAAAAGCAAACCCCCTATATTGGAAAAGAAAAAAGTTGTTCAAAATGTCGAAATCTATAATATATTAAAATTTCATCAAAATCGGAGTACGCAGACCTTTTCTATATAATTACCGTAATTTCGGTATTTCAAGGTGAAATTTAATCAATAAAATATTTTCTGATTTATTCTTTTTGGTAAAAGATCATCGAACAAAAACGAAAATATTTTATTGATTAAAGTTTCACTTATAAAAACAATTCTTCAAATCCAATATTCATTACTTGGATAAGAAAAAATTGGGCTCTATTCCACCTTGAAATACCGAAATTATACTTCCTTGCCAACCCAATAGATAGATTCTAGTGAAGACATTTTTAAGAAATATCTTTATTTGCTCTCTTTCTTTCGATCTTTCGTCCATACAGCCAAATAGATTACTATCTTTACTTGTACAAACGACTGTTAAATAAATACGACCGAACAAAGTACTAGTTTCTTTAGAAAATTTAAAAAATAGCCCACTGCATGGTGTAAGCAATGATATTTTTCAACGACGGCCTCGCTTTTCATCTATATAGTATTTGTCAAGAAAAGCAACATGTCAAACATTTTTTCCAGGACAGTCTCACATGTTTTCATGAAACTTCGACGTATACTGTTCGAGAACATGTTCCCCCGCGTGAGTAGTACAAAATATCGTTCTAATAAAGTTCGATTGTTTGACATGAACAGAACAGCATAAAGCATTTAGGTAGTAGGAAATCTGTGCGTAGAAGTAGGCAGCTGACAGTTCGTTGACCGTCGGCATGTATTCTGCTGCGGTGAGCCACAATACACCAGGTGGCTGGCCTTGGCTAGGCCAATACTAATTTCGTTAATTATGCGCCGCCATGTTACGATATTACGGCTGGTCCAGCCGCTTGACTTTCGAGCATAATTTTGGGAGACGCGGCAACCATCGTTGCATGGCTTCGATGAACTCGACCGAGCCAAGAAGCGAAAATGAAAACTTAGACTTTGTTTACGAAAGTTGAGCATTAAATCGCTGCGTGTTTGCAACGAATCCGTGGAACTTCCTAATTGAATTAAAAAAAGGATCTCTTGCGATTAAACGCGCGGTTTGGTTCAACTGGGTTGAACGATTAGGGAATAATTTGTCAATTTTACAAGCTTTTACACTCTCGATGTCTGTGTGAAAAATTTGCGGTGATTAAGAGCTGTAGTTGAGTAACAGTTTAGCTTCTTTATAATTGCTTGGTTTAATTTATCTTTATGTTAACCATTATATTATGAATCTTTGTACATTCTTAACTTGTATAAAAATTATACAATTCTACATTATTTCTATGTGAATTATACACTGTTGTAATTTCCTTACATAGTATAATTCGCGTTATTATCTATTTTAACTGGAATCGTCAGATTGCAAATATTTATGCAAGTTCTGCTCGTGAGAATAAAGAAAAATTAATTAAATACAGAATTCCGTGGAATATAATACATTTCTTATTATTGTTATATAACTTACAAACTGTTAATAATAATTTCTTTATGTAATATAATTCGTGTTACAATTTATTTTTATTCAAACATAATCCTAAAAATTTATAAAACGTCTACATATAAAATATAATACAGTTTGATATTATTCCTACAGGTTTTACTATCTCTTATGCTTGGTCTATATTTCTACATGTTACAATCATTTCTTTTTATTATAATCACTGTGCTGATCATCCTTATGCAGAACTCTCACGAAATTCCCCCAAAAATACTAAAATATAACATATAATGGAATGTAGAGTTCCACATTATTCTTATGTAAATGACCCATTGTTAATATATTTCATTTAATCTCAGATTTTATACATGTATCAGTGAAACTGTAAATTTCCATAAAAGTCCCCTCTCCAACAATGGTACCTACATTTTTATCCGACTCATTCCAATCTTATTGCCTTTCAAAAGTCCATTTCTTATGGCGCTGGTATTAAGCACATTGCTGAACTTTATGCACATTTACGACGCATAAAATCTACAAAAAGAAATGAAAATTCAGCTTCGGCAACATTTTACAGCGTATCTTTTATTTTTCGTTCTCACATAAAAAATACTACATAGACGTCCATGATCAACAATGAAACAATGGCCATTTTGATAACCACGAACTATTACAATGAATCAATGAATATTATATATTAATATGATCATTCGTGTACATTTAAACGTTTTATTTTTATTAGCATAATTATTTAGACCCTTCGGGTGCAAGAGGGTTGACAATATCGTAAATTAATTGAAAAAATTTTTCATGATTGTAGATCGCCGTATATATTTGGAGATTCATTTTCAACATGAAAATACTTTCAAATCTTCGAGATGCAAGAAGATTAAAATGAACATGGTCTAATCACTACAGTAATTTATCCATAAATGTCCCAAAAGTCTGACCTGTAAATATCCCAGATCTATCCCCACTACTGCGGAGTGTACCCCCTTGAGGGACCGTGAAACTCGAGAGGCCTCGGTCGCCGAGAAATATGACACCATGCGGCTCGAATATATTGGTGAGCCCGCCTAATCAGAATTTCCAACTTCTCTATTATTTTCCATTATTTTTTTATGAAACTTCAATGGCCTTATTTGTGGAATTTTTCTAATAAAAATCATACCAAATATGATATAATTCCGATGATATTTACTTGTGTAATAGACAATTAAAGTTTCAGGCGCAAGAAAGGAGAGAGCCGGCGACTGCGACTCTCTCCGTCTCTTTCTTTCCCATACGCTATCCTTCCTCGCGCATGAAACTTTAATTGTCTATTACACAAGTAAATATCATCGGAATTATATCATATTTGGTATGATTTTAGTTAGAAAAATGCCACAAATATGGTCATCGAAGTCCCATGAAAAAATAATGAAAAATAAAGTAGCTGGAAATTTGGATTAGCTATGTTTACATTTTTCGGCGACCGAGGCCTCTCGAGCTGGACTGTCCTTCTCTACGTTCGGCAAAAGTCAAAGAACACTGTCCCTGGCGCATAAATGTCCCTCGGCAGACCCGTGCTAGGGACTTCTATGGATAAAATACTGTATAATGAATTTGTGTTAAATATAAAACAAAAGCCGCGCGTAAATTGCTTCACTTGCGGCAATAAAAACGACCATAACTAGTTTGATGCGATTCTGTGGGCGTGTCAATTCTCTAACGAACTGCTCCTTCCATCCGGTACACACACATAAGTCAATACGTTTGAATGGAAGGTTCATTGTAGGTACGTAGCGGCGGAAAGATTCAATCTTCTGTTGCCGTTGGCAGTGGCCTATTCAAATGCAAAATGGAAGCTCAGATGCCTCGGGCCGAAGCATTTTTTTTCCAACAACCTAAATGCCATGTGGATAGTATCCACGTTTGCCCAAACCTTAACGCTTTACATTTTCTCTGTCAACAAACCGCATCTATATACATTAGAACTTTAAAATTTCCAGGAACTTCGGTAACCTGTGTTGATAATAAAATTTTATATATTTCTTTATCAGTCTGGATGGACGTCTTCTCAAATCTGTAGACAACAGAGAAATTTTCTTTTGAGTCTCTAGTTTCATAAGCCATCGCTCATTTTATTCTGCGAAAATGCTATACTTTTAAACGTACAGTGACTCCCACTAATATTCGGACACTCTTAAAAGGATAACTTTCTTAATATTCTACTATACGATTTCAACCTTTTTGAAAAGCTAGCACAAGAAAAATTTGCTGCAAGATGTGAAAAAAGGTTTTGTCAAAAATTGCAATTGATCGGAATTGTAGAAAAAAATACTAAGAGTTGCATTTTTCAAGTTTCTTCGTTTGCTGCAGGATGTGAAAAAAATATTTTGCTAAAAATTGCAATTATAAAAGTTGCATTGTACAACTTTTTTATGCGGGCTATATTGAAAATTTAAAAACTGCGTTTCGTAGATATGTGTCGATTATATGCAGTACAAAAGTTTACAATATTAAGAAAGTTATCGTCTTTTTAAGAGTGCCCGATTATTAGTGGTAGTCACTGTATGCGAAAATTTTGAAAATATTTTTCGAGACTGAAACGTTTACAGATTGAAATGTTAGTTTTTCAAAAATGCTAATCACCGGAACTGGACAGGAGACTTCCTTACTAAAATTCCGTTTGTCATACAGTTCTGTTGCAACCCTTTTATTTGCCTTCGCTGGCAGATTCTCAAATCTTTTATTTAACTTTCTCCCTTGCACAGGTATTTCCACGACAATAAATAGCGGCTCAGCTGGGTTTACACTGGAAGTCTACATCCACCATTCTTTATTTACGTATCCGCCTTCATACAACAGAATTTTTCAAACTAGCATTGAAGGGTATTACATGTCTAAGTGGAAATAATGTAGGAGAGCACGAAAAAGCTGAAAATCCAGGACACATCTGTGGTTGAATCCAGAAATTATTACAAAATGTCCGAGGACAGACAGAAATATGAATTCATCAAAATTGAATTTTTCACAGAAAATATTTTCACGTAGTTATGAAAAAGATATACAGAAATACATCATCGTATGGTAGTCAACAGTTAGACTGTGGATTTATGTACACAATAAGAATTGTTTATACACTGACTGCAAGATACAGAAGTCACATATTTATAAATTTATTTTCTTAATAATTTTAATGATTTGAAAATATAACTGCATTTTCAAATTTGACCTACTCGTTTCTGTCATGAATGCATAATATCTGCAATGTAGAAATTAATAGTCATACACACACGTGTCATCTGCTTACAATTGATTGATTCTAATTAATTATTGATCAAATAACCAATATTATAGTCATGATGTATAACTACGTCATGAAGTGACATTAATATTATACAAAAAAAAACTAATCTCGATCTAGACTGAATGCAGTTCCGCATTCAGTATTTAACAAAAGATCGACGCGTTGCCAAACGTGACGGTGTAAACGAAATGTCAGATTAAAAATTTGCAATTCCGGTCGATTGGAAACATCAAAATTCGTGGTCAGATCAAAATTATTAATAATTTTCATTCACTTCTTCCACGTTATTTCAATCCCGATTCAATGTGAGTATACGCATTAGTAAATACGATTTTTCACAACTGCAATAATCATAAAACAGAACGTACGTTCTTCTCGATTTAAGTTTGATTTAAAGTTAAGTGGAAAAAATAAATATACAACTTTCTAATAATCACCTCGATTATATAACTACATAATATTATTTCCCTTCTCTAACTTGTCTGTTATATTAAATACCATTAAATGCACTTTGTAGCGAAAAATATTTGCATACGTTTCATAAATAGGGAAACAGTTTTCTGATAATGCTTCTCTTCTTTTTAATTAATTATTTAGCGTCACATAAATCACTAATTTCGTTTAGTGCATTGGACGTGACGATCTTTCTTATTGCATTTATCTATGAATTATTTCACCAATAAAGTTTTCATTCCTGGATGAATGATATATCTGACCAACATTCGCCATGACGAAATAACAGAGTCCATAGCTGAGAAGATACTGTTACCAAGAGTAGTTCTCGTACTTCCCTTGCAAAACACAGATCACTTTAAATGAAGGAGATCACGCAAATCCTTCACGAGTAAAAGCTAGTGACGATCGAAGCGTGTTGCGTTCTCAGAATGGCAGAACAAGAAAAAGAGAGTGTCAAATCGATTTCTAAGTCTATGTCTGAAGGGAAAGTAAAGCCAGGAAAATCGCAGGACAAAGCCTTGCCCAATCCAATCGATTGCACCCCAGACTGCGTCTCTCCTGACATAGAGGACGATCCAACATTAGTTGTGCGTAGCCATTGTCATTTCATTTTAACATAAAGTCATGTATAAACATATTAGTTCTTCTATGAACAAGTAGAAACTCGCTTACAATTTCTTTTACATATTTTGAATTTTAACGCGTTCACTGCAACATTAGCTACATATAAATAGAAAGTCATTTATTTTATATATTTTAAATTTCAACGTGTTGACTACCAGAGTTGGGAAAATATGTTATTTAAATAAAAATTTCGAATAAAGTTTGTCTAAAATCCACCTCGAAAATTTTATTCGAAATTATGTAAATAAAATGTTTGCCCAACTCTGTTGGCTACATGTGGGTGACACTGTTCTTCAACATTGATTTTTATTTAAATTCATTTCATTAAGATTTTTAGAATACAAACGTAGCTTCTGCTGTGGCGACTAAATTATTTTGATTTTTTGGGTATTCTTTAGTGAATCAAATCTTTAAAAATCAATATGTTTCTATGATCGTTTTGCATATCTCAATTGTTCACCAATAATTTGTTAGTATTTCGAATTTGAGAATTCATTGCTGATTTTAGACATTTACGAAACGAATGATAATGGGTTAGTCGGAAATGAAAATAACATAATGGTGGTAGTATGTACTTATTTTAAGCATGTAATTGTAACCAAGGAAAATTACTGTACGAAAAATACATTCAGACGTTTGAACGATCTACAGTAATGTTTAACACGAAATTGCGAAGGCAGTGTTTAATTGGAAGGAAAAAATAGTAAACACTGGTCTCTTTCACTGTGCAATTAAAGTTTGAATAATATTAACAACGCTCTTTCATTACTCTGTCGGCAATTGTAACATTATTTACTCAGTGCCAATGCAGTACGTTCAGCTTGCAAAAGTTCAAGTGCTTTTTCATTCGCATGTAAAATTCTTTGTTCCAAGGAGCGGTTTGCCTCGAAAATTTCTATGAAACGTAGAATTGAAAATTTAATGCTCCGATAACTTTACACGCCAGTGTGTTAATTGGACTTTACATTATACAATTTAAGAAACTACGAATCTAGTTAGATTATAGTAAAAGAGACATTGGCTAGGTGAAATATAGAGAGATGAAATCATTTTCGAACTCGGAACATGTTTATTTAACATAAAGATCATTCAGCAAAAATCTAAAAATTATTAAAGAAATTATTAAAGAATGAAATCAATTTTGAACATTTTGAAGGAGAAGATGAATGAAAGAAATTTTGCTTGAAAAGATTAGAAAAGAAGGTAATTATATAGATAAGGTCTGCGTACTCCGATTTTGATGAAATTTTAATATGTTATGCAGCAACACATTCTGAACAACTTTTTCCTTTTCCAATAGAGAGGGTCGTTTTTAGTTTTCGAGATATTTGCAAAAGACTGTAGCTAAGTTGCCGCGGAGCGTGCAGGAATACGAAAAATTCAATACAGTATTCGCGATAGATTTTTGCAAATATCTCAAAAACTAAAAGCGACCCCCCTATATTGCAAGAGGAAAAAGTTGTTCAGAATGCGTTGCTGCATAACATATTAAAATTTCATCAAAATCGGAATACGCAGACCTTTTCTATATAATTACCGTAATTTCGGTATTTCAAGGTGAAATTTAAGCGACGAACTTTAATCAATAAAATATTTTCTGATTTATTCTTTTTAGTAAAAGATCATCGAACAAAAAGGAAAATATTTTATTGATTAAAGTTTCATTTATAAAAACAATTCTTCAAATACAATATTCATTACTTGGATAAGAAAAAATTGGCCTCTATTTCACCGTGAAATACCGAAGTACGCAGACCTTTTCTATATAATTACCGAAAAGAATTCCAGTTTATACGACTTAGTGTTTTTTTATTCGGGAACAATATCGTGACTTTTCCGGTTCCGAAAAACGTGAAGTTCTTGGGAGTATGTCGATTATGGAACCGACGTCGGTTTCTAGTAAGATACGAAATGTTCCGTGCGAACGTACCGTGGTGCGCGGAATATTCGAGGCGGCGCGCTCGATACTCGAGGTAATTCAATAAATACTGCCTCTATTAAGAACTTCCTTGCACCGATGAGCACTAAATAATTCCAAAAGTTCCGCAAATTGCCAAGAGAGGAATTTCCCGGCCGAAATCATCCCGATACAACAAACTCTAGCCGAGTTCAGACATTTTTCTGCAAGGCTCGTGGCATCCGATAGCGAAAACAAAACTGTGTAACTACTGGAGTTCGAAAAATTCTAAACTGTACAGGATCTATAAAAAGTAATGGTCATCCGTCCAAGAGGCAGGTCTACACCTCTAGATCGGTGGACATTAAAAATAAAATTATAAAATTGTTACAAAATTGTTTACACCAAAGAAAATGGTTCTATAGTTTGTTTTTATATCAACACGTTCGATTTACCGAGAAGAAAAAATTTTGAGAGTCTCGCACAATTTGTTATTGAGATATAAGCTGTTAAAGTTTATACAAAATTTGATGTAGATTAACCAAGGTGTAGATTCATCTTTTGGACGAATGATCATTACTTTTTATACACCCTGTACATATCTCAGAGTTAAATTTTTTTAACTCCTTCACCTCTTTAGGGACAAATTTTCTGAAGTAAAAAGAAAAGATATAATAATATCAAATAAATTTAAAGAGATGTAATAAATATTATCCTTCGACCAATTTTCTATTTTTTTTATCATTGAACGATACTATTGTTCTCCGAGAAATGTTGATTCAATCTGTTTTAGGAGTAATATTAACACATATTCGACTAGCATGTCTTTCTCCATTCATTTTTTGTTTATTAATTTTTAATGAATTGTGATTTCGTTTCATATTAATTTCAATTAATTTCGAATTAAAGAAGCTAGAAACGTTTATTTACTACAAGACGCAAAGGTCTAGTGTTCACTAATTAGTCATTTGGTTATATTGGCGATTGGTGGCGAAATGACTAATTATAGTCATGCGGTCGCGTATGTGTTAACACGTCCAGCATTTATGTTAGCAATTCGTAATTATAGTGCAGTAGAATTTCAGGTATATGAACGTTGTATTATGCAAACACTTGCACTTTAAAGACCTATTATGTGTGAATATTATGTTTCCTATTGCAATACTAAATTTAAACTATTCGTAATAGTTTCGAACACAATTCAGAAAATTTCTAGCTAAATTTAATTTTGTTAAAAAGAAGAACTAAACAATATTCTCTTCTCGATATTGTAGTTTTTGTATGATATTATCTATAAACAAATTGTGTTCATTTTACTTTATATTGGCTCAAATATTATACAATCTATTATAGGTGTAACAATTCTTTTATATAAATACTATTGTCACTCAATTATTTCACAAAATTGGAGGTTCTGCTGTTAATGTATCTTGTGAAATATGAAAAAAGATATTGCCACAGACAAGTTAAAAAATTCCCTCGAATACCATGCGTTATAATTTTAAATAACCACATGCACAAAATTAATCTGATTTTACTTGCATAATACGCGACATTCGTTGTTATATGTGTGATAAAAAATACGAATTAGGTGAAAAATTCTATACAGTAGGACCTCGATTAACCGGACCCCGATTATAAACAAATATGCGTTTAAATATGATCATAATATCATGAATAAAAAATTTATTTTCGAATATAATATGTAGATTTTAATTATATCCCTCGGGTCTCGATTATCCATCGAGCTTCAATTTGTCCGGGCTGTTTGTCTCCCGATACTCGGGATAAATAGTGAAAGGGTTAATTTTTAGACTGGAGAAAGGTTCTGGGGACGGGTGAATTTTTCGGAAAAACTTTTCTCTTATCTTTTCATCCTCCACTGCCTGGGTGCATTGTGTGTGTGTGTGTGTGTGTGTGTGACTCTGATATACCCTCATAAATCTTTTTGACCGTAGAATTACCGAGCACTAAAACTAGTTTGCATAGCTCTATAAAACTAGCGAGACTGCATTTAATCCGATTTTTCTACAATAGTGATTAATGTACGCCTCTGAAATACGTTACATTTTTTTATTCAGTAATTTTTAGTCTCAATAAATTGAATAAATTTTAGTTTCAACAATTTGAACAAATTGCGGCACATCATCTGATCGTTTGATAGATCACTTTCTGTTTAGTTGCTAACCGATAGAATAGTTTATTCGTGAAGCACTACAATCTTCAACTAACATCAAAATTACTCAAATAAATTGGGGTGCATAGTGAACTACTTGGTGACTCAGGATGTGTCCATTTATTTTAGAATTGTTATAACTACCGGTATAATAATTTATTTATGAAGTAATATAATATCGTACGCTGAAATCGGAGGTTCCATCGACACTATTTCGTGTGACAAATTTTCACGGAGACACAGCTTCAGTAAAAACTAAAAAAAACCATCCAAGTATTGATCGATAGCATGGTTTGTTTTTTTTTTTTTTTGAAGACGAAACCTGCGATACACAGATAGTCACAGTAGTTGTCCACTGTGCTACGGACACTCAAATGTCATCAGTGTGAAGCGATTGTGGTAGGGTAGACTGTACGTTGTCTCTTTTTTCGGAAAAGAGCCTATAATGTTGACCGACATACGATTTTATCGAATCGTAGCTGTTACGCTGAAAGCTTAAAGGAAAATCTACATAAAGCGTCTCTCCTACCATTAGCATCCTAAATGTCATTTTTATAATAGAAAATATTTATTTATAGTACAGTATTTTATCCATATAAGTCCCCAGCACGGGTCTGCCGAGGGACATGTATGCGGCAGGGACACTATTCTTTGTGTTTTACCGAACGTAGAGAAGGACAGCCGAGCTCGAGAGGCGTCGGTCGCCGAGAAATGTAAACATAACTAATTCAAATTTTCAGCTTCTTTATTTTTCATTATTTTTTTATGGGATTTCGATGGCCATATTTGTGGCATTTTTCTAATTAACCCTTAGCACTCGAGGGCGCCTCTGAGGCACCACTAAAAATTGCTGTACTATTATTTAAAATATTGTTTAAATTATTAGATACATCGGTATCTAACCAATTACTAAACATTTAAGTATTGTAGGAGATATTATATCAATTTCATATCTACCAAATTTTTAAAAATCATAGAGAATGGGAATATTCTGGGTCAGCAGAAACGTTTGATTTTCGAGGTAAAATAGCTCCGAGTGCAAAGGCTTAAATTCATACTAAATATGATATAATTCCGATAATATATACTTGTGTAATAGACAATTAAAATTTCGGGCGCGAGGAAGGATAGCGTATGGGAAAGACAGAGACGGAGAGAGTCGCAGTCGCTGGCGACTGTCCTTTCTTGCGCCTGAAACTTTAATTGTCTATTACACAAGTAAATATCATCGGAATTATATCATATTTGGTATGATTTTTATTAGAAAAATTCCACAAATATGGCCATTGAAGTTTCATAAAAAAATAATGGAAAATAGAGAAGTTGGAAATTCTGATTAGGCGGGCTCACCGATATATCCTAGCCGCATGGTGTCATATTTCTCGGCGACCGAGGCCTCTCGAGCTTCATGGCCCCTCAAGGGGGTACACCCCGCAGTAGTGGAGATAGATCTGGGACATTTACAGTTCAGACTTTTGGGACATTTATGGATAACATACTGTATTATTTATTGGTCGAATCTAAACGCTTTTCAAATCAGTATACATATTTTTGTTAACACGTTATGATATTTGAGTAAAATATTCTTGAATAAAAAAAAACAAACCATAGTAAGAAAGATTAAAAAGGAAACAATTTTTTAACTATAGTGAATGCTCTAAATAATTGAGACTAGTACATTTAATTAATTAATTATTTATTTATTGATGCCGTAAACCATGTTTGGTTTATATATCATACATTGTATCATACATATACGTTATAGTTTACAGTATAACACTTCTAATATGTCACATTCAGATCTATTTAAATTAAAAAGAATTGAGAATATAATTCATGAAGTAAGAGATTTGATCCCGTTTGAACTGGATAATTAAAAATAAACAAATTTCTCTGAGAGGAAATCTTAGCTCGGTATATGTGAAACGTCTAATTTTATAATGCAAATATAATGAAGCATTTTGATGAAGGAATTACGAATAATGATCCACAGGTTTAGCATACCCATAAAAATACATGGAGCTGAACTTTAACGTAGTATTTTCAGTTCTTATTTGAATATTCTATTTTTAAGTATAGCTTATATTAACGTCAATCAATTCATTGTATCAACATCATTCCTTATCAATAAAGAATTTGAACAATGAAACAATTCGGTTTTTACCGTACTACAGCCAATAAGTTTTATTAATAAAAAATGATGTTCGCCCCACGTTAATGGTAAAAATCAGACGTTTCACGTGTAACAACCTAATAATTCTGAAGTACCAGATTATTAAAAATACGATAAAAATATGTTGTAGTTTGTTTAATATGAATTAGTGTTGTGTCTCATATCAGACATTGAAGAATTTTCGACCGGCCGCCTGTGAGAAACGTTGCAAATACGCTGACGAATTACCAGCGACACCGACGAAGCGGAAAGAAAAAGGTTCCAGGTTGCCAGAATGCGATAACTACTTTTAAAAAGGAGGACTCGTTAATCTTTCTTAAAAGAAGCGCTTCTGGGTCACGAAGATAATCTTACATCGAGCTGAAACAAAGACTTCGCCTTTTACTTTTCCTTTCGAAAAGTAGGTTTTTCGGTATTGCATACCACACCGCGAATTCTGAAAAATTTACATATATATCCGCGCAGCTTAATTGGCTCTTCTGAATTATAAAAGGATACTTCTTGCTAATGGAGCCAACCCGCTCATGCATGTATAAAAAAATCCACTCGCCACTGAAATTGAAACTAAAGTTTTAAATGGTAACAATTTAGTCACAATTTTATGAGAAACAAGGTTTTCAAACGTTTGACAACTTTTAATTTGACAATGTTCAACTTTTCAATGGAAGTATGCTGTGGTCTTGTAGAACATACTAATTTTATAACAAATTTAGAGAATACTATGAACATAATGAAATAGATAAAAAAACTTATGAATAATGATTATAATAATAATACACACTTTCATAATTTCATCACTGTAGCGGGTAATTGAAAAATGCCTATCATTGGTTGCACAAAGGAGAACAATTGCAGAAGACTCGCGTATTTGAGAGCGAAGATGCTCGAAGAAGAAGCCCAAAAAAAAGGTTGAACATTTATTATTTTATCCTCATGTTCAAATAAAACTTCAATTTTTCAATACCTTTCAATAATGAGGACAATATGCTTTATCCAATGGGATAACAACAGCACAGCATCCCTTATTGTTTAACCCTAATACGCTTCTCGGGTAGAAATTCACCTTCTTTTAGATACTCTACAATAATTTCTAATTTCTTCCTTACAAACATTTTCTATTCACAGTACTGAACAACTTTTAACGTTTCACGACAATTAAAAATCGTGTACTATGTGTTTTAGCAAGTGGACAATTTTAAAAATTTGTCCATATTCTGTTTTACCTACTGGACAATTTTAAAAATCGTGTACTATGTGTTTTAGCAAGTGGAAAATTTAAAAAATTTGTCCATATTCTGTTTTACCTACTAGACAATTTTACAAAATTTTACATTCTCTGTTTTAGCAACTCTAAGATTTTTAACACTGTCCATTTTGTGTTTTAACTACAGTACAATGTTAGAAATTGTCCATTTCGCTACTGTTCAATTTTTAAATATGCCCATTTGTTGTTTCAGCTATTGAACAATTTAAAAAATATCTATTACCCGTTTCAGATACTGTAGAATTTAAAAATTGATCTATTTCCTGTTTCAACCACTGCACAATTTTTATAAATTTGTGTTGTATTATTTTTTGTGTAGCCGTTTCCGAGGAGCGTAGAAAGTTTAAACAAAATGGCAATTAGACTTGCGCCGAGTTATTTATTTCGCCGCAGCATTGTTTCTCTTCAAAACCAGCATAAACAATTTTCGTTGTACACCATTTTCACCATGTTCGCTACCAGCGAACTATGCGCCGGGCGAATAGATTTTCGATCAAATTTTCAAATTCAACGTCTAGAATTTGATCGACTTCTTGATTGTATGGTCCTCGTCCCAGCGCGCCTTGTATGGAGCAAATGTTCCGTGGAGAAATACAATTTCAAAGTAGATTGGGAGGGCAGAAACAGTAATGTAAACGTGTGAATTCGAACCTAGAGGGCCGTGAAACCGTATCGAAGGACAACGAATTGAACGAACAGAGCGAAGATCAAAATACAGGTATCAAGGCTACCAAAAGTGATAACACTGAAGTCAGTGAAGTCACCGAAAACGAAACCAGTGTATTCTCCGGAGGCAGTGAAATTGAAACTGACTCGACGATAAAGCCGCCAGAAGAATAGCCGAATGAAAAATACTGATCCAATCCAACAGCTAATTAGTTACAATTTTGTGAAAAACAAGGTATTTAGTACTGAAAAATTCAATTTTATAAAAGGGTATAAATGTTTGACAACTTTTAATTTGATAATGTTTGACATTTCAAGTATGCTGTGGTATTGTAGAACAAATTAATTTTATAACAAATTCAGAGAATACTATGAACATAATGAAAAAGATAAAAAACTTATACCGATCCAACAGAAACAGCACATAGGTCTCTAAAAGAACGATGGACGAATTAATTTAGAGCACAAGGAAATTTCGAAGTCGAAAAAAGTAATTAGAAAGATCTACATATATAAAGGTGATTCCTGTATAACATGTTCAAAAAGTTGTTTAAAAATATTCCTACCTCTGGCAAAAAATATTCGATCGAAACTGTGAATGTGATTTTTAAACGCATTAATAATAGTGTAATACAATATATAACGATATAGTTTTTTAAACAATTTTTTAATCGAATTATATGGAGGTCTACTATATTTTATATTAATTAACCTTAGCGTATTTAAACCTATTTTTTCTAATGATTTTTAAACGTAGGCTTCCCACGCTATCAAGATTGATTAATCTACGATAAATTAATTTCCTTAAACGTATAATCAGAAATGCTAAAAATTTGAATAAATATATTTTTCTTATTTTCATAGGGTAATATGAAATAATCACATTATGAAATAATTTTACTTCTAGTGCTCTGAAGATCTAGCTTTAATTATATTCATAACGAAAATTTCCTGAATTTCTGAAGTAGTAACTCTAAATGGGTTAATTGAATTTTCAATCTAAAAATCAATCTCACTTAGTATTTTTCATGAAAATCTGTTGGAATATTGAAAATTATGAAATACGTATTTAAGATTATATTTGCAACGATACATGGTTGAAACTTTAATGAAACTTCTCCATTAGCTATGCCATAAATCTCATGTCAGGGCTATCCTAATTAACTTTTCTTCGAATGAAATTTGTATTTGGAATGGGGCTTCTCTGAGCGAGGCAATCAATTTAAACTCTCGAAGACGCTGAATCGATATGTAAAGACCTTCGAGCGTCGTGTCAAAAGATACATGCATATTTCAATAAACTTTCGCATTTCCATTTAGAAATATCAATAAATAAACTGTCGGAGATTCCATTCTGTGAGTTTGATAAAAATTTAAACTTATGAACTTCATATTATTTTCACTGAACATAATGTGTACATTATTTTTTTACGTTTTTTAAGACAGTACAGACAGTTATTTTTACTTTTTTTAAGACAATAAAAATATGTGAACCATTTAAAAATGCAACATTATTTTCGTTCCACTAAAATCTTTTAAGAAATGAATGGATGTCTATGCAGCTTCTGCATCTTGCAATTAGTTAAAACAAATTTAATATTACACAAAAAAAAATCCACAGTCTAGTTGTTCGTTAATTGAAGCATAAATTACAATAAATTTAATCCCTTCGGTTTTAGTTACACGAGGTAAATTACATTGATTTTATTGGATTTACTGGGAGTGGAAGAACTATCTCAAATGTAAGTTCTATGTATACAAGGTGACCCAAAAAGTTGTACTTTCTCAAAAAGGGTGATTCCTGAGATTATTGGAAATAACTTTTCCTTTTCGAAAATGTTCTCTGTCTTTCGTTGAGGATTTTTATATCCATACAATAATTAGGCAATGCTTAGGGCCGTTGACAGCTCTAATTAATAATTTAAAAAAATTTAGTTTAGATGATATCTCGTTGCAGACACATTAATTTTTCCTATATCCTCAATGAAACAGCTATTCAGTTAAATTGCCACAAATTGAGTACTTGAATGCAGTGGCGGCTGAAATTAGTGGGGGTGCTGCACAGTTTCATACAAAGATTTTTGTGTCTTTTTCATAAACTGGAGGATGGCTACTGACAATAAGCATAAGGATTAATACTGTCCAAGTATAAAGAAGTAATTCAAATAAAAAGGACTCTTATTATATTAAATGTTATCGATTATATCGAGTGGAAATAGGGAGTGCTGCGACAACTTAATGAACAATTAAGATAATTATTAATATGGTAATTATATAGAAAAGTACTGCCCTCTCCGATTTTGATGAAATTAAAATATGTAATAGATATTGACATTGTGAACAACTTTTTCCTTTTCCAATATCGGGGGGTCGCTTTTAGTTTTCGAGATATTTGCAAAAAACTATCGCGAATATTATATTGAATTTTTCGTATTCCTGAACGCTCCGCTGCAACGTAGACTGATTCGGTGCGGCGTTTGTTTACATTTTGAAGCTGTAGAGATAAGAGAGAAAACAGGGGGGGGGCGAAAGGGCCAGTCTGACACCACACACACCCACCCAGTGTTTAACACGCACCCAATGTTTCTAAAAAGAAGGTTTCCGGTAAGAAATTAACATTTGTGCAAATTTTCAATATCATATTCGTAATAAGCACGTGAAAATACGTAAGAATGTAGAGTATAATTTAGAAACAGTGGGTGCGTGTTAGGCACTGGGTGGGTGTGTGTGATGTCAGGCTGGCCCTTTCCGCTCCCTATTTTCTCTCTCATCTCTACAGCGTCAAAATGTAAACAAACGCCGCACCGGGACAGGCTTAAGTTGCCGTGGAGCATGCAGGAATACGAAAAATTCAATACAGTATTCGCGATAGTTTTTTG
>CM052336.1:10915833-10941670 GCA_028455595.1 Lasioglossum vierecki
TAGTAATATTTGCCTGTACTTTACCCCCTTAGACGGTGCAGTGAATCGAACCCAAACTGTGGTAATTGCATTAATTTAGTAAGAATTATCTTTTAAAATTCTCAAAAATTTTGTTGCTCCAACATATTCTTAACGGTGAGTTCTACCGTAGACATAACTTAGACTTGTCAGAAAATGGTCAGATACAAATCAGATTGCGCCGGACCCGTAAACTGCGGAACTTTAGGCCAGATAATAGACTCGAAACTGGGAACGGACAAAAGCGGGCCACTGAAGATGCCATTGTTCGACGCAAGCACCACTGTCGTGCACACATGACTGAGCCATTCAATAAACATAGTACACCGGAGTACTCGGCGATCTCAATACTGTCCATCGGTATTGTCGCATTCAAAGATGTAAATATTCCCGAGCGCCTTTGTCCGCGAAGATAATTGCTGAAAACTCGATTTTTCCGACGGCCACCCTATACAACGGAAACAAGGAACGTCTTCTGAATAGGCTTCGTATCGCTACATTGTAGATTGCAGAGATTCTGGTGTTCAAACTTCAATAATATTTAACGAAACTTGAGTTTGTCGCGAACTCGCGAAGCCCATCATCGGGACAATAGAATCTTGTCTAATTTTTTGAGGTTTCTTCACTGAGAAATGCTGACTCACAATTTCTGCAATTTATCTGTGACGCTCGCGGAATTTTGCTCACAATGATAACTAGACTGCGGAAGTTTCTGCCGGTGTAATGTGCAATATGCAGTGAACACGAGAAATACGTGGAAGATGCATGTGTACAAGAAATGCAGAAAATATGCACTTCCGCAAGATAGGGAAATATTCGCATAATTTGGTTCACTGAATTCAAGTACTTTTTACATGTGAATTGTACGAAGACTAACTAAAATATTAAAACATTTGTAAAATTATAAAATAGCTTTATAGTTACTGCAGGAACATTAAATATGAACAACATTCAACTACTATTATATATGAATTGTACAAAAACTGATTTAAAATTTAATATTAAACTACGGAAGTTTCTGCAGGTGTAATGTGCAATAAACAGTGAACACGAAAAGTACGTGGAAGATGCATGTGTACAAGAAATGCAGAAAATATCCACTTCCGCAAGATAGGGAAATATTCGCATAATTTGATAATTATAATTAAATTAAATATAATTAATAAATTAAATATAATTAATACATTTATAAATTCAACTGCTATGTGTAAGTAATTTTATGTCGATCGCAATATTAAGATAATTGGAATTAATTTTATCGTCGCATGGTTCGATCAAATTCTACACACTATAGCAATTTTGTACGCATATTTTTTCAACTACTATTCAACTACTATTATGTGTGAATTATACAAAAACTGATGTAAAATTTAATATTAAACTATAAGATCGGTTGAAACATTCACAAAATTGTAAAATAGCTTTACAGCTGAGTTGCAGGAACTCTATGAACAATGTGAATACAATACAAACATAAAATAAGAGAAAACTCAAATTCTAAACAACAATATTAGAAAATATTTGATGGCTAATTGTGTAAACTATGATCTTCGATATAAAGTATCTCCTTTCAAAAGATACGATGTTACATATGAGGTCACT
This sequence comes from Lasioglossum vierecki, assembly GCA_028455595.1. Classification (NCBI taxonomy): domain Eukaryota; kingdom Metazoa; phylum Arthropoda; class Insecta; order Hymenoptera; family Halictidae; genus Lasioglossum; species Lasioglossum vierecki. Next base: position 10,917,454 of record CM052336.1, read on the forward strand.
ATTCGATTTCCGTTCGCAGTAGAAAATTTATGAAAATGCAAAACGCTGCGGATATCAGCTCACGAAGAATTTCGAGAGTTTTAAAAGTTTTAAAAGTCGCAGAATATCTTTGTACGTTTCGAACTTCTTTAGAATATTTCTATGAATATCTGAAACAGGAGTCGTACCGTTTTCTCAACGTAGCGGTCCCTCCGTTCAATACGTATTTTATTTCACGAACAAATGTTCTTTCGTAACCAAGACCCTGTTTGAAAATAATTTTCTCTGGACAGAAAATGATCCTTCTCTTACAAAATTCATTCGAAACGTTCTTTCTAAAATAATATTTCGTGGCTAAAACCCGCAGTCTAAAGATTATAATCGTGTAATTGTTTTGTCAGTATCCCTGTTCAACTACCAAAAATAACAAATTCTTTTTGCATGGTGAACATAAATGCTTCTGATATTTATGGATTCGTGGGAAAACAGTCTACCGTACTCTGAACAGTCTTTTTATTTATTTAATCCTATTTAACTTGCCCAGAGACTATAATTATATAATTATATAAGTGTATACCGCATTCCCAGCGATTTTTCATATAAACTATAATTACCGGAGATAGTTACGTAGTTCTCTCTGTATAAATCAAATGGAGCATACCAACAGACCAAACAATTTTTTCCTTATTTTTACAAAAATACATCGCAGCGTTCCCGAAATACCATGAATCTTCCGCGCGAATGAAAACGGAGAAATAAACCGCAAACGTGAAACAATGTCGAGTTTCGAAAACATGGAAAAAAAAGGAGACTTTTCAAATTATTTTTCCAAACCCCACAGCAACCATCAGCAACATGTGATGTTAATTTCGCGGTAGACAACACTGTTCATTTTCTGCTTTGTGTCGAACGAGTACAGTAAATGCAATTTTCCGGAAATGGTCACTCATTTGTACAACCATGTTACAATCAGTTTAAGTTAAAATTAATTAACTAGGTTGCAATTACGTACGAAAAGTTGAGAATGATAAAACGTATCCGACACCCATGACCTCGTCGAGACGCCATTTTAAAGCAAGAAGTAAACAGAAAATTAAATATTATAATTCAAATCATTATTCCAACAGTAAATAGAAAGTAAATAGAAAATTAAGTATTATAAATAAAACAATCTTCAGTCCCAAATTATTATGAACCTATCTGCATTAAAATTATGAAAATAATTTATAATTTTCTCAAACAATGTTCCTTAAGAATGTCGAAACAATGTGTAACACCTATTTTATGTAAACCATATAAACCACTTGGTTTAAAGCAATAACAAATATATAGATTAAAGTTATAACTATAATTTCTATTTTACTCGTTAATAACCGAACTGTATCTAAACGAAGCTCGATAATTTTCTTTTGAAAAATAATTGTTACACTGCGTCCATCCTTACAATTTCCTGGATAATAATGAAAAGTGTTTAGCAATTCGTGAATCAATCTAATATTTTGACCGATTATTACGTGACTATTCGAGTCGCTCGGATTACAATTATTTTCACAATTATTTGCCGATACGTTAACCGATAGCGTTCGTTAATGAAACGTAAACATTCGTTAAAACGCTAGCTGCGCGAGAGGGACTCGATTGCGCGGATAATGAAATCGCCACGAAATATTCTGTGACGCGAAGGGATTCGTCGAACATTCTAAGTAATCCAATAATTCAGTATAGCAGATACAGCCGTGGGAGAAATTGAAATTTAACTCAATCCGCGGGAGGTCTAAGTGGTAATTTCACATCGCAATGCATCGCTTAACGTTTCCGCTGTTATTTCATAGCTAGAGCTAGGCGAATTAAGTATTACCGCTCGGGAAGAATATATTTCGCTATACATTTATTCGCTAAGAATTAATTACCGCTGCTATAGCATTCCTTCCCCTCTAACATCCCCTAAAAACGATAAATTTATACACGGTCCAAAACGAAAGATACGTACGTTGTATACAGTGAATCCGAAAAGTATTTGAACGCGAGCACGATAAATTGATGAGAAACCGTGTCGTTCCATATTGTAACAAGAAATATGCTTAGAAAAAGAACGTAAATGCTTTACGACTTCATAAAATTCATTTTTAATGTTTAACAGCGAAGGGTACTAAAATCCACGGAACGCTGCGGTTCGCAACGGTTTTATGGATAATTTTATCTATTTCTAAATGGAAAGACGCGTAATCTTTTTATTAATCTCTTCTTATTATGTATTTATGCACCATTATTTGCCAAGTACAGCTATCGATAAGTTTTACGATACAGTCGTCATTCTCGTAAAATTTCCTATAACCTAGCATAGTGTGTAAACACTACCTATTATCGCAGCAGAGCCACGAAACATTAAAAATTACGAGGAAAAATAAAATCTGTAACAATTGCTCATACGAAAAATAGCTATGCCTACATTAAATTTAATTAACTATATTTTTATGAAACCCTACAGGACGTCCAATTTTTTCCCCCTCCCCCTATGTCGCTATTCCCAAATTCAATTTTCAATCCATTTTTATATTACAACCTTAATATTTTTAATTTTTGATGTTGAAATTATTTTTTTATTAAATAATTTGTCTTATTTATAAATTTTTTATTTTTTTAATAATTCTAATTATTAGACTTTGAATTGAATGAGTTTGTAATTTATTTAAATAAATTTATTAATATAAATTTATTAAATTATATAAAGTAAAAAAAATTACATTTAATTTAGACTTAAACTTAGGGTATATAATACCATTTATAAATTAAACGATATTAGATATTATACTGTTCTTTCACAACTGAAAAATTTTTCAAAAAGAATTTCAAGAAACACCATTGGCCCGTGCTTTTCGTTAAAACATTTTAGTAAAGGAGAAAGTTATTTAGAATGACCCAGAATTGGGCAAAAATTTAATTAAAATAAAAATTTCGAGTACAGTGGTTTTTCTTTGCAAATTTTTATTTAAATACAATTTTTGCCCAACTCTGGAATGACCTCAGGGATCACCCTTATCAAGGAAATACATTTTTAGGACACCCTGTTCTTCACCCACCCGCTCTTTCATCATAAATGCATAAAATCCGCAGTTTAGTAATGAGATTCGTTACGCTGCAAGTACGCGCGACTGAAGATTCCGGTTCGTTCTCGGATTGTTTTTCCGGCGGAGGTTGTTTATCATCGGTCCCATGGCAGTTGGTAAAATGGGGAAATGCTTGATTCAAAACAGAGCTATCTCTCTTTCGAATGGCTGAGACAGCGCCGCCGGCCTATCGAGAAACGAATATTCCCGGGTATTTGTCCCAAGAGATCCGAGATCAGCCGTGATAATATCATAATGCGAGCCGGTCTCGTCGAAATTTTTGGGGAAAACCGTGGCGCACATTCCCGCGATATGGAAATTGCCGATCGGTGGCTCACTGCAACGCCAATTAATCGAACCCATCCGAAAAAAACAACACGCGAACACACTCTGCCAGCCGACTGCATCACCAGAAATCCGGCTTTTATAATATCGCGTCTAACACATTATAGTGTCATAGTTACTTGTACAACCCGTGGCCCAATGTTTCCGATCGGAGCCATTGATACCAATTTTAGAGAAAACATTCACAATTTAGAAGTATAAAATATTACTCTATGGAGTTCAAACTGATTTGAAATGAAAAAGGGCTTATTGGAGAATGAAACACAACAAAATAACATAAGCATTCATTTATTATAACAAAGGAACGAGCAAATAAACAAAATGTTATATGGAAAACAGTTCCGATTAATAGAACTACTGGAAGAAAGTTTTTGATTCGATATTTACACCTCAATTTTTCCCCGGGCGCATAGTGTTTAAGACAATTAATTTGAAAAAGGAAATATATTTTTCAATTTTAAACAAATATTGTCATGTTATTATACAAGATACTGCATTGTTCTTTCTAGCAATTGATTATGTGATATCCAATATTAATACATTATAAAACTTTAAACATGTTTAAATAATCGTTAAAGACGGGAAGACAACCTTTTTACACCAATTTGTGAGGATATTTTTCAGTTTATCTTAAAAAATAAGGGTGCAACGGAAAATCAAACTATATCACACGAGAGAGTAGACTTTTATCTTGAGCCTATCCTACCTCAACCCTTTAAAGTTAACAAGTCGCCGTTTTTTCGAACCCGAAAGCAAAATATCCTATGAATAAAATCGCGTATGTACCTATAAAGTTCTCATACAGGGACGGTCATAAAATGCAATAAATAACGATTTCTAATAAAATTTTATTATTTATTTCATGACCACACTCATTTTTAAGTAGACTAACAACCATATAAAATTTTTTCGACTCGCCATAAAAATTCATGTAATAGAGGGTTAAAATACCGAAATTACTTTCTTGCCATTCTAATATGATGCAGTATTTACTTCATAGTTGAATCAGAACTACGTAAAATACTATTTCAAATAGTAAATAATGTATTTTATTTCGAATCACATGTACACTACCGAAAATAAAATATTTTATTTATTGAAACAGTATTCCATTTAGAGTATCATGGAGGATAATGTACTTTATTTGAAATCATAAGTGCACTTCCGAAAATAAAATATTTTATTTATTGAAATAGTATTCCATGTGGAGGATCCTCAAAGTAGTGAGAATTTGATTGAAAATGTTGTATTCATTTCTCAAATATTGTTTCTGAAAGTATTAATGGCCGTATAAAAAGTAACGCATTCGTGGACACATACCAACGGTTCCATGTTAAAAGAGTATATCCAGATACGGAACTTCGGGCAGTGAAAAATAAAAAAAAAAGTGAACATTGGAAGACAACATTGTTATTAAAGAATGAGGAAGCCGTCTGTAAAAATGCAATCTCTTCATGCACCTCAAAGAACAACTTCCAGCTGGAATGTCATCGCTGACCACAAAGCGTAACTTGCCTCCACTCTCGTAACCCGATTTCATTCTTTATTCGCACAGAAAGATTTTACGAAAGCAACAAACAAGTTTACTCACGCTCCGCGGAATCCTCTAATATAAAAGATTCAGTGCTGTGCATTAAAACCAAATTATAGTGTTCGTTCGATTATTCATTCGTACTCGATAAATCTATTTTCAAATATTTTTGCTTCACGCTTCAATTCGACCAATTTATTAATAATCATACACATTGAGCCATAATCTTATATTTCAAATTTCATAAATGTTCCTAAATATTTTTTGACTAAAACGATTATTCGATGTAACTATTTATTAAATGACGAGCTGTTGTTCCCCTCGCATATTTAACAATTCACTGGATAATATAATAAATAATTCCCGGAGTATTTTTTTCAGTCTAAAAATGAGAATTTGTTAAAATCACGAAATAATAAATATGCAATTTTAATACAATGGTAATATGATTTTAGGACATTTGTGTTTTGTATCTAGGAACAACAATTATTTAAAAGAAAAGAGGAATTAAATTATTTATTGTGAATGATTCCAATTCAGACAACAAATTATGCTTACCTCGAAATCTCCAACAATGTTTACCACGGGAAAAATTGTTTAAGCTGCGGACAATATTCGAGCTTTATATTCCATAAAAGTGGAAGGAGACGACAGTTTATAGCATGTAGTATTTCACACGTGAGGAAGCTGACGTGTAATACTTATACCTAGACAACGTTCAGTAATTTTTAATGCTGACATTTCATATCGCGAACCTATAAGCTCTATTTATTAGATCGAAATACGGAGACTCGCGATCTTCTCTTATCGCGTTGCAATATGGTGGCATCAAGCTGTTCCGAAACTCTGACAACGAATGAAGTAGCCAAGGACTGTAACTTCAATTCGCGTGATCAAGATAGACCGATATTGACGCTTCCGAATTATCTTTTATTACTAACCGGCGGATGTCAATGCAAAATGAAAATTTTCCAGGTGAATTGTCTGGAAAAACAAATTGAATGATTTATATTCCTGTCTCTTCCTTCCATAATATTCTTGAATTCTTTCCATGCTTTACAAAATACACAATTTCCTAATCGTTCAAATTTTGAAAAATTCAGAAAGCATGTAATAATTTTAATACGTACAAAGATTGTTTTATTATTATTATTATGAGGAAATTGACAATGTCCAAAAATTTTCAATGCAAAATAAAAATTTTCCAGATGAATTGTCCGGAAAACAAATTGAATGATTTATATTCCTGTCTCTTCCTTCCATAATATTTTTGAATTCTTTCCATCCTTTAGAAAATACACAATTTCCTAATTGTTCAAATTTTGAAAAATTCATAAAGCATGTAATAATTATAATACGTACAAAGATTGTTTTATTATCATTTCAAGGAAACTGAAAATGTCAAAAGATTTTTTTATACCATTTTATTGAACATTTGCAAGTTTCAGAAGATCATGAACATTATAAATGCATAAAATCAGTATTTCAACTACAGTAGACATGAATACCGAAATTAATAAGATTACAAAAATATCAATTTCATAAAATGTGTAACACATATTATTTTATTATATAAAAAAATTCATTTACACGATTTTACTGTACGTTTACAAGTATCGCACAAGATGTATACCAGATACAAAGATTACTGCTACTATATTATATAAATTTAATAAATTATTAATAACTGGAATATCAGCGTCTACATGGAACCTGAATAAAGATTCTGCTCCCGGTAGAATTCGGTCTCAGATTCGATCAGCTTTGGTGGAATATCTACTTTCCCATTGTGGCCAGAGAAGTTTTCCCCGCAGACATTCCAACTTGCTGCTTCCCCCGTACTTTTTCGTAAAAATTGTACGTATCGAGGGCGAATTTTTCGAGAAGAAATATGCGGCTCGCGCCGCAAAGCTGTACAGTTTTACCGACGGACATTTTCCCGGGTTCGCCGTAACCCAACCCCCGTAAACGAGAATTGTTTGTCTTGACTTGGAGGAGAATTTTCAGTTCGAAATGAGATACTATGGCTATGATTTACATAAATATGACAATCGTGTAGCTGTCTCGCGACCGTCTCCCTTGCCACGCAAGTTTAGCGCGCGAAGAAATGGCGAACATTCCTCCGGGGAATCTAATGAAAGGCGCAGATGCTCGCCGAATTAATTTCGAGGACAATCGAGGCGTTCGCATACTTATCCAGTTTGCCGATCGGTACTGTCGGCATTTTCCTTGAGTTTCTGATATTTTTTGCGCGAAATGTTATTCGGATTAGAAAATAATTAAATCAGCGTTACGAAATCCTGATGTAACAATAAAAACAGCCTCCATTTTTACAGTTGTACGTATAACGTTTTTTCGGAATGGCGAGTTCAAAATTTGTTAATCATCATTCGTTATCAGAATTAATAAATATATTTCTTTGGACGTTTATCATAACTCGACCGTAGATTTAAGATAATAGGAGCTACGTAAACATTGATTCCCTTTCTTAATCATTTTAATCAGTTCGAAATAATATTACAGAATTTTTTACTATTAAATATTTTCACTATTTGGAATTCGATTTCTTCGCTCATTAAAATTCTGTTTACAGAGTAATCATTTTTAGTGTCCTCTAGATCGAGTGTTTAATTACTTGATATTACAGTATTTTTTGCAACAGTTCCTTTATTAATCTTGTTTCTTTATATATTGGGTTAGAACGAAAGTTTGTAGTGTTTGTAAATTAATACTGAAAGCTAAAATTCAGATATTTATTCATACATTTGTTCAATAACGTATTGTCCAGAATATGATTCAGAACTATCCTCCTTACACTACTAATTTTTTTCTAAACATAACAGACATTACAGCGCTAGTGTTCATTTTTAAATTCCTCAAAAAATTTAAGATTAAGATTTAGTGCCTACCATTTATATTAATTTCTTATTATAATACGTTATACACTTCATTATTCTTTTTTTTTAAGTTTTATATTGTAAGCTATAATGTATGCTAAAATGTATATTAAAATGTATGCAATATAAATCAAACATGGTTTACGGCATCAATAAATAAATAATAACATATTTTCCATTCTGTTCCATCACTTTCTGCCATTTTCGAGATAACTTCTCGTGTCACTGAATAAACATATGAATAAATACCTCAATTTTATCTCCGATTCCTAAGAAAACTCTACGAACTTTCTTCCCAATTCAATATTTACGTTAGAAAAGGTGAATGCGAGGATGATTTGCGTGGCCACGCCTAATCTCTGTAATTCCTGAATAAAGGGTCACGTCCGTGGTCCTGAGATGCACGCCATCGTCACAGACACGACACAGATCGAACGATTGTCTATCAGCAAAGATGGTCCACCCTCCAAAGCAAAATGATTCCGACCAATGGAATCCATACACCAAGACGCACGGACATCTTAGGGTTCGGCTATCCTTCGGCGTCGTTCAATTTCCGGTAATGGCTTCTTCTGTCGGATGACGTCTCATGGCTGACGCGGCCACGGGTCACCTTGCAAAATATTTCTCAGGCAAACAGTGGGGGTTCGATAATGTCGAAATCCCTTTAACTTGAAACTGTCTGGCCTAATCTTACTATCAGAGCTGAGTACATACTAAATCAAAAATATTGGTAATGGAAGAATTATTTATATACATATATATTTATATATTTATAATAAATAAAAAATTATAAATATATATTATATTAAAATTATAAATATATATTATATTAAAATTATAAGTATACATAAATATATATTATATTAAAATTATAAATATATTAAAAAATATATTATATTAAAATTATAAATATATTTAAATATATATTTATAATTATATACATATATTATTTATATACAGTAATTATATTTTATTTATAGATTTTATATATTTTATAGATTAGATTATATACATTTATATTCGGACACTTTTAAAATTACTTGAAAACCTTTAACTTCCTTAAAACTTCATTAGGCTCACTGCGTACACGATTACTGTGCAGTGAAAGACACTGATCCGTCATGCTCCGAGGTGAAACACGATTCGGGTAAACTCGGTAACCACGTTTTTTAAGGCTGCACCATACTTTTTTCCTCACTTCCGCTGACAGCACTCCCCCTTCCCTCATATGATACGTTATAGTGATATTACTACCGAGGAGGTGGTCGATATTCGTCATACCGAGTCCCTACGCTTTGAATACGTCACGTATCTGTGTTTCTCCTCTTATTTTGTACATTACATTCCATTGTTTGTTTCCGTTTTTGCATTTCTCTCTCCATTCTCCCTTCCGGGCACGACCGTTTTCTTTTACTGTTACTGATACTATCTTTCGTTAATACTATTAACATTCTATGATATTTCCAACTATGTCGTGAAGAGTGAAAATAAACAGAAATGAATAATGACTTATTCATTTGCGTATTTGTAGATCTATGTATTGACGAACTACGAACAAATAAGGCTGCACCATACTGAATAACTGTTCGATTCGTTGATTATGTCGACGCTTCGATCTCTGGCAAAAACTGGCAAGAGTCGGACACTAAACCATCTCAATTAGCTTCAACAACGTGTATTGGTGGTGCTCGTATTCAGTTCCGCGGCAGATATAAAAAAATTGGCTTGATGCGTGTACAGTGAGAAACGCATAAGAAATGAACCGGTCGTGATGCCACCGGGAAACTGAGAAATACGCTGGGTAATTTCTGAACCGCAAGAAACGCTGGAAATAACGCTGGCCTGGTCTTTGCACAGCGAGATGTTTCTGTTGTACTATGCTCAATGCAAAGCTTATGCGTGCTACCGCTGGAGAAACATGTCATAATTTTTCTGAGGAAACTGACGCGCCAGAGTACGGTACTATCGATCATATTTCTCTTCCGATATAAAAGAAAGTATTGGTTTTACAATGTAATTAAAATTGTTTACCTTACCACGAAATCAAGATAATTAACGAACTACATGTGCACTATTAACGAATACAATGGTTTGTTAAGTCGTAGCCCTTTCTCCATATATACACTACTGTCTAAAAGAAAGAAGCACCCGACCATCTTTAATAGAAAAGCGAAAAAAATAAAATAAGAAGGCTGTAAGTTTTGAAAACGAATTCCGCTGTTTGAATTTGTAGCTTTGAGAATATGTGTCATTGCGGATTGTCTAATACCTTAACACTAAACGTACCACGGCCGCTCAAATGACTGGTCTTAGATTTTTAATTTTATAATTATTGAAACTATAACGTTGCTTACATGGAAAATGATTCGATAAATTTCTTTATCCAAGCACATATTGCAATAAAAATTGCACGAAATCTAAATGAATAGAGCCTTGTCAATTTTATCAGCTAAAATATTTTAATCGCTTTCAGTGCTCGGTCTGTTTAGTGTTAAATGCAATAAATCAATAATTGTACAATTTCTACATGAAGATATTGTTTGTCATTATATCTTATAATTATGCTGGGTGCTTCTTTGATAAACCTTACGTTTTGGGGAGGCAGCTCCGATGACCTTGACCTTGACATATGTTGTCAAGGACAACAGTCTGAACAACTTTTGTCATTACAACTACCCGGTGCTCGGTCTTAGTTTTCAAGATAATTGCAAAAAACTATTGCTAGTACCAGGAATAGTCTTTCAAAATTTAGAGTTTACCCTATATGTGTATCACTCTATATAGAGTGAGACCGTTCCTGTTTTCTCTCTATCATCTACACACGTGTTTACAGAAACAGTAAACTGACGCTGTGTCGGGGGAGTTTTACGTTGCCACAGAGCGTGCGTGAATACGGAAAATTCAATTTAGTACTAGCAATATAGTTTTTTGTAATTATCTCGAAAACTAAAACCGAACACCGGGTAGTTGTAATGACAAAATTTGTTCAGAATGTTGTCAAGGACAACATATGTCAAGGTCAAGGTCATCGAAGCTGCTTCCCCTAAACATAAGGTTTACCCCTAAATTAAATGTTGTTTCTTCCCTTAATGATTTTAATAAAGGTAAAATCATGTATTGACATCTTGAATTTTCAAAATTTTCCGATAATTTTGAATGTCATCTACTTAATTTCGTTATAAATGCATCAAGATCCATAGTCTAAGTATTACAAATATTGGTGTATTATAAGTATTGGTGTTTAAGAAAGCAAAAGATTACTCATAACTTTTTAATAAAAACCGAGCGACGGCTAACACCTCTTGAAGGTCACTCGGCAAGATGACCTTATAGAGATATGCCAAGATCAAGGTCATCCCCTCCCAAACGTAATATTTAGGTTGACGAAACTTCCGAAGCTGAGAAATAAGATACAACAAGCTCGACCAATCTCGTTAAATTATTACACGAAACGAGCAATAAATCCACAGCGAATTCAGCTAACGAAGATTTGATATCAAGAATGATCGCAATACTAACTCGACGGGGTAACGCCGAGTTACGATTTCTGATACCGTATGTCAGATTTATACGGCATGAAGCGCACATGCTTTCGCAGTATTTGCACGGCAATTACGATTTTCGTCGGCCCTTCGCCCACTTAAAGCAATGTTTATTAACGTAAACACCGCGGACAAACAGCTCCCATCGGAATCAATAAATCCGGAGCATCTATTATTCAATAGTACAGTTTGTCTCCACTTTAATTTCCGCTTTGATCGCCCGGTAACATCAACTATTATAGTGAATGTAAAACGCCTCGCGTAGCACAACGCCGAAATAGTACGGCCTTATTACACCTTATCAATTTTATGCAGAACGGGTTCCACGTTGAATTCCCCGGACAGCATTTCACGAATATTCACTGACGTTTTGGCAAGCGAAACACAATTGTCATAAAATATATTCTCTGACGGTGAGCGACGCTGTTTGTTTTGCAAAAATTCGCGTTATGATTTGCAATATATCTAAAAATCGATTTTACATCGTACGCAACATGAAAATCGTGTATTATAAAGAATGTAACGATATCAATTTTCTTTGTTCAGCTAAAAATGTTGTAGATTAATTCATTTATATTTCTATATTATTCACCATTTTATATATAAATTTTCACATGAAGAAAATAAAATTCATGTCGTGCACACCTTTGTTCAGAATTCAAACAGGACTGTATATGTATAGAGAATTTATAATTTTCGTGGAAATACTCTTTCTCATATTTTGTGAAACGATACGGCACGTTCAATTACAAAATAAAGAATTTCTATCTCGGTTTTAGTAAGCAAGAATTAAACAAAAATCGGTTTCCTTTGTAATACATTTATATCTAAATAGATTAAAGATAATATATTATTTGAAAATTCTTTTGATGTCTTTTGAATTTTGTATGCTGCTTGTGTGTTCGTAAATATTCTAACTATAAATATTTACAGCCAAGATTGTCTTGTAAAAATATCGCGTGCACGCGTTTCGCGATAGTGACCGATATTGTCGGATTTGCGAGGTAATGATCCCGGTTTGCTTGAGATTATTCGAAAGCTGGGCTCCATAAGCGGTATTATTCTAATTGCCGTTAAGGCGGTGAGCCTAATTACCATCAACACTGCCGCGAAATCACCTGTCGAGAATTATTCCATCTATTCTCCATCCCCTCTTACCCTCCTTACCCTATCGCCTAATCCTTATATCACCGTCTTCATCTTCCTTATATCGGTTCCCTTCCTTCAACAGGTGACTGCGTAATTCTTGGCTCGAGCTTGCACCTTCTTTCTCTTAACAACGTTGCATGATCTATTTAGGAAAGCTACGTACCTTTTACGCAACAGTGAATCGCGATTTTCACTGTCTTCTACTATAAATTTTTATTTTATATTTAGATATACTAATACACACATGTATTTGGTGAAAAATTTATTTCCACTTTTATTATTATAAAGGTTTCTTTCATAATATAATTTATAAAAGTTTCTTTTGTAATGAAATTTTTATAAATTATATTATGAAAGAAACTTTTATCAAATAATTATATCCAATTGTATCATCTTTGATCTTGTTTCAATTAGAAAAATGTCGCGAATATGTTGGTAAAACTGTTATAATTTATATTATAAAACAAACTTTTATAAATTATATTATAACCGAAACTTTATTTTCAATAAAAAAATTAATTTCAACTTTTATTATTATAAAAGTTTCTTTTAGAAATGAATTGAAATGTTTCTTGTGGAAATGAATTTTTTATTGAAAATAAAGTTTTTCTTATAATATAAACAAGATCAAAGATGATACAATTTGATACAATTTGATAATAATTTGAATGCAGTAGAACTTAACACGGATGTGTCAATAAACATTTCATAAAAGAATAATAAACAACAACGTAAGAATCGATGGTAATTTGTTTTATACAGAATGTCTCAAAATTCCTTCAACCTCCGGAAATGGGAGGTTCTTGAGTTCATTTGAAGCAACATTTTCCTTTGTAAAAATGACGTCCGCCGATTTGTTAACAAGTTATTAACGAAAAACACGGACCAATCAGAACGTGGCTATAGCGAACGGAATCCGACTCGGCGACAGGTTCCACTAAGCGTGGCGGCGCCATTGGCCGAGCCAAAATCAATCCGCTGTAACTGTGCTCTGATTGGCCCGTGTTTTTCGTTAATAAATCCTAAACAAAGTCGAGAACGTCATTTTTGCAAAGGAAAATGTTGCTTCAAATGAACTCAGGAACCTCCGATTTCCGGATCTACTCCATTAATTGGATTATTAGTTCAATCTTCATTAATGTGTGCAAGGTAAGAAAGTTTCAAATGATGTCACGTTTTCTGCCGTGATCAGCTTCTACACAAGGAATGTTGCTTCTTTAGATGCTTATAATAAACGTGAAAAAAGAAATTACTAAAGATGCACCACATCTTCGGGCGTATACAAATATTTTGAAAACCGTCGCTTTCTTTTGTTATCAAACAAGCAAATATTGAAACGGAGATTCCTTTTCCGGGTCACATCAATTAAGATGTTTCCGCGTCATAATATTTAACCGTTCCGAGAGCACACAGTCTCGGCGACCCCTGATTTTACTCGTGACTTTTATAAGGTTACGTAAGCATTGTTTAATTTTCATTCGTGTCTGCGTTATATTTAGATAAACGTTGTCGCGAAAAAGTGAAGAGTGTCACTTTCCTTTCGTCGAGTTGACCGCGCCGTCAGCATAGAATGAAATTAACGCGAGCCGGTGCAACACAAACACGACAGTGGCATAAATTTCCGACGGTTCGAGCGAAAACTAAAATTGACTGAAAATCGCGCGCAGCAGTGCAACGCGACGATTTCGTGAAATTGATATTTCATGTCAAAATTAATTAATGATGTTTGGGTACGGGAAAATATTTGCACGGTATTGTGGAATTTGTAAATGCGCGGCAGTCCTTCCTATTTTCCAATAACATTCCTACGAAACGCATTCTGCCGAAACGCCTGCAGCCATTTGTAATTTATGAAAAATTAATGATCTAACGTACAGCCTCATCGGATTTAACTGCATGAGAATTTCCGAAAATCGCGTCCGACGAAAATATGCATTTAATTAATACCCCATTTAGTTTCTGATGTATTGATTATACACCATTGAATGCTTTCATGGCGCTGTTTCGAACGAAAATTAAATCGTAAAGGATTACTACCTCCAACTGTGGTGCGCGTAAAAACTGTATCGTTAAATATAAATCTGGACGACGATGTAAGAAATTTCTCAAGAGCAATAACAATTTCAATAATTCACCAACAAGCCACTTTTAACAATTAAATGCATTTAACGTCTAATATTCATCCAATACAGAATACAAATGTACTTGACTACTTCACTTTTGCACAATTTTTCTATCATGTCCGATAGTGTTTGTTTAATGCAATAACAAAATTATATTTTTACTAGCATACCCGTGACATTTTTCTGATTAAAATGAGCCCAAACACGATACAATTTGCATGATATTTACCTGTTTAAATCACGATCAAGTCGATCCTCCAATATCCGAACTGATGATATCACTATTCTCCACTACCCGAATACAGTTCTATATCGCGTATTAAACAAGTAAATATAATCCGAATTGTGTCGTGTTTGGTGTAATTTCAATCAGCAAAGTGTCACGAATTTGTTGATAAACGTTTCATAAGAGAACTGCTACAAATAAAACAGCTTCATCATTGAATATTAGTTGAATCCTGCATTTTGTTCTGCAAGGTTAGATCAAATCTGCTCCACTCGCAATACTCATTAGTCGGTCGGTGAAACGTCAACAATTATGACACTAAACATTGTATGAAAATTTGTTGTTGTTCGCAATGTTTTTTATGTAGAAATGGCGCTCGCGACAAAACAACGGATCGTTTGAAAGCGAGAGCGACCTCGTTTAATTACTAATATTATTTGTTCCCGGGTGGCCGAGAACGACGCGGGCCTTTAAACCGGAACGTAATTATCGTCCGTAAAGTTTTCTCGTTTGTATCTTGTCACGTTCCATTTTCTTAATCTGAGACTGTCGGCGAGCGACAACTTAACAGCGTCGTATTGCGGTTTATCAGGCGTGCAATCATTGCACAGGTCACAGATCAATCGTAATTCAGTGAAACGGAAAACGAAGATACGGCCGGGAGTTTTATCCGCACGTACCAGCCACCCGCATTTGTACCAACGAATCCGCTGAAACATTTAAACGTTTCGCTATAGCGGGTCGAATGAACGCTCTGCTACTTCAATCCATCGCGGTTCTGCGTCCACCTAGACTCGACATTTCATTTTATTAGAACGACTACATGTTTTAACGATCCGTGAGCTATTTCCCAAAGATCTTGCAATCGCGTGCTGCGCCAATGCAATCTCGTGAGGGACCTTAGAAAATACACTTTCACGTAACGTTACGCGTCCAACCCTTAACCATTCGAATTTCTGTTTCAATTTTGGTCTCTTCAACTACCTATATTCACGTCAGAGTTAATTTTCCAATTAAAATTCAAAAATAAAATTAAGTTATTTATTTGTAGGTTATTCGATAGTAAGTTAGGTAATTATACAGGGTGTCCCAAAATTCGTGTACTTCCCGGAAATGGGAGGTTCCTTGGGTCATTTGAAGCGACATTTTTCTTTACAAAAATGACGCCAGCGGCTTTGTTTAGGAGTTATTAACAAGAAACACAGACCAATCAGAGCGCGGCTACAGCGGATTGATTCTGGCTCGGCAAATGGCACCGTCACGCTAAGCGGGGCCTGTCGCTGAATCGGACTCCGTTTGCTCTAGCCGCGCTCTGATTGGTTTGTGTTTCTTGTTACTAACTCCTAAACGAAGCCGCTGGCGTCATTTTTGTAAAGGAAAATGTCTCTTCAAATGACACAATGAACCTCCCATTTCCGGGAAGTACACGAATTTTGGGACACCCTGTATAGAAAAGGTCTGCGTACTCCGACTTTGATGAAATTTTAATATTTTATGCAGCAACACATTCTGAACAACTTTTTCCTATTCCGATATAGGGGGGTCGCTTTTCGTTTTTGAGATATTTGCAAAAGACTGTAGCTAAGTTGCCGCGGAGCGTGCAGGAATACAAAAAATTCAATACAGTATTCGCGATAGATTTTTGCAAATATCTCGAAAACTAAAAGCGACCCCCCTATATTAGAAAAGGAAACTGTTGTTCAAAATGTCAAAATTTATAACATATTAAAATTTCATCAAAATCGGAGTACACAGACCTTTTCTATGTAAGTTACCTGAACAAGTAATAGAGCAGAGTGGAAAAGATGTTGTTGAATAAATCTGTGAATAAGTATCTCAACCCCTTGCCGTATCATTATCTTTACAGTTACAATGATTGAAACGTCATTATCCCAAAAATGTCCTAGAAAAGAAAATTTATTTTAATGCTTACACATTGATTTCGAACGAATCAAGTTTTATTTAATTGAAAAAGAAATTCGTTAGATTTTGTTAAAAATCTTCATGACAAGGGGTTAATTTGATATTCGAATTTTATTTGAAAAGCGCTAGTGAATATAATAATAAAAATTGTACCTACGACTTTCTCCTTCTATTTTCGAAGAATGTTTTTCTCTTTAGAACACGATTTGTATATTTTTGATTTTCGAAGCGCTTTTGATGGTTCGCGCGAAATTTGGCCGGGTTAGTCAGCTAAAATCCGCGCCAGGACTATGAACGGATCTTCCTTTTGCGGATTCGATCAAGTTAGGGCACTCCAGCGGAGTCTTTAGCACTTCAAACATTCTCAAAACTGCGCTCTAAAGGGGAAACTAATTTAGGAGAGGGCTACTTTGCACTACATTGGCGACGAGTCACTTCCCCTTTGTCCCGATACACTTTGTTGACCATCGGTCCCAAACTCCTCTTTGTGGTCCCACTGAATTTAGCACCTAGCTTTGTGCGTGTTCCGCTGCTTCAAGAATATTTAATGCAGTTTCAATTCCAAAATTGTTTCGAGTGTATCTTGCGAAACCTATTATACAATTATTATTTAACAACATTTTAATACATTCCTAAGACTAACGTTTCTTAAACATTTTATTACAAATGCTTTCTTAAACGAGACACGTAAATTACAGGATTTTTTATACTGGAAGATAACTGTTTATTTCGATGTCTGAAAATCCATTAATATTTTACATTTTCTTGTTTAGTAATTCCTATAATTTACGTACCACACGTCAACATACAAAAAAATACGGACGCGTTAAAATTGTTAGTTTCATCCTTCCAATAAGAGTAAGAGTAATTATAATAAAACTGGTATCTCCGAAGGACGGGAGCAACAAACCATTCAAGAAGTTGTAAAACTCTGTAATATCCCGGATAATCATATTACGTCCTGCGTCTTTAACCTTTTATGTCCTCCGGGTATCTACTATAAACTATGAAGAAACATTTCCATTAAAATGCTGTTGTAAAAGAAACATGCTTTAATTCCTGCAGAACTTCATTTTATTTGTATCGCAACCCTTGCAAAAAAATCTGCTATATTCAACATACGTATTGTACAGAAGAAATACAGTAAAAATTCTGGAATAACTAGTAAATTTACGATATTTGTTTACCCGCGAAACGTAAATAAAGAATGAAATTCACTGTTCCACTAGAAAGAACATATCAATAATAGTTGCAGTTCGCTGTCAAAATTGTTGACCGAAAAAACGAACATTAATTTGACTCCGTAAATTAAATTTTTTATAATCATAAATTGCAGCTTAAAAATTACAAGTACTGGTTATAAAACATAGCTTATTATACAAACTTCATATTCGTTTAAAATATAAAAATTATTCAAGATTTTTATTAACCCTTCCCTGCATGACTTTTCTAATTGGGATGAAAACATTGAAAAAAGGTCATTGTTTGTGTTTTATTTAAGGGAAAAATATTTTTAAAAAAGTAAAAGAACATTTTCAGAAAACTAAAAATAAAGAAACATATAGTAAACTAGGAACGTGTTTTCTTACAATATGTTTATTTATTTCTTTTTCTGAAAATGTTTTTTTACTTTTTTAAAAAATATTTTTCCCTTAAATAAAACACAAAAATTGAGCTTCTTTCAATGTCTTCATCCCAATTAGAAAAGTCATGCAGCGAAGGGTTAATAAAAATCTTGAATAATAATTTTTCTGCAGCGAAAGGTTAAATTCTAACTTGATGACAGTTTGGTGTCAAAGGACAGAGCTTGTCGCCTCCATCCTGAAGGATTTAAGACCTCGATTTCTGGTGAACAGATGGAATTTTCCTCCATGGAAGACGAGATTTAAAATCACGTGGTGGCCTCTGGTCAGCTAAAGGAGCTCGACTCTATGCTAGGCGAGACATAAGACTACTTTCCTTAGCTTCTGGTCAAAGAGACTGTCTCCATCCTAGACGAGATTTAAGACCGCCGCAAGCTCCTGGACCACGGACCGAGTTCATCTCCATCCCAGACGAGATTAAAGACCTCCCTTACAATTCCAAGATAGTGGACAGGGCTTGTTTCCATCCAAGACGCCAGCTATGTTCTTCTAATGACTATAGCACCCGGAGAACTGGCGTGCGTTCGTCGCAATACATGTCCACCCAGCAGACACTCTAGGCTAATAACTTTTAGAGCTTCGAAGTTAGGCTACTGCGACTGTGACCGTCCGTCAAGTGTCCTCTAACTGAAAGTTTTTGGTCCTAAACATAGAGCAAGCATACTATTGAAAGGAATTGTGCATACCCTTTCGTCAAATTGTAATTATTTACACACGTTGATCATTTTACATTGGTACATTTCATTTTTAAATGACTATTCATGTTCAAAGGTTATGAATGTATGTTTAGCAGTATTGTAAACGACATTACTCGTCAAAAGTTATGAATATATATCCAGCAGCAATTGTAAAGAACATTACTCATCACGTGGTAAGAAAATATATTTTTCCTGCCGTGGATATAATTATTTGATAATTTTTATATTACTTATAATTAAAAATTGTAGATTTTATCTCTGTCTTGGTGAGGGAAATTTTGTTGTCCATTAAACAACATCTGCACTTTCACACTTTTCTGGAAATGGAAATTACAGCTAATTAATTTGGATCTTCGTATAAAATTTTCTTACACTTTGTTATATTAACTGTAAACCTAAGAGCCTAGCTGTATAAAAATGTGCGCCATCCCATTTGATAAAACAAATATGGTGACCATCATAAAATATCCTCCATGAAACAGAAAAAGTTTTATTTATAACACGAATAATTTATAAGTTCGAAGATGTATTTGTTATAATGCTGTAATTACACAAGACTGTGACGAAAATACAGCTGGCAGGTTATACTGCAGCTCTCCAGTGACGTCATCGCGTTGCAGTAAAGAGCATATCCTCCGAAGCGATAGATAGTACACGCGTGTATCCTTCGAAATTCGAAACGAATAAGAAAAATGGACCGCGGAATAATCTGGTTGACAGGTTTAATAAGAATGCCCAGTAGAAAGACGAGAATTTATCTCGAACCCGCGTTTTCAGCTGCAAAGATATTTATATATGCCGCGTCCGCATCCGTGCTCATGTAAATGACATAAGGTTTCGAGGATGGTAGCGCAGTGTTGCGAGGTAACGATCGTTTCCCATCACTGAAACTGTCTTATTAAACGCAAACACGATTTCCCGTTGTATTATCGCCGCTAATATCGATCTGGTAACTTTACAAAAGGCTCTTTAACGGCCAATAGGAATTTCAAAATGAAACTCCATACATTGCAGCCGGACGGTTACTTTACGGCATTAATACAGAGACAATGTGGAAGTTCGTGGCGCGATTGTGGAAGTATTGAAACGTGACGACGCAGGCGGATCGATACTTTTAGCCGAAACGTGTTCGGTTCGGTAATTCCTAGTGTGACCGAGAAATATTTTTAGCCATACGTCTTACTACGAAATAATTTATATTGCTTCAGAATTAGTGTAAAATAGTTGGTTAAATTATGTTGTACGTAGTTAGTTAAACGGGTTAATCTTGCAAGGTGGGATCTCCTTACGACTATTATCTTATTACGATAATTATCAGAACATAAAAATCAGTTTTTAATGAATTTTAATGGAAATTTCACCTGTTAAATTCGTCCTGAACGAAATGGAGAATATAGTTAAGAATCGCGTTAATATCATTGTAAGAAACTGGAATTTCTAATCTATTAATTATCCTTTAAACAAATATTTAAATGGGTGGTTCGAACTAAATTAGTGTATAAAATAGTTGGTTTAATTTATGCTGCATAGTTAATTAAACGGGATAATCTTGCAAGGTGAGATCTCCTTACGATTATTATCCATATATTACCCTTATATTATTATTACGATAATTATCAGAACATAAAAAAAAACAGTTTTTTAAGGATTATAATACAAATTTCACTTGTCAAATTCGTCCTGAACGAAATGGAGAATATAGTTAAGAATCGTGTTAATATCATTATAAGAAACTGGAATTTTTAATCTATTAATTATCCGTTAAACAAATATTTATATGGATGCTTCAAACTGAATTGGTATTCTCATGTAGAGTTTCGGAAAATTGGCTGCCACATCTTTCTAGTTTAAGATATCCTCAATTCCCAGCTCAAATTCCCAGCAAATACTGTTCGAATACATGATGATAGGCTTCGTACAGACCTAAACAGCGCGCCAAACCGCGCATTTGAACGAACATTTCGCCGCGCCGAACTGCGAACGGAATGGATTTTTGATATTTCCAGAAATTCTTGCGAATAACTATAGAAGCTGCTGTGGTGTATACTACACAAAGAAATCCAGAACATGTATTTATAATTTTAATTCTAACATGCTTATTTAATAATTCTATATATTATGAATGTTTAGAATATGGTTTATCTACCCTGCAAACAGATTTGCAAATGCTACCCATTCGTGTTCGTGCGCGCCCAAACGTTCGTATAATATATAGAATTATTAAATAGGCATATTATAAATATATGTTCTGAATTTCTTAGTGTAGTATACACCACTGCAGCTTCTATAATAAAAAAAGAACAAGAACTTTTCAAAGAACTTTTGATAGAAATGAGATAGAGCGATGAATTTCTTTTTAAATTAAAGCTGAAACATTGTAAAGTATGAGAAAATAGGGAGATTATGGTACGAATGTTTTTTAACCTTGAAAAAATAAAAGTTTAACTGTTTAACTATAATTCGAGTTTTTGAAAAATTCCGAGGTCGTAGAAAATTTTTGAAGCCAGATTTGAAATCAGCGTGAAGAAATCTACGGGAAATGATGTGTCGCATGTTAAAAAAAATTTCCGCACGTGTTATTGGAAAAACGACAATTTTCTTAAACTTGTACAATTTAACCAATTTTTTGAAGGTCAAAAAGCGTTCGTACCACAATCTCTATAATTATTTCATATTCTGCCAAGTGTTTCAGCTTCCATTTAACAAGAAATTCATCGTTCTATCTCAGTTCTTTGATTGCGCGGTTTATAGGTCTGTACGAAGCCATATGTTTACATATATTGATTTTTTGATGGAACATAATTTTGTATATTAAAAAGATGGTTGAACGTGTCTTATTTCTCAGTGGTCGAAAGGTAACGAACCTCTAGAATCCCGCGCGCTTCGTTCCGAAGGGGCTGACATTTATATAATTACACGTTGCCGCGATGACTGCGAATTTCTAGCATGACCGAGCACGTGTCGCTCGTTAATCTTTTCGCCGTGAGGATTTTTATTTCGAACCCTTCGTCGCGATATAAAGAGACAGAAATTAATATGCGGGTTGCGTTTAAATATAATATATTTCGGGAAATGCTGATTCTCGATTGGATGCATCGAGAGAAGAAAATGCAGCGCAAGTTCTTATTGTTGTATCATCTCTCGAAATGTGCGAAAATGGAGTCTAGCGAGGGGTTGATTTAACACTAGGATTAAAAATAGAATTACATAAAGTTACATTAAGTTCATTTATTTGCATTAAATTACATTAAGTTACAATTAATTAATTACATAATTAAAAATATTTTGAAAAGAAGATTACTTATTAAATTAGGCAAAGGTATATTAAAATATGTAAAATTTATTATTGAGATAATATCAGATTGTTGTAATCCTCCTATTTGAAATCTTGTTATAAATTGATAGAGGCTGCAATCTATTGATTCGACGTGACAAATTAGTCTACTCCGATAAAATTAATAAAATTGTTGTCCTCTCGTGTGTCGACTTATGAGTATAATTTAAAATTATTCGAATAAATTTAAACTGTTTCCTACATTTTCGTCACAAGAGTCCAGTTGCTGAGAATATTTTGTGTACTTCGGAAAAAGTAATCAAGAACAGAGGGATTCCACGAAACATACTATATAGCACCCTGTACTTCTGCACAGTGACGATCCTCTTCGAAGTGTACGTCCTTGCCAGAGTAGCTACAGAAGTTTCAATCCACTCAACTAATCGTAAGTGGAAGGAAATTGGAAAGGCAACTGCACGCTTGTCTGAAACTTCGAGCTGACAACGATTCATTCAGAATAATCGTTCTAAACGCGTCGGGAGTCAAAGACTGTTTAAAACGTAATTGCGAAACCTTGTATATCAAATTGCGCGGAAATGGTATGCATTTATCCAATCAAAGCACAAATACGCACATTGTGCTGCCGGTATTGATCTGTTTAAAGGTTTCTGTCGCTAACATCTAATCACTGGTTTCGGAATTTGAGGAACGTTTTAGTGGCGTGAACGTATTACCGGACGCGCCAAATAAAATGTCTCAACCTGTTTTCTCTCACGGTATCAGATTTTTCATTTTACAATTACCCGAATTAGGAAATTACTTCCATCGGTAATTGTTGAACAAATTTCGTTACTCGAACACACATTACTATAGAAATTGTGAAATATCTAAATAAACTCGACATTGTCATTTTTATAAGGCTACGGGTTTATTTTGCATAACAAAGAAATGGTTCAAGTAACTATTTAAAAAATATTGGAGCCCCAGCGTTTTGTGGTTTACCCTAAAAAATTTGGGTACTAAGAGACTAGCACCCCTGAAGAAAATAAGGACCGTTTAATCGAAGAAACAAGATGATAAATAAAAACAGCTTGGAACACTTAATTTGGTATATCCAGTATGCTTAATTCATTATTCCAGCGTTATTCGTTTAAATTCTTCGAACTACAACACTGATTTCTATGTTGAAATTTTTCAACAAAATTGCCGACAAATAATTTAACAAGTCGCAGAAGCTGCAGCAGGTATAGTAAGTAGACTGTTCTTGTATTGCTGCAGACACTCAGTAGCAACGTTCATTAAGGAGAGTGCTTCGATCGAGTGAACTAAAAGATACACAGTGACGACCTTATAGACTACACCGTGACAGACCTCTCTGTACATGTAAGGTTGAAAATGGACGCGAGTTTTTACTGCAATATTTGGGAATTAATTCGAAGGAAACAATCAAATCCAGCAGATGAAAATTTTGCGTACGTATCTGCACAAGCTTGAACTGATAACTAGAATGGGGATCTTTGTGCAAAATCAAAATTCAGATAGAAATCAAATAGAAATCACAGATCGACATCCTCAAAAAGTCTTCCAACAATTTAGAATTTCGTCAACACAATTTTCCTATAAATGCATAAAGATCCAAGTCTAGTGATAATACAGCACTTATATTAACTATACAAGTCAAGTTACGAAAACACTGTACAAATTCCTTCAACATCCGGAAATTGGAGGTTCTCGAGATCATTTGAAGCAACATTTTCCTTTGCAAAAATAGCGTCCG
>CM052336.1:10941770-10967044 GCA_028455595.1 Lasioglossum vierecki
ATTAACAGATGGCGCTCCGGGCCGACTGTTCCA
This sequence comes from Lasioglossum vierecki, assembly GCA_028455595.1. Taxonomy (NCBI): domain Eukaryota; kingdom Metazoa; phylum Arthropoda; class Insecta; order Hymenoptera; family Halictidae; genus Lasioglossum; species Lasioglossum vierecki. The sequence goes on from CM052336.1 coordinate 10,941,804, forward strand.
ACACGCGTCTAAGTCGCGCTCCGATTGGTCCTTATTTTTCGTTAATAACTCGTTAACAAAGCCGCGGACGCTATTTTTGCAAAGGAAAATGTTGCTTCAAATGATCTCGAGAACCTCCAATTTCCGGATGTTGAAGGAATTTTCAGACACCCTGTATGTATTAATAGCTCCCACAAGGTTTGACGATACACATCAGAAAAATGTGTGCCACTATTTCAACAATATATAAACATATATGCAAACTTTCAACTCCCCAGGTTTGCCCCGTGTCCTCGAAATTAATTTCCAGACGTGGCACTGGCGAGACGAGAATACTTCCTCAAATGCGAACAGTGTTCTCAGAGTTCCATTCGAAAAATTCCGGCGCTGAATCGTCGACCAGCTACAATATTAGAATGCATTTTCCTGTTCCCTTGTATTCTCATCCACTTCATCATACGGGCTCTCCAAATATTTGTATTTCGCTACGCTTGTAGATTCGCATCTCCCGTAAGTACGGCGCGTATAGGCAAATATTTAAGAATCCGCGGAACGTTCTCCTTCTGCGTCTCGCCATGGAAATATCTGATCGTTGTTTCCGTTTAGCTTGGCGGGTACGTATCTCCCGCTGGAGCACCGCCAAAAATCTCTTCGCTTCTTCTTTTTAGATCGTTCCCAACTAGCCGGGGAGTCTTTGGTTTTTCCGTATTATCAGCGGTGTTCGTCTATCGCCATCCTTCTTATGGACTGTCATCCGAAATCTGTAGCTGTTCCGTGAAGAAAAAGACCCGTAAGCTGGCGTGAACGAGAAAGTTTAAATTGCATCGCCGTCGTATATCACAGTTCGGTTGTCGTTTATTCGACTGGTTTGGTAACCCATTTCCGATTGAAACCGATCCGCACCGCTTCGAACTTTCTTCTAGGCCGTTTTCGATTCGCTCGGATCCTTCCACTGCACAATTTTGGAATCTGCGACTCCCGCCGTGCATACATGCATTATGCACCCTTGCACTCGCGCATGCGAAAATTGTCAAACTCGAAATTCTTCGCGCTGCTTCGATCCTACATGCACATTTGCTGCGGCGTACTACCGTTCAGAAACTCGGAAACAGGTCAACGAAATTTTAAGAAGGTTATTGATTTACTTATAGTCTAACACTAAACCTACCGAGAAACTTATAATTGTATAAATTATAATTGTACTCCATTGCAATAACGAATTACATTGTAATTTAATTGAATGAAGATCTGAATTATAAATTACAACATAATTGAATTACAATATAATTCAATTACTTGGTATTTATAATTCTAGAGTAGTTCAATTATAATTCTGCACAACTCTGTCTAATGCTTGGAATAGCTTTGGATTGGATAGTTTAAATGAATAAATATATTCGAACGAAGTGTGCTATCTTCACCTTCCTTTAATTTAATTAATTTAAATTTTAACGCGTGCTTTGAATTGCGCTACTTCAAACTTTCTCTCTGAATTTGCATTTAGTCAAAATTCTCAGCACCGGTTGCAAAGAATAGAAACCAAAAAGAATTTTATTTCTTCGCTGAACAATCTCAATCAACGAAGGATAATATATTGGCGTCTTTACATTTATCTAATCCTCCCGCTAAAACAAAACCCAAAATCCATCATCTAGTGAACTTCAATTTCAATTTGATTAAACAAATTATTCTGAATTAACACAAGTTTCGAGGCAGCTAGATCGCCGGACAAAATGTCAACAACATTTTCCCGGAGTGAATGCCGAATTAACCCGCACACGGTTCCATGGAAAAGACTTGAATCCTTTCCTCCTGTCATCATCAATGCGGTCCACCCCCGCGGCACCGACCGCTGTCCCGTAAATTCAATCTCCCCCTGGCTAACGAACTAATTCACTCTCTCACAATGGAACAATCATCCCTTAATTAGTGGTGCCTTCTAAGCAAACAATCCGGCCAGCCTAAACAACATGATCAGGTTAATCAGGTGTCTAATATTACAACCGTATAACGAACGCCCGATCATTCGCCGCGGTCTGTCTAATTAACCGGTTTTGGTAAATGTCCGGATATAGGTATTCGCAGCCGTAGCAGAACTCGAAATACAGTCTTCCAGTTGACCGATTCGCCAGGTCAGATAACCGAGAACGAATGGCTGTACTGAATTTTCGATCTGGCACGGCCGATTCCGTCCAGGTAGCCGCCCCTCGCTTCCCGATAAGAGGTATAACGTACAGATTAAAGGCTCAATGCTAAACTAGACTGGAACGATCCGGTGCCGTTTGTGCGGTTACAGTCTAATCCTGGCAGACCTACGTACCTACGGATGCATGCATACGTAATTAGGTATTAAGGCACCAACATTAGGTGGACGTGCTAGAATTAATACGATCCTCTTTGTTGCTTTGGCTGCTTACCGACAACGAGCCCCTAAATGGATCCTGATTGATACGATAACCTCCCACTCACCCCCCTCTTTTCTCCTGACTCCACCTATTCGCGCATTCGCCGCGCCAAATTGATCTCTCGAACTGCCTGCGCGTCTAATGTCAATCGTAACATCAAGGCGAGTACGGTGTTTGTTGAAGAGAGCATTCGATTCGATGGGGAATTTCATAGTGCTCTGCGTCGGAGGATTTCGGGCATTCTGCTGTGGGATATACTATACCTAGCCCTGTGATAGTCTTCGGTTTGAATGTATCAGGTTGTTGCATAGGAAATGGAAGATTTTAGAATATTCATGTGAACAGGTTTCACAAATATCACGGAAGATAGGTTTGTTGTCTTGGCCCTATGTAGACCTTATCTAAATATTAATTATATCTGTCAAGATTTTTAAAGCCTTATCTGGACTGTCCCTATCCATATTTACAAGGAGAGTGCAAGGACGTTGTCACACCGATTTAGTTGAGACTCTGTATACTTATAGATCTCGATCTCTCATTTACGAATATATACCATTTTAGACGCTAACACTCAATAATTTTTCAGATATTCATAAACAAAGTTCTTAAGTGGTGTACAACGAGACTTCCACCCGGTGGGCTAGGGTTCGAATCTCGTTTGGTGAAATTTTTTTTTCATATTTATTAATTTATATCATTTATTCGCTGTGTAACATTAACTTGTTCGTAAGAAATTGCACATTTATTTATATACAAGTTAAAGAACAAACGTATTAATAAATTATAAATGAATTAGCCGAAATTAATTCGTTATATACCTCTAAAATAAATATTCGTTGTATACTTCCTCGACAATAGCAGATTTAAGCAGTAATGTAAGAACTTTGTTTATGAATATCTCAAAAACTATTGAGTGTTAGCGTCTAAAATGGTATATATTCGTAAATGGGAGATCGAGGTCTATAAGTATACAGAGTCTCAACTAAATCGGTGTGACAACGTCCTTGCACTCTCCTTGTTAGATATTTTTTATCTCACTTGTAAATAAACTTTATTTCCATCGTGATATTGAGGTGGCAAGAAAGTAATTTCGTCATTTTAATTATAAAGCTACCAGAAAGATGGAAAACATAATGGAAATATTAAGGCGAGTACGGTGTTTGTTGAAGAGAGCATTCGATTCGATGGGGAATTTCATAGTGCTGTGGGTCGAAGGATTTGGGGCATTTTGGTGTGGAATATACCTAGCTCTGTGATAGTCTTCATGATAGTCCTGGATCCTGGATGAAGCCTAGATCCGCTCATTGAGCTCTGCGCAGTGCAGACTTCATGATAGTCTTTTGAAGTTGTGAAGACTTTTCAGAAATATTACATGAGACAGGTTTGTTGCATACCATTGTAAGGCACAAAGCTGATCTTTGAGGATCTATCTAGATATTAATATCAATTAACTATCTAAATATCAATTAACTATCTAGGCCCTGTCTAGATTTTTAAAGCCCTATCTGGACTGTACCTATCTATATTTAGATATTTCATGTCACTTTTAAATAAACAAACGAACTTTCCATCGTAATATTAAGTTGGAAAGAAAGTGATTTCGGTATTTTAAGGTGAAAATAAACTCAATTTTGTAAAATTTCAAAGCTTTATGAGCGTGGAATTATGAAGCTACATTTGAGAAAATTGTAATTCTCCAATCTGAACTTAGCTACTTATGCCCGTGCAGGTAGCGCCATGATCTCCGCTGAGACAAATTGTTTATTCGATCCTTGTGCTGATGCCAGTTCCGATAGCGAGCATTGTGCTCTCATTCTCACATATTGGATCGAAGCGAAAGGTTCCCCGCCTTTTGAATTATTCACTTTGAGATAACATCGCTCCGATGAAATTCAATATTTTTATTAAAATATACACGGTCACCTGCTGAGAGTGCCCAACGAACGACAAAGGCGACGTATTTCTGTTCGATTTATAAAAACGAACGAAAGTGGACAGTTTTGAATTTAGCGATTCCATTGAAAAGCATGGATGATAATTAATGATAACGTTCCGATACGGATCGACAGGTTCCTATGACACTACTGAAATGGAATCGTGATCAGGCCGGAGTTTTATGCGACAGCATATTTCGATCTGCTATTATCCAATGTTTTGCATATTTCGTGTTTTGCATATTTTAATTAGAAGTTATGTGCTCGTGTGAAATATTGCTTTCTATGTTATCATTGTCTCATCGTATCTTGTGTATGACATATCATAGTCTTTAGATTATAAACAATGCTATATATAATATACTAAATATTATGTATAATATAATATACTAAATATTATGTATAATATTATATACTAAAAATATTATATTGTACTGGTATTGTAATTCTAACAATTTTCTATGTTCTCTTGACAATATCATACAATGAATGTGCATACACCTTTTCAAAATTTGTTCACTGCCCAATTAACAATCCTAAAACATTCTTCACATTTTTCATCCGCATATTCAAGATTCAACGTGGAATAATTAATTTATTGCTGGGATTTTCCAATATCTGTCGTGTTTTTAAATTAATCTAGAAACATTCAAGATTTTAAGAATTTGCGATACGTTCCTTTGTTGAAAACCAATCATCGTCGAATCGATTGGCCACAAACAAAATTCACGCGATAAAGAATTTAATCGTGAGTCCCTACAGAAATAATGAACTCATCGGAAAACTGTCATGAACAATAATGAAAATCGTATAATTCACAGAATGTAAGGCTGTGCTTTGTTAAACAAATTAAGGGAAATATTGAATACGAATTTTTACGTCAAGACCCAAACACAAATGAAATGAACAACATATACAATTAGATAAAAAGAACACGTGTACGAAACGATATAATTTTGGCATTAAAGCATAATTTTTCGATAAACATTGATTAAAAGAAATTCTTAATTCTTAAAATTTGACAAAATATAATTCTTTAGGTTCGATTCACTGCACCGTTTAATATTTATAGCTGCACCTTTTAACACGTCTTCTTATGGAGAATTCATAAAATATTATTATCAGAACATAATTTTACGCAAATTTTACATGTTTATTTTCGATAATAACCATGAATATTGCTTTCTGAGATATTTTCAATTTATTTAAATATTTATTTTTAACTTGTTATTGCGTAATTATATGTATTGAATATCACAAATTTATTATCTTCGAGTTGAAATCAGGGGGTACAATCATTCACAAAAGTCACTTACAATTTTTTATAATATGTAGACAATTTAATTAGAAAATAAATATAACATGAAATTCACTAATTAAACGAAAGCTTTTTAAATTAATCTATTTTTTTAGTGCAAAATATACCCATGAATGAATACCCACTTTTGTCTCCCATTGTACCTCCAGACCATCCTTAAGAGAGGGAAGAAATTAAACGATATGGTTGATCGATCGTAGCAGCACTTCGCGCGACACAATGCCGCGACCGATCTGTCACGTGCGGCAGTTAAGGTGTTTAAATGCTTTTCTGAAAGGTGAGTAAAGTAAAAAAGCGTGTTATGTAAAAATGATCTCTTTCAATAAGCTCCGAACAGTTTGGCCACGAGTCTGGAGAAAAATGTAAAAAGCAAATCAAATTCTATATGGCTAGCAGTTTATTATTGAAATTCGAAACAAAAGGCGAGGTCGAAAAGAAAAATCCGAACATCCTTTTAAATTCTGTGCCCCTCTTTTATCTGGTCAAGTCGATTCTCGTGGCGATAGTAAAATGGAGTCGTCGCGTCGTGACGCGCGGCAACTTATGAACGTAAGAAATGACGCTGCGTTATGAACTATACTTTAAACTCCGTCAGATTTTGCGTTCTCCCCTCGGCAAATGGATTTCGTGGTTTCACTCTCGGCCATTTTGCCTTTGTCCCACAGAGCTCGCTTGTTTTCCTTTTATTTCGTGGCTTAAAGAAATTCAACGGTATTGTTGAACGATGGCTCGTGCTGCTCAAGATTAATTACCGGGATCTCGGAGGTCGTTGACACGATTAATTACCGCATTTCTGTTTATACATATAGAGCTCTTCCACTGTTTTCCCTGTCGTCCACAATTTGACAAAAAAATCGCGAATTGATAATCTGTTGTGTTCTTCTTTTGCCGTCGATGATACTCAAATGAAACCATTGTTGTGAAACGGCAATTATAGAAAAAACAGCTTGTCTAATTTTATTAACAACTATTTTAATAGGTACCATAAATTGTGCAAAAAATATATTTAATCTAATCTAGTTATATAACTGGTAATTATTTACTTTAGGGGATTCCTCACCGATTTTCATGACCTTCAAATATGTTGTTAAGGTCATTATTCTGAACAACTTTTTCCTAGTTTGACTTTAGTTTGACCCATTTTAGTTAAAATGGGTAATTATTTATATTAATGGCTTCCTCGTCGATTTTCATCACCTTGAAATATGTTGTCAAGGTCATCATTCTGAACAACATTTTCCTAAAAATGTTACTGCCGCTCAATTTTAGTTTTCGAGATATTTGCAAAAAATTATTGCTAATACTGTATTGAATTTTTCGTATTCCATATTTCGTTCTCGAATAGAATAATTTGTGGTTAGGTCGTGGAGGGGTGGTGGACCACGCATACAAAAATCCTTTTATGTATATGTTGTATATTGTATACCTGTGTTATTCATTTCGTGTTTGATTAGAAACGCCGTTAAGCAACCTATGCTGATATACGAAAATCCAAGAGTATATTGGAATTTATAGGGAAAAGTAGTTCAGAATTATGACTTTGACAACATATTTCGACGTCATCAAAAACGGTGAGGAAGCCCCTAAAGTAAATAATTACCGTATATAAAAACTACCAAAAGAGAGAAATAAATCCCCATTTGGTTCCTATGTCTTGCACTTGAAGTGTACGATTTTTATTTTGCTAGTTTGTTTTGCTAGTTATAAATATCATAAAAATCCGAACCGTGCGGAGAAGGGTTCCACCAGAAATGATATTGTCAAAGGAATCGCCGGGGCGCGTTTCAAGTTAGAAGCGCACTGGCCCGTTAAACTTGAGTTTGCCAACTGGGTACATCGATTCAGTTCTTGGGCAGACGCCCCACGGAATCCTTTGTTAATTCGCTAAACGAAACCTCTTTTTCGGCCAGATCTCACGCTGACTTTTCCGCTCCACTTCACGCACAGATCTACTCGCGCTCGTATAGTTCGAAAGTGTATCGGTGAATTATTCATGTTGCGTTTTCTTTTGGGCTGCGTTAGTACTCTGCACAGTGGAACTTCTCGTTAAGATGTTTACGCCGTGAATACAAACGCGTCCGGAGCGAAATAAACGTAGTCATCGAACACGGGGTTGAATGCGTTGGGATCGAGTAAAATAAATCTACGATCGTACCTCTCCTGCGAACAAAGCTTGCGTGCCTATACATTTCGGGGCATCGGGCTGTTTTATTGCGAAATGAAGCCGCGCGAAAACATCGTACAATAGTGATCGAACGAGCTCGTTAACCAAAATGTATTAGGTCGTTGAATACGAAATGCTCGAGGTGACACCATTACGCGGTTTATTGCAAGTGACGTCCTTAAAAAATTGTACTTCCTTCAAGGGGGTGGTTACTGAAAAATATCATCCATGGTTTCGTTGAGGACTTATTAACACACAGGCCAATCGAAGCGCGGCTATTGGCAGATGAGCCGGAATCCCGTCCTGATCGATAAGGTTTATGATACAGTCATCATTCTCGTAAAAGAGTCTAACAGACTAAGATTGGTGAATCGGCCCCATCCTAGAATTTTATTGAAATTATGTGGAAAGTGTAGGATCTCAGGAAAAATAAGGGAACCGCCGCCTCGGGAATCGAACCCAGGCCTCACTGGCGGTAGCCGTACGACTAACGCGCTCACCCACGGAACCCTCTACTATTTCCCGATCTCCTACTGTATTAGTATTGGGGGTACTGACCCCCACAAAAGCATTGGTTTTAGGTTGAAACATAACCCCCCAAATTTCAAGTCGCTAACCCTACATATAAGGATTACACGAGGGTAAATACCCTTAACTATATCATTTTTTTCTCGGTTGTTAATGAAGATATTCCGGTTAAAAAAAATACGAAAATACTCGCACTTACGTCCTTTATAACATATATTTTTTCACAATTATGATCAAATTATTAAAAGTAGAAAAAAAATTATTTAATTTTTTAGGAGTAGGAATTGCAAATAACCCTACATATAAGGATTACACGAGGGTAAATACCCTTAACTATGTCATTTTTTTCTCGGCTGTTAATTAAGATATTCTGGTTAAAAAAAAATACGAAAATACTCGCACTTACGTCCTTTATAACATATATTTTTTCACAATTGTGATCAAATTATTAAAGGTAGAAAAAAATTATTTAATTTTTTGGGGGGTAGGAATTGCAAATAACCCTTCGAGTGACCACTATCAAAAAAGATACATAATCGAGCTTGGAATTCAGAAAATTGTCTGATTAGCGCATAGTTCCTTTTACAGTTTCATCGTCCTAACCAGTGTTCACCTTCTGCTGCATCAATAGCCGCGGAATAGATGGGCAACAATTTCAATCTGTTCCAACAAGTGGTGTTCCTCAACTTTGAAATATTATCTAGAGATAGTCCCGATGGTTCCGAACTACCGGTGGAAATTCAGCATCAGTAGACAAGAGAATTCTGGAATGACAGACATTCCAATCTCGTGACAGTAACCGATGTGGAAAGACACCAGCTCAACCGTGTCGACTCCCGTGACGTCTGATAATATTCAAATCACTAGAAGCTTGGTATTAATGCTATTATTCTAGGGAAACGTTATCAGATCGAATGAAAATGTTTCTTCGAATCATATCGGACTCGTAAACTCTGTTGTGGCGAAAAATAAATTGTGTGAAGCTGTCTGTGCGTTAGAATAAAATAAGGTCATTATATAGAAAAGGTCTGCGTACTCCGATTTCGACGAAAATTTTAATATGTTATGCAGCAACACATTCTGAACAACTTTTTCCGTTTCCAATATAGGGGGGTCGCTTTTAGTTTTTGAGATATTTGCAAAAAACTATCGCGAATACTATATTGAATTTTTCGTATTCCTGCACGCTCCGCGACAACGGAGTTTTATTAGTTATATTAGCGATAGTGTTTTGCAAATATATCGAAAACTAAAAGCGACTTCCCATAAATTGGAAAAGGAAAATGTTGTTAAAAATATCAAAATCTATAACATATTAAAATTTTCTTTATAATTAGTAAAATAATTACAAACTTCTCAACAAAATATTGCAACCTCGATTATTTCTTGACAACTGGTGTTATAAAAATCTCTTGATATTATATTTTGATAACAGTATCAATTAAAATGTTTCTAAACAAAGTCTCGGAATTGCTAAATTACGACTTTATATCCTCACTCTACTTTCCCCTTCTACGACGCTACTCTGCACAGACTCCGTTCCATAAATTGTGTAAAATTGCCTATATGTCAAAGAAACGGAAGAAAATAATTGCTAAAATATCAACGCAACATAGCAGTTAATGAATAAGCAAATTTTGTAAAAATTCTTTACCTCAGAATAATAATCGGAAATAAGCTCTTCTCATATTTTCATCTGCATATTTGAATTTCGCATAGAATGATGAATTTATTGCTGGAGTTTCTCGATATTTATTGTATTTTTAAATTAATTCAGAAACGAACGAAGCTTTCAGTAGCAGCGAATATTTTAAGAGAAATCTCGCACGATACGTTCCTTTGGTGAAAACCAATCTTCGTTGAATCGAATGACGAACAAACAAATATTCACGCGATACAGTCGGCTGAATTTCATTTCATTTCATTTCTGTTTTAATTTACCTGAACACGATTACAGCCGCGGGATTACAAGAATAATATCAACGACTCGCTTCTCCATTCGCTGCGTTTATTGCACAGAAAAAAAAGCTACAGGCCGACGTGCAAATAAACTGAAACGAGAAAGAAATAAACGGATAAAAAGCGTATAACAATTAATTAGAGGTAACATCATGATTGACGGTCCAGGAATCGATGGAGACATTCTCGAATAAAAATCATAATAATATAATTTTATTAACGGAGCCATATACGAGAAATAATTCGTATGAAGTTTAAACAGATGCAATCGTAAAAAGAACAATAACGTTTTAATCGACATTTATAAATGATCAGCAATATTTTACTTGAAAATACTACTTTTAAAAATTCAATTATTGTAACCAGGTTCTGCAAGTGAAAATAGAAAAAAAACTGCTGGTTTACCAGCCAACGTTTATGTATATGTAATTTGTATTGTATTATATGAAGTATAATAATGTATGGAAAAAATAATCTCTACTCTTTAAGATTATAATTGCATTAAATAAAAAAAAATAGAAAAATTTGAAACAGGGGATAAAAATTTAATTTCCTCCTCTATTAAATAAATTAAAATCATATACTTTATGCTATAAAGTCGAAAACATTGAACATTCCATATTAACAACAAGTACGATCGATAGAAGGATATATTTACAATAGAAGTTTCTAAGACAATACTTTACTCATTCGCTTTCTACGTTTTAAATTATGTTTCATGCATAATACTATGTTTCGAAGAAATATCTCAAAGAAACAACTCCGAAGAATGTACGAGTCTTAATTGTCTTCAGAAGTTAATCTAAAATCTTTCGTAACCCGAATGAAATAAATGAACAAAGTTGATGGAATATATTAGCCATTCGTTAAATGGCTCGGACGAAACGAAGAAAGTGTTTTCATCAACACGAAAGCATCTTTTGACGGGGTAGTTAGAGCCTCTTCGAGGATCCACGGGGAAATCAGAAAACGAATTCTATAGCCGATTATGATGCACCCGCAAGGGATCCTTCCACGAGCGTATTCATCCTTCTGGATCGCAAAAAGTTGACAGTTTTTCATATACCAGAAGTACATACAAGATCCTTCGACTTCCTCGAAAGTTTTCGAAGCGTCAGTAGAAAGTTTGACTCCGCGAGTCCCTTTTGACGAGTCGGTATATAAATCTACGTCAAATTTTGTTGAACTTGATCTATGCGATCGGTAAATGTGCTGGAAAGGAATATTAATTAAAATTTTTAAAGAATTTACCCGAGTATGAATTTGTTCCTTACATTTATAATTAAAAGTTATGACAATGTATTAATGCCTCCAGAAATATCCGTGAAAATTTTACCTACAGAGGAATGTAACAAAACTTACTTGTTTTTAATTATTTCTAGAAACTTTCACTGACATATTAGTGACACTTCTCTGCTTAAAATGAGTCCGAACACTACTAGTTTGGATCATATTTGGTCGTTTAATTCACGATATAGTAAAGAATCGATTATCTGAACAGGTGTCCACTTGATTAGTACCATTTTCTTATCATTGGAGACATATCATTGATCAAATACTTGTCAACAGGTTGACATATCATTATCATTAAAGCTATAAAAATCAATATTTCGTACACCACAACTTGAACTAGCTATTCATTCGATAAATTATGTATGCATTTTTCTAAATTCAATATTAGATCTAAATAAAACGTGTATCTAATAGAAACAATTTTTTCTTTGTTGCAGCAAAGTTGGATGGTGTGAAAACGTACATGAGGATGAGAAGAGTGCCAAAGCATCTACAAGTGAAAGTGATCAAGTGGTTCGACTACCTCTGGTTAACACAAAAATGTTCAGACGAGGAAAAAGCAGTGAGCTGTCTTCCCGGTAAGGATTTATAAGGTTTCTACTAAGTGTACAAAAATAGTTACAAACATATTCGTCCACAAAAATTATGAAACATAACGCATAAAATTATTTTGCTCTTTTTCGTACCGTCGAGACTAAAATAAGAAAAATTATAATAATACTGTTAGGTGCACCGAAAAATATCAATATGATATCCCACAAAAATCGTGGAACTACGAAAACAAAATATCATTTGTTCTTTTTACTACACCTTTTTAATTATAATAAAATTACTGAGAAAATATTGATGGGATATTCTGCAAAAATTATGAAACTAAATGTAAAATATTATTTGCTCTTTTTATAGTACTATAAAAAAATTATTAATTATAATAATATGAATATGAAATGAAGAAGATTATTTGTCCCACAACGCTTATAACTATGATGATATTGTAAATATTAGAAAAGTATCGACGAAACAAGCTACAAAAATGATTAGCTGTTTTATAATTCTATTCGTTAAATTATATATATTGTATATAATTATTAGATTGTGGATTTTATGCAATTATGACAACAAAATAAGGAGATGTAATGTAAACTAGTAAAAATGTTAGGAAATACTATAAATATAAATACTATTATATTATTTTCAACCTACTAAACATGATAAGGAAGAAACTAAATTTCTATTTCACTCCAGTTTCTCGCAATTCCGGTAAGAAATTGTTATTTTGCATAAAGATCCGCAGTCTAATAATTATAAGCAAAGCATATTTCATTCGCCGACGCAGTAATTCTATTTTGAGTCGTAACAATTTGGCATTGCGAGAGCTCTTTTCTTTGTTCCGTCAAAAATGATATACGTGGCTAGAAAATATCTCTGCGGTACGATTCGAGGTTGGATCTCGAACCATAAAAAACAGTGAACTGTGAAATATGCCAAGAAAATTCCTTCTGCTTTCATGAAGATACTAATACCCATTTTTCCGGGACGTTACTCGGGGAAACGGTATTATAATACCAGTAAAATGGAATAATAATCAACTAGCATTTGGCATTTCGATCGATATAGTAGCCGCAGGACATTTTAAATAATTCACAGACAAACCCCAGAAAATCATGAAATTTTTTTATGAACAACTTGTTAATATATATTCATAAAACTTACTGAAATTTGTTAATCAGAAATCTTCTTTATGTGGCCGTGTAGCAAAGCTAAATTTTGGGCAGCACTCTTGCTGCCCAATTGACCTTGATTGACCTTGGAATACGAAAGTGTTGTACCACCATAACTCCCTTGAAACAGAGTAAACATAATTAGAAAAATTTTTCTAACGACCTTGGACTGTAGATTCACTTGCTACGTTCAGATACAGTATTGTATTAGAAAATAAATATATAAAATAAAAAGTCGGTAAACTTTTCTTTGCATAATCAGCAATTGTTGCTTTCCTCCTACAAATTTTTACCTTCTTCTATGTTATCCACTAGGAAAAGAATATACATAAGAAAAAAGGTAAACGTTTATAGGAGAAAGGCAATAATTTCTTGTTACGCGAGGAAATAGTAGTCCAAACCGTTTAAACAACAAAGAACATTCGCGTAACAAACGTTCACATAACCAGGAATGCTAGCGGATACGCGAAACGAAAAGTTGCTCGACTTCCGAAGTCGATGCTTTCTATTCCGTTCGAGGAAGCAGCATTTCGATGCGCAATCAGCCCTTGTGAGAACTTCCGTATCTAATGACCTTATTCTCGAAACGTTCCAGACAAACTGAAGGCAGAGATTGCGATAAACGTGCATCTGGACACGCTGAGGAGAGTGGAGATTTTTCAGAACACGGAGGCCGGGTTCTTGTGCGAGCTGGTGCTGAGACTGCGACCCGTTCTTTTCTCACCTGGCGACTACATTTGTCGTAAAGGTACGTATCCACATGTATGTACCTCTTTTTAAAGGCGGTGGGGGAATCCTCTTATGGACACCCTCCCTTAAGGTGACGATTGGGGAGGGCTACCGCTACCGCTATCGGACTCGGCTACCCCCATGGATGAAAGTGGGGGGATTATCATTGGCAGCCCAGGGTCTTCCGAGGGACCTTTTCCTCAAGCTTTTTTGGATGTGGAGGAACCGGTAGAACCCGGGACTCCGGTGGTCCCCTGTCCTGCAAATACCACCATAATGGAGTCCCAGGGGTGCCGTAAACCTTCACTCTGTTCTTTGCAAAAGAGACCTTTTCCTCAACCTGGTGACATGCTACCCCCACCACCGGACCGCTCTTCGCGTTACTTGGTGGTGGGGGTTTTATATGTACGTGGCCACATATGTTCTTGGCTTTTAGTCTCAAAAGTTTGACCTGTAAATGTCCCATATCTATCCCCACTACTGCGGGGCGTACCCCTTGAAGGGCCGTGAAGCTCGAGAGGCCTCAGTCGCCGAGATATATGACACAATGCGGCTCGGATATATCGGTCAGCCCGCCTAATTAGTTTTTCCTACTTCTCTATTTTCCATTATTTTTTGATGGGACTTCAATGACCATATTTGTGGCATTTTTCTAATAAAAATCATACCAAATATGATATAATTCTGATGATATTTACTTGTGTAATTGACAATTAAAGTTGCAAGGAAGGACAGTCGCCGGCGAGTATTTTTCCCATACGCTATCCTTTAATTGTCTATTACACAAACAAATATCATCGGAATTATATCATATTTGGCATGATTTTAATTAGAAAAATGCCAAAAATATGGTCATCGAAGTCCCATTAAAAAATAATGGCGTTCTTCGCATTATTTGGTGGTGGGGTTTTAGATGTACATGGCCACACCTGTTCTTGGCTTTTAATCCACGTGTATGTACCTGGAGAGATGTGTCTCGCTTCCTTCTTTCGTATCGGGCGACATGTTTTCTGGATACTATGTGATTCACTTTTGGAACGAGCTACTGGAAACGAGCCAAGATATGTACCAACCTGGAAGGGGGTTGGAAAGTGATTGCCCTGCCCTTTCCACTTGGCCTCATTGCCAATAGCGCATTGAAGAGGCGCAGTTATAACAGAAGTATTACTTTATTTCGAGAAGTAGCCGTTTATGATCGGCGGGCGCCGCTGCTGATTGTAATTCATTCCCGCGAAATAAATGCTTGGCGGAGCCCGGGTCTGTCCTGACCCGGAGTATCAACATCGTTAATCATGTATTCAGTTTCTACGATCAAAATTAGGAACACGAGAAAATTCGAGAAAATGTGGATTTCATCTGGAAGTTTGAAGTGTTGAAGTTCATGTTGCAAAAATTAACATTATACTCAATTATTTCAGATCGTTTGCTCTAGTGAATTTTCTCCAACGTTTTCTCAAAGCTGTACTCGTTTTTTGTCTTAACTGTTTAAACATATTTATTAATTATTCTTTTATGGGACTTTTGCCACCTTATTTGTGGCATTTTTCTGATTAAAATGACACTAAACAGAATATAACTTTAATTGTATTTGGTGGTTTAATTGACAACATGTACCAACATGGTAAATTGCAAATGCTTACAATTGCTTCATGCACCATAAAGCTTCAATATTTTAAAAAAGATCCAATTTGTTTAAACAAAATTGAAAGATTTCTTTCGTTTTGAAAAGTTTACGAAGATTACTGCGGCATTTGGTGCGCCAAAGATTGCAAATGAAGGTCGACTAAATTCGCGGCGTGCCCACATCGCTGGAAAAATCATTGATTGCCGAGTTGGCGGAATCAATTCAGGTGTGGAATAGTTTTCGTTAGATCTGTCACGAGCCGGTCAATATTTCTCCGGTCTTTCGAATCGGCGAACGTGAGCAACCGGGCAAATAATTCTCCCTCGCCTGGGGAGACGCGCAGAGGGAAAATCGGGCGAATGGGGATGCAAGAAGAGACGAAGAGGTCATCCTGCTGTCTTCTTTGTCTTGTTCATCGTCGTGGAAACGACAGCCGCATGGCCCCCGGAATGCGGCAACCGTTTCCTACTTCTACTACGGTGATAAACGCTTTCGTTTGATGACCATGCTGCGAGTGCATCATTGCCGTGCAGTTGGCGTTGACCGAGTTACGCACGGCTCATGACCACATCATGTCGCACAGATCGATGAAGTTGTCGTTGTTCTTAATGGTACGATCTTAATGTAATGTGTAACTGGTGAGTCGACTAACTGTACCATCTTTTACTTTGTCTACACTTTATTACCAGCAAAGAGCAGCGAGCAATCGGAGATTTACAATTGAGGACTCACTGATTTCTAAGTAGCCAATTTTAATAATTTCGATTTACAATTGGAGATTCACTGATTCCTCAGTACCCGATTTAAATAATTTAGATTTGCAATTGAGGATTTACTGATTTCTAAGTAAACAATTTTAATAATTTAAATTTACAATTGAAGATTCACTGATTTCTAAGTAACCAATTTTAATAATTTAGATTTACAATTGGGGATTCACTGATTTCTAAGTAGTTAATTTTAATAATTTAGATTTACAATCGAAGACTCACTGATTTCTAAGTAGTCGATTTAAATAATTTAGATTTACAATTGTGGACTCACTGATTTTTAAATAGTCAATTTTAATAATTTAGATTTACAATGGAGAGATTACTGTAGTGTCATTTTATACGCAGGCAAATAAATAATCTCGCCTAATAGAATTAAATAACTTTTTCTGGGCTTGTCATACAAAATAGACATTACAGAATTTCCTTCTATAATTTCCATATACTTGAACATAAACTTATATGTACTATTCCAGCCATACGATTACTCATTTGCCCGACGAAGTCTCAAGTTTCACTTAACAACGATATATCATTTCTTTCGCCCAGAGGCACAAATACTCTTTCGCGATCTATCTTGCTCGAACAATTTGTCACGCGGACTAAAGTGTCTTATTCTAGCCTGCGGTTATCCGCGGAAATTCATTTTCAAGATGTGTTAAGTACCACTCTTCAAAGCTAATCTGGCGTGGCTTGCGTTCCTATTTTAATTGCGTATTTATGCGTGACAGATTAATTATCTCGAACCGAAACCTGAGGTTAAAAAACTGCCGCCTTTAAATTAAAATGATAACTAGCGTCATCGCATATTTATTATATTAAACCAAATTAATTTTATGCACACTCTTATTTGAAGTCATAACGCGTAGTCTGGCGCGCGCGCAATCATGGTATAGAGGGATTTTGTTTTATTTTTAAAATGGAATGATAAAGCCCTGTATCCAGTCTAAAGAAAAACAACCATGAATATTAGCAAATAATATGATTTGTCCACAAACTTTTGTAATTATTGTAATAACAAATAAATGAACTACGAAATAGCTGTCATTGGAAGAAATTGAAGGTACTGGTAAACCATTTCCGATCTGTCAAAATTAATCAAAAAACAATTTAATTTTTATTTAATCCCTATGTCTTCTAATTAAAACTAAAACTACCAAGCACAAAAAGCGATTAAAATGTTTCAGCTTATAAACATGACAAGGCTCTATCTACTTATATCCTGTGCAATTTTTAATACAATATCTGCTTGGACAAATTAATTTGTCCCATGAATCTCCACCGAGAACATTTTTGTTTTCATTCATTTTTGTTTCACATTTTTGTTTGTAAAAAGGTCACCTCGTTGAGGCTTGTAGAGTAATTATGTCCTCGCCCAGCAGAATGGGCTGTTCGAGTGAAATATTTGCGTTGAAATTCTGTTAAAATCTGTTGCAGGTGAAGTGGGGAAGGAGATGTACATAGTAAACAGGGGGAGACTGCAGGTGGTGGCTGACAATGGGAAGACAGTCCTCGCTACACTAAAAGCGGGTTCCTACTTCGGGGAGATCAGCATTCTCAATATGGGGACTGCAGGTAAAGAGTGCGGTAAATATTCCAAGCGGACCAGGGGCCCGTGAGCTGTCCCCCTCATATTTCACAATCACGATTTCACGTTTCACGTGCTTACCACTCTGTGAGAGGGCAAGCCGTCGAGCCGGTATGAGCCGATCTAAAACCGATTCTTTCTAGTAACTTTATTTACTCTTGTACTCTCTCTGTCACCGACATTCCTGTTGTCGATATCCACCAGCCACTCGCGATCGACGATCACGCAACGAACATGGGACGCGCAGGGCAACCGATCTAATCTTTGCAATTCAATGTTTCTGAAATGTATTTGATCGAGTCATACGTCGTTCCCACTTTAATTCATCAATTTTGTGACATTCATTTGAATGGGTCAAGTTTGACCCGTCATATTACATTTGTACTTCCTTGTCAATCTATCATGTGTAAAATGGGTAATTGTTTACATTAATGGCTTCCTCGTCGATTTTCATCAACTTGAAATATGTTGTCAAGGTCGTCATTCTGAACAACTTTATCCTATACATGTTGTCTATATAATAATTAATAATTAATTGTTATACATGTTACCTATATAGTAATTAATTATTAATTAATTATTAATTATCTATATAATAATTAATTATAATATAGGTATATATAATATTATACATATATATAATTATATACATATATAATACATATATGTATATATTACATATATATATATAATTATATTATAAATTATATATAATTATTATATAAATATATATATAATTATTATATAAATGAATAAAATGAATTGTGGTTAGGTCGTAGGAAGGGGTGGTTGACCACGCATACGAAAATCCTTTTATATATATATATTGTATATTGTATACCTGTGTTATTCATTTTGTGTTTGATTAGAAACAGCAGAAATTCAATACAGTATTAGCAATAGTTTTTTGCGAATATCTCGAAGACTAAAACCGAGCGGCGGTAACTTTTATAAGGAGAAGTTGTTCAGAATAATGATCTTGACAACATATTTCAAGGTCATCAAAATCGGTGATTGAGCCCCTAATGTAAATAATTACCGTAAAATGTATTAACCCCTTGCCGTACCGTTTTTTTCACAGTTACAGTGATTAAAACCTCTTCATGCGCAAAAATGTCGTGGAAGGGAAAATAAAGTGTATATCTTGTTTGTGGCTACATTTATTTTAATACTTAAATATTGATTCCAACGAATCGAATATCTGACTTTGTTAAAAGCCTCCGACACGAGTCTGGCTCGTCAAGGGGTTAAACGGGGTCAGTTTAGTCACCAGTTAAATTCACCGATTGAATCGATCGTAGTATATTAATACTATAGGCCATAAGGAAATTCTTACAAACATATTTGTGACATTTTCCTAATAAAACCGTGTCCAAATACTAAATGCCATAGAATTCCGAGCAGTTTAGCTTGTGCAATTCACGATTCAATAGAACCACGATTATCCGGACCGATGATATCTGAATTCGCTGTTATCGAATACGCGTTCTACACTTATGATTCATTGTACAAATCAGTAACGACATAGCAAGGTAAGCATTTTAATCCCTGAGTGTTCCACTTATCAGTTATCAAACCGTGTCGCGTTTGGGGTCGTTTTAATCGGAAAAACGTCACAAACACGTTGGTGAGAGACTCATAAAAAAATAATTCTGTTTTATCGACTATCTATGCTTTTCCGTGTTGAACGCTAAGTAAAAGGTAATAGATCAAGGAATAAAGTCTGTGCATACTGTACTGAGGTCGCTGCAATTTTCTACTGTAATATACGAGTTCCGATTTAATTGAATTGCATTTGGTACATTTAACTGGGCGAGCGACATTTATCATTTACGGGACAGTAAAAAATTGTATTTATACTGTTAATTGCATCTGCAAAATTGAACATGGAATCCAGGTCGGGATTGTAAGGGGTTGAAGGCGAGGCTGCGCGAGGTAGATCTGATGATAGCTAATGCATGAACCGTGGGGTAAGGAACTGGTAAGGGTTTTCCTACGATCTGGGGACGATTTCCCTGTTGCGCGAAGCATACAAACCCTTGATCGCACTCTCCGTCGTCAGTCTAAATGCAACCTGAGATTTTGCATCTCAACAGAGAAATACAGAGTGTTCCAAAAATGTGCTTCTTCGAAAGGGAAGATTCCTCAGACTATTTGAAGTAACCTTTTCCCTTGCAAAAAAGTTCTGCGCGGCTTTGTTCAGAAATTATTCATGAAAAACACAATACTTTTTAGACATTTCATTTATCAAGACACCAGTGATATTAACCTATTAATGCTTTGCGGTGTGTGTGTGTGTGTGTGTGTGTGTGCCTCCTGTACAATTTCAAGATAAGAATTCATCAAAACTATGAACAGTTCTTTAATTCCTTCAATGGACTCGCCATCTTTCTGAACGAATCGAATTTTCATTCGTATCGGTGAAACATCGAACAACAAAGTAAACATGTTTTAAGGAATACACGAAAACACATCGCACGTGTGTTTCGTTTAGGTGTATCCGTATCGATGCGCGATAAAGAAAATATCCGCGGCACATCGAAAATTGAAAACAAACAAAACGAAGTCCTCGAGTTCGGTTTTCTCGCCGTAAACATAAATATCATTTTTCATTGAGACGGAAAAATTACAAATTTATTCGAAGGCCGACAAGGTACCTATTTGTTGTAACTATCGTTTATATTGTTCCTGCATTTATGTTATGGTCTTCCAGCTTTATTATAAGCAAAATATAAATTATGTAATCGTAAATAACGTGGCAGAACGTGGACAAAATCGTTGCGGGATCGTTGAATCGTTTTGGAAAAGGCCCGTGACACGAATTGCCCTTTAGCCTCTTCGACCCTCTGTTTTATCGATTGTTGTCTTTCAGCTAACATGTCAGCACGATCTACAAAAAAAACTATCGCGCAGAAGTCACACATTCAGAATCGCCAGTTTCAATTACTTTTTTAATTGGTCACATTAATCAATCTTGATTAAAATTTTTACCGAAGAAAATGCCTGAAAGACTGTAGATCGTGTTGGTGATCGATCTATGACAAAAATGAATCATATCTTTTGTCACTCTTAACTTTTATCATGCTTCCGTAGTTACTTTAGCTGAGCTAGTTTAGAATTTTCCACTTGGAAATGGGACATGCTCTTCTAACAATCTTTTTTCATCCTCTTTCCAATTTCTTTTGGCGATCGATGACGCTTTTCTGATATGCTGATACACATATTTCTTGTGACTATTCGTTTTAATCGACCAAAGGAAACATTTTCATGTATTCGCCAATTTAGCTTCGATCTCTTTGCAAATCTATTCGGCATCATCGGACATACTGTTTAAAGATGGAAATTCATGCAAATAATCCTTGTAAACAGTGCTGAATTGTTAACTTAAGTCAGAGCTGATTAACATTATCCTTGAATGTGGTTGTCGAACTGTTTATGCAGCTTGGTCGCAAAAATGTTCGAATATTTCTATGTGTACTTATATATGTTTATATAATACTATATTTTGTATTTAATGTTGCACGAGAAATTACACCACGACCACTTGTAAATACAAACCAGCACACTTTACATACTATGTTGCTGTTTAACTGGTTCATGTAAAATCTACACGAACAATGTATATATAGTTTAATTCGACTTCGAAAATATGGATACGTAATCGATATTGTACCCTAGTAGTACAAAATATTGTATACGCATTCGTATAATATTAAAAAGCGATTCAATCTTTTTTTAATATTCAAATGTACGTACAACATTTATTTTATATTCAGTAACAAATTTTTTTAAATATGAAGAAAATATCTATTTCATGTTAGGAGAAAAATATTTTTTTCTAACTTTTTCTTCTTTCTAATTGAATGTTATTTAAATATTGAATTTATATTTTTCAAATATTGATTTCACATTGTTTTGTAATATTTACTTTATATTTTTTTGTAAATATCTAGTTTATATTCTCTGAATATTTAGCTTATATTTTCTAAACATTCAATTCACATTTCTTAAACATGCATACAATAGTTAGATCCAACATTTATCACATATGAAAAAGTGTAGCTTAAAAAATATTTTTCCAATATTTGAAAAAGATATTTATCCAATATTTTTGTGCTACTAGGGTGGAAACGTTAACATCTTTTTCTATTCTGTATGTCAAAGTGTTCAAACATTTTTGTGGTCAGCACTGTAAAGTTTGGATCACAGAGTCAAAACGATACTAAAACATTAACAGCATCATTAGTCTGAAAAAATGAATTTTATGAATAAATTATAAATACACAAAATGTTTCTGGGATTTCTTTTCGTTCTTGTACTTTCCTACTGTTACTCGATGCATTACTGTTATTCATGTATTACATATTTCGCAATTCTTCGTTTCCATTACTTATCGTAGCCACTGAACAGTGATTGTAACTTACTGCTGCAATGCATACACTCCACAAACATGTGATTAATCCGCATCTGGATTTCTCACTATTTATGCCCACATATTGACTACTACAGTTAACTCCCTGTATATTGCGCAATTTTCATGTAACAGCAATTTTATCGATATACTTTGCGACGAGAGGTAGTCAACGCTGCCTTCGACTCTAAAATTTAACCCTTCACCAGTTACGTGACGACATTGAATACATTTTTGCAATTTTTTTTACAAATTCTACGGTTTTACAAAAATTTACAATTGTTTTTAATCTACCAGAAAAGAACGTGCCAACCGCAACTCCTGTGACTGGTCAAGTGTTAAATAATGATAATAAATAATACGATGATTAGAATACAAAATTTCCTCAAGCGAATAAAGTAAAAAAAACTGTTGACAGTGAAGTGTTAGCATGAAAAAATTTAATCAAAAATTTGAAAATTTCTTATTAATATTTTGCATTATTTGTGTTTGCAGCTAACGCATTTTATAACCTAATCTGACGTATTCGTTCCACACCAGTATACTAAATGTAAACGAGATTATTCAAACTATTAAACACACTGTGCCAAAATGGTGCAACGTTTGTTCAATGTTATACAAACAATTTTCATCTCATTTTTTATGTATAATCCTTATGCATTTGAGTACCTCGAAGTACAATAATTGTGCACTTTCTAAAACATTCATTATGAGCCACTTTACACAAACTAATTATCATCTTTTGGACAGTTTGATATTGCACCTCTTCTTACTATACTTTTACAATTGCATCGCAGTGAACACGCGAAGCTAACATTTCTTCCAGTGAATCCGATGCACTGACAATTTTGGTAAATAATGCCCCCACAGAAAGTACTTAATTCTTACAGTGTACCATAAAAATTTCGTAAACATAAATTGAATTTCAATCGTATAAATGCATAGAGTGTATCACAAAACGTTCGAATATGTAATGTGGATACAATGGTATTGTTTTATAGTGATACAGAATGATTCAGCTTGAATTCGATAACAATTTACAGCTTACGTTTTGTTTTACGGCATTGACAATTTCTGCGCGTATTTTATTCGTAGCAAAGAATATTACAGCATAAAATATTGTTGCGTAGTCGAAATGTTATTTGAGATAGCATACATACATAATCATTTGTTTACTATGTGAGAATCGTAGATATTATTCTCGTTCGTTGTTCCATCTATTAAATTTAAAATATTAGTGTTCCAGAATTTCAATGAAAACATTATGTTTACAGTAGAAATCACGTACGCTTATCACTTGTGAATTATAAATTAGAATTCCAGTGTAGTACTACTAGTGAAATAAAATTTTCTTAGTGTAATTTGCGAAAAGTAAAATCAAATAGGAATTCACGTTTTCTAGCAATAATAATAATAATATTAACTTTACTAATATATTTTTTTTTATTAAGCTGTGAAACTCCACATTATTAGCAGCATGCACATGGCTGTGCATGCCAACATTACGAGGATAACTTATGAACTATAACTAAGGAATATGTTGAACATTTTCGAATACAATATTAACATTAAAGAAATAAACTGTGAGATTTAAGAAACGTATGTATAAAAAACAGGGGAATATATGACTTAATGGTAATGAAATAATGACTTCTTGAAATGGTCTTTTTACTGATTCTTTTTATAAAAACGACGCCTTGAAATTAGAAAACAATGATCAGAATATAAAGTATAAATGATTGTACATTAACTAGATACGAAAAAGTAAAAATTTAAAAATGCCCAGAATTCATTTCAGTAGTGTACTAGAAAATTTTAATCATTGAAACTAACTACCCTATATTCTGGTATTTTCTTAATGCTTTCACTGTTCTATGTTTTGCACACTAATTTTCCTATAAAAAAATACGCAGTCTAATATAGTAAAATTCGGTTCTCGTGAAGCTAGCGTTAATAAACCAATGTATTTACTATGTGTAAAGTCACTGGAGAAGTGTAAAGCGTATGTGATTTCTTAAATCTAGCAAGATTCAGTAACTCCAAAAGTTTCCGGGTGCTCGGTGGAAATTTGCATTCGAGAAGCCTCCGGTCCGATGGAAGCGTGCTCATACGAATAAAGTATCACGTAGCTTGTCAATCGACAATGAAAACTTTTCTAGGCATGAGTTTTACGGCGTACTAGCCAAGGTTATGCTTCCGACATTTCGGTAATAGAGTTTGCATAATAGAATCGAGAATCTATTAGAATATGCAACGTCAGTTAAGGTAGGATCACACACACGAACCAAATGGGAATTTGTGAGGTTCAAAAACGATCGATTCTGAGCGGATACAAACGAAAGCTTGATGCATCCCGATAACCAATAAATGGCTACATCGTCGCAGGTAACCGGCGAACAGCCAGCGTGCGATCGGTTGGATACTCGGACCTCTTCGTCCTCAGCAAGAAGGACATGTGGGACGTCCTCAAGGAATATCCTGCTGCCAGATACCGCCTCGAAGCCATCGCCGTAAAAAGACTCGAGAAATACAAGAGGGCGCCTCCGGAGAAGAGTAAGAATGATTAAACACCATTCTCATAACGTTCTTTCGAAATTTTTTCTGATCTGTCCACAAGTTAGTACACCACTGGTTCTTAACCGGTGTTCCGCGAAATATATTAGATATATTTAATAATGTATTTTCTAAAATACAACATGTATGAAAATTCCTTTAACATCCGGAAATTGGAGGTTCTTGAGATTATTTGAAACAATGAAATAATTAGAAAAATACAGACCAATCAGAGCGCGACCTAGACGCGTGTTGGCACAGTCGG
>CM052336.1:10967144-11052907 GCA_028455595.1 Lasioglossum vierecki
CGCAGTTAATGCAGACAATTTTTATTTTGCAGAAACATCCGCAGTCTAGTAATAATATATGAGAGAAGCATCTTTCAAAATATTCTTTCGCAGGAAGCTCATTAGAGAAATCATGTTAGCTCGCTTTAACCGTATCGATTCGAAGATAGTTTACGATACTGTTAGAATATTGGCGAGACTCTATCATGCGGATGATGAAAGCCGCTCTTTTTGAGGGATTTTCGACGAGCGTTGTTTTGGCCGCGGTTAAACAATTTATTTTCGATGCCTCCAGTATCCTGGCATAAAAGCAATTTTTAAAACCGATCGACGTACTATATACCTGGAGATGTGCCGCGCCGGCTAAAGCCTGGTTCTGACATGAACCAAACAGCATTTTGTGACGTGTTGCATCAGTATGGACGGGCATAGCGAAACCTACAACCGATTCCACCGATCACCGTCATTCGTAATGCTAATACATGGCAAACTTTTTTGGAATCCTACATTAGTGTGCATAGAATACCACGACACTTTGAAGTGTCCATTGCTCGGTCGTTCTTGGCTTTTCTAGATCGAAGATTAATTCAGATCTGTCTGTTTTATAAATTTAACCCTTAATCGTACACGTAACTTTGGTATATCCCTTTAGAAGATGGTGGAAAAACACATAAACAATTATAATTATATTAGGATTATGTAACATTTCGAGGGAAGCGTCGGGTGAATACAATTTGATTTTTCTGTATCTCATTTTTTGCGAGATATCGAGGTGACCTCGAGTTTTTCTAAAGACAACGCAATTTTTCAAACCTTGACTTGACCTTTAAAATACTCAAGGTCACCTTGATATCACAGGAAAAAATAAAATTATACTCATTCGATGCGTCCCTTAAAATACTACATGATTAACCCCTTGGCCTACACAATATCTGCCAATTGCGCGAGTTATGGTAAACAAGAAAGTCAGTCGCGCGCCGTGACATTCAACTGTTTACTAATTGTTTTTGGTTTTCGATCGTTATATATCTAAAGATAATAGAATATTTATTCGCGGCGCGGCTAGGTCATTGCTACAATGGAAAAGAAAAGGAAAGAGGTGTTTCGTCCTGGACCCGCTAGAGGACTCATCAGTAAGGCTATCTAGCAGGCCTTGCCTTATACACGACGGGATGCTAGAAGGCAATTTGGAAATCGTATTTATACTGAGAGGTGACATATCAGTAACTAGCTTTCAGTCCAATTCAACTGTTTAGCCGTGTACCCGAACTGGCGGAAAATGTATACTTTTAATGTCAGATAGCGCGCGAGGGGCCCCACCCGTTGACCACCTGCACTAGATCGAGTGGGGGAAGGGCTTGAGTGCATCGCGACTTTCTGACACAAATTTTTTACCACGAGTCAGACTCGTTGTTTTCGTTTATGGCACAAATTCTTTACCACGAGTCAGACTCGTGGTTATAGGCCAAAGGGTTAATTGAAAAGTTTTCTGGTACAACCAATAGTTATCTCATATAATAGATCTTATCGACTAACCCTATATTATTTTCTTTTTATTCCTTTCTGTATTTTTGTTTATAAATAACTGAGAAAAATTAATGAACTTGTAAGAGTTTGCTGTCATCTTTCTTTTACCAATTGCCACACATCTAACAAATGTAGGAAACTCCCGGATGGCATGTAAAGGTTGAGGGTTAAAGTCAACTATTTTCAATAAACAACGTGTCTAATGCTTCAGCTCGTCTTCAACCGGGATAAAAAACTGTGCTGAAAATAAGCAACGACAACGTCCGCGTAAATCGTTTAAGGCGAGCGAGAAGTGTTTCTGCGCCCGAGCCAATCGGTAATTCAATCAATCGGTATCGGCTTAGTTGTAAAGCAGACAAAACTGCAGATGTAAGATTTCGCGAAATCCTTGCTTCTGCTTCGTTCCCACATAAAGAAGGATCTGCAAAACCGACCCTACAGGTAGTAAATCGGCGTGTCAACATCAACCTCGCAGCAGGTAACTGATTTAATAAATAGAACACGTTGTACATTTTCCAAGTATCCGTTTGACATTCCTGTTACGAACTTGTTGACATTGAATATTACAATATCCCTTTGACGGTGCTATAACTCTTGACGACGACACCCTGCATGTGTACTTATTAATTTATGGCCTCCATGTGTAATAAGTCATTTTTAATGACCGTAAACGGGAGTTCCAGTGTCTACGAGGTGAGTGTTTGGACCTCGTTGACTTTTCACGATGACTACAGGCCCCTCTATCGAGTTGCCTCACGAATGACGGTGATCATTGGATTGCCTGTTGCCAAAGCTGATTTGTATCCAACATTTAAGTGTTTATAACTAAAAACGAAGCTTAATTGAGCTTTAACTTTATAGTTTTATTACTTTTTATCCTCATCCTATTTTATCAGGTAGAATCAACCCTAACATTTTCCAATCCCTAATGGCTAAACCCTCTCTATTATTCATTCGTACCCCTTATCTCTTTTTATGCTTGATTGATATGATCAATTTAACAATTGGTATGAGATCATCGTAATTAATTGTTCACCTAAAAGCTTGTGACCCAATTGCAAAATCTGTAATGGACATTACGAACGAGGGAGGTCTGTGAACAGAACAAACCATTCTTTTTTTATGAAATCCTGGTGAAATATTGTATATGTAAATAGAACCATGAAGACTGTAAATGTTTTGCCATTGTTATTAAAATCCTGAAGATATAACTAATCAAGGTATTCATTCGTTTCTATGGGGTAGTAAAGCCTTTCATAAGCAGTCTCTATAATCAAGGCAATCGAAACGATAAACATGGCGCCATCTATTGCCTTCTACTCGGAGCGCGAGAATTTAAAGTCTCTGCTTTGTAATGTTGATGCTGTCGTTATTAAAAAAAAATAGCAACAGATCTTTCGGCTTTTGTAACGATTGCTCAATTTTTAGATTTATATTTTATTGTTATGAAGAATATTTTTATCAACGAAATAAATTGCCTTCTTTGTCTTTGTTTTCTTAAAATTGTCTATGAAATTAATTTCATCCTGTTTACGGCCTCGCAATAATTTATTATGTTAATATTGTAGATTGATTGTCCCTTCTATATAATTCCTTAGGTCTCCAAACGTATTGAATATTCGTTTCATGGTAAACACTATATAATATTTATAGGAATTATTGCAAGTTTCTGTGTTACAATATATATATATAATAAAGGTGTAAATACACGAAGAATTAAAGATTCTTTAAATATGGAAGACTTGACGCTTTAAATGAATGCACATCAAAAATATTAATTTTTCAGTTTTCAAGTAAACGCATTTTAAATATATGTGTGAGTATAAACCGTATATACGTATATGTAAGTAGGTAAATGATACATACTCTGAAAAAATAAATATGATATTCAGATTCTGAATAGAACGTCTGTAAATAAGATCTGGCGTGTGCATTTTTGGGTGCTCCACTATTTAATCTTTATTATAAATGGAAATACGTGAAGAACATCGTGCGTCATTAATTTTCTTTCTTACATTACCATTATGCATTTCCATAACATTCTTCTAACGATGAAGATACTAAAAAAAGAAGTACAATCGATAAAAAGTTAAAACAGGATAAATTAGCTAAATATTACGGCGATATTCAGATGCTGTTACAATTAATATTACAAAATATATACTCAAAATATAAATGTCTACACGTCATAATTTCATTTAATTCTTTCACTTTCTATGACTAAAAATTCTAATCATCCCTATACAATTTCAATAGAGTTTTTACACTAGAATTGTCCAAAACATCAATTTGGTTTTCGTTTTTTAATTTCCACCAATAGGAGATTAACGTGTGAAAGGATTGTACACTCACCGAAAATTAATCCTCATCCGCCTTGCAGGTCAATTTTAACCTTCGAACCTGATCATCTCCACCTTTCATGATTAAAAAAGGAATTTACAATTTGAATCATTTATCTGTGCAATACGTGTTACTTTTTACTGTTGTGTCAACTTGATACCTAGTTTTGTCAATTAAGTTGTAAATGAAATTGATAACACGAGGAACGGATCAGGATTAATAAAGGAACTCTACCTAAATCTGCACTTTGAACAATAAGCACATAGAATAAAGGGTGTCCCAAAATTCGTGCACTTCCCGGAAATGGGAGGTTCCTTGGGTCATTTGAAGCGACATTTTCCTTTACAAAAATGACGCCAGCGGCTTTGTTTAGGAGTTATTAACAAAAAGCACGGATCAATCAGAGCGCGGCTACAGCGGATTGATTCTGGCTCGGCCAATGGCGCCGCCACGCTAAGCGGGACCTGTCGCTGAGTCGGTCTCCGTTTGCTCTAGCCGCGCTCTGATTGGTCTGTGTTTTTTGTTAATAACTCCTAAACAAAGCCGCTGGCATCATTTTTGTGAAGGAAAATGTCGCTTCAAATGACCCAAGGAACCTCCCATTTCCGGAAAGTACACGAATTTTGGGACACCCTGTATAAGAATTGAACGCACAATCGATTGCTTCGATATACAGTGGATCCAAAACGTATTTGAACAAACTAAATATACCAATTTCGAGAAATCGTCAATATTTGAACTGTGAGAATTTCATTAAAAAAGAATAGTACAACAATATAATTGCACTCATTTTAAAGCTTGCAGTATCCACTTTTCTATATATCTATATTCCACATATATTTTCTAGATATTTTTCGTAATTCGTCAACTGGAAAACTGAAGACACTTTTCATCCAAAATAATACAAATTATACCATTTGTAAAAATATTGAATAATTTTTTTCGTGATTCAAAACCACCCTAGATATACAGATTAAAGTCGATTTATTGGGCTTCGAATCAAATCGTGCTTCGAATCGAATCGTGCATCTTTACAATAATTTGTTCCTCGTTTTTGTTCTATAAAATAATCCAAAAAAGTCACAGATCTAGTTTTAAACTTTTTAAAATTTTTTTAGGAAACAAAAAATGTTTGAATGCTTTTCCAGACGATTCAATTTGTAGCATTCTCGAGCAAAAACGTGTCCTCAGTTTTTCGCCCACTATATCACGCGTAAACTTCCTAGATAAAATTTGATGATGGTGTACGAAAGTAGAGGTGTTAATTTTTAAAATGAGTCGAAATTAATCGTACTATTTTTCTTAACGAAACGATGCTGGTTCAAGTACTACCAATTTCTCGAGAATGGAGGATGAAAGAGTGTTCGAATACATTTTGGTTCGACTGTATATTAAAATGACTGTTTGTCTGTAGGAATGACATATAACAGCATGACGCAACTGGTGAGCGATGGTACGGGGCCGTTGTTGGATACCTACGAGACATTGCTAGCCGAGATCAAGCGTCTTCGGAAACGTCTGATCTGTTTGGAATCGGAGAATGCGGCGACGAGCGTCAAGTTGAAGCAACAGCACCGGGAAGTGAAGCATCGATTAGCGGAAATTGAAATGCAGATTCAGACCGGAAGCTCGTGGAGTGTAGAAGACAACGACAGGAATCGGGAAAGTAGCATTTAACAAGAAACAAGGCCGCGAGAGCGCGGCAAAACGAAAACGGGGCGAATACGGCACTACTTGGCGGATGCCACCGACAATAGGTAGGTTTCTTCTATTTATATTCGTTCCATTTCGCCCCTCAGGTCAAAGGAAAAATCAATCGAAACAATCCATGATCTTTCGCAACACTGGAGCTCCGCTTTGCATCATTTTATCCTCTGTTTATACGATTTTTATATCTAAATATTACGTTGTTGCATATAAAATGTTCGATTTTAGAATGCATTATAAATCTCTATCAATCTATAAGTTTCTTATATAAAACTTCGAGGTACAATGCCAATCGTACACTAAACGCACCACGACCGGTCAAATGACCGGTTCTACATTTTTTATTGTATAATAGATATCTTATAACAAGAATCATGTGAGGTAATGATTTACTTTAGGGGTTTCTTCGCTGATTTTGATGACCTTCAAATATGTTGTCAAGGTCATCATTCTGAACAACTTTTCCCTATACATGTTACCGCCGCTCGGTTTGAGTTTTCGAGATATTCGCGAAAAACTATTGCTAATACTATATTGAATTTTCTCTCTTGGATTTTCGTATGTCAGCATAAGCGAAATAAATAAATAATAATATATTAATAATAATAATATTTTATCGGCGTTCCTAACCAAACACAAAATTAATAACACAGGTATACAATATACAACATATACATAAAAGGATTTGTTTAGAAGCAAAATGTAAACAAACGCCGCGCCGGGACAAGCTTTTGTTACTACGGAGCGTGCAGAAATACGAGAAATTCAATACTCGAAAACTAAAATCGAGCGGCGGTAACATGTATAGGAAAAAGTTGTTTAAAATGATGACCTTGACAACATATTTCAAGGTGAAGAAGCCTCTAAAGTGAATAATTACCGTTTTATATTCATTGTATAACTTCACTTTCAAATAAAGCTTATTTCACCGTCAATCAACGCGACTGTCATGTATTACTTCTACACATATACAGGAATACCCTGGGTTACCCTGTACTTTGAATCTACCATCGAGCTTATCAGTGGAATTAATATCAAGTTTATTCTGTAGAACAAACTCATTCGAAACCAGAGTAATCTACCTTTCAAATTTCTCGAATAATCGTTAATCTCTCGAAGCGTCGACTCGCCGACGCAGCAGTACGAATTTTCTGAGCAACATTGATCGATTTCATTATAGATATACCGCGGAGGATCAAGAGGAGCCGGAGGGTGCTCGGATGTCGGGCCGATCGAGCGACACGAAGTCGATCGGTAGCCTCAGTCAGCACTTCTTCGAGAGCGACGAGGACGAGAAGTTTTTCGGGACGTGTAACGGGTACGCCTCTCAGCCGGGCAGCAAATCAAACTTATTGCTATGTAGCGAGTGCGACCAGAAGTCACGAACTTGCACGTACAGGCCGCAAACACCAGGCTCGTACTGTAGCCGATACGTGGAGGAGCGTTTCGACGATCAGCTCCAAACTCCGGGAACGTCTCGTTCGTACAAGAGCCCGATCCACGGGTCGTCACCACAATCGTCTCAGAGGGATCAAGAAGCGAATGGTCAGAGCTCCTCTCAAAGTTCGTTTTGCTGCGATCAGGAGTATCAGGTTCGTCAGGGCTGGTCGAAGAAACACGAGCAGGACTCGAACGGCCACGATCACTACAGGGACAAGTTGCTGGACCAAGAGGACGAACTGTGCGAGCTTTGCCATGGAAACGGTCGGGAGCCACAGTGCGAGCATTGCGATTGCTCTAGCGACGGCAACCTAATCTGCTTCCGGTGCGAGAGCGACGAGGGCTCGTCGAACGGTCGAGTTTGTCCTCGTTGCGAGGCTGGCGATAGAGGGATGATGTCCGGTAAATCGAGGTCGCAGAGGGGAGCTACGTCCTCCAGCGACGAGGGAAAGTACCCGGTGGATGCCGTGGTGAAAATCCAGGTGAACGATCATGCCATGGACGGGGACTCCGATGAGACGACGGATAACGACGTCTCCGCAGCTCAACATCATCACAGGAGTCCCGTGGAACGGCTGGACACCATAGTCGAGACGAAGGAGTCACTGCCAGTGAGGATGACGAGGAAAATGGGGGTACAAAGATAAATCGAAATGACGGAGGATATTTCAATTACACGAGCAGTCCTACTGGTTTTCCCTGTAAATAAACACGGTTAGGATCATCGCGGTTGAGCTACGGAGGTCGCCGCTGGCGCATGGAGAGTATTGTTGAGATTAGAGTACGGGTTGTTGTAGCGTTGTACCAGTCCCGCGATCTCCAATCGACGTACACCGTAGCCGCATGTATTTGTAGCGTACTGTTGTCATGTTGTTATACTATCGTACTAATCTGAGCTAGTAGCATTCATAGTGTACTACTCTAACCTTTTTATACTCTAATATGCAGCGTTTTTCTTTTTATCGGGTTACTTGCTGGTTTTTTTTTCACCGTATTTAACGTCGCTTTTTTAATTCTTCTGAGAATTATTTCGCGACGGGACCTACAGTTTAGATTAAAGGTGGGTTGGGTCGAACCACCACGAATATTTCTAGAGGTGCCGGATTACTTGCTGGTTATCTGTTTAGTTCGTAATCAGGCTTGATCAAGCGAGCAGAACACTGAAATATTTACAAATGAATTGAGGTTTTTTCTCTGAGAAACATTTTCCGATCCTAACAATGAGAATCGTGCATTTGTAATTGAACAGTAACTTCACTTTTGTGGCTATTTCGCTTCACATGACACGAAATGCAGAATTTTAGCAGCTAAGGAAAACTTTAGAACATAAAGGATTTTTATTCCCTTCGTTTCTACGCGGAAATCTCGAGGGGCTCGTGTTCGAGAATTTGAATAATAAAACGAAGTAAACATAATTTGAATAATAGAAGAGGATTTTCTTCTGAAGCGAATTGTACGAGGAAAAATTATCTTTCGTAAATACGAATTTCGACGCGTTTAATTACACGTTCTTCCTTTCGAAGTTGTAAGACAATACTTTTCTAGCACTTAGCATCGCTCGTTATTCTCTCACCGCGGCGAGAACTTTCTTTTCGCTATAATTTTCAGAATTTTTCAAGAAACTTCTAACGACACAGAAACTTCATTTCTCGCAACTTCGTCCACGAAATAACCTTCGGGGTTATTTATTCTTTTTTGTTGATGGTAGAACGATATGAACATTTTTCTAATTTTTCATGTTTCTCGGCACCTACAGATTACATTCTGGCATGTTCGTACATTTCGAGAAATTCGAATAAATACCATCGAATTTTTTTGGAAAAATCTCGGTTTGTCACAAAGTTTCTTTTCGCTACACTTTTCAAAATTTTTCAAGAAACTTCTAACGACACAGAAACTTCATTTTTCGCAATTTCTTCCACGAAATAACCTTCGGATTTATTTATTCTTTTTGTTGATAGTCGAACGATATAAACATTTTTCTAATTTTTCATGTTTCTCAGCAAAAACAAATTAAATTCTGGCATGTTCGAACATTTCGAGAGATTCGAATGAATCCCATCGGATTTTCCGAAAAATAACGGATCACGTGGCAATCTCAGTTTGTCACAAAGCATTCGTATGCACAATTTTATCCTGTTTTGCAATAAAATCAATATTACACCGTTACAAAACCAATACAATAACTTTCCCGAACTGCTATGGAGTCGCGATAAAAGTGATGTACAGTGTATGATAAAAATAATCGACCTAAAAAATAACATAAATATAAGATTGAAAAAGATTGTAGTAACTGTACGAGAAAAAATGACAACAATGCTTGCTAATAAGAAATTCTGCCGTTCGAACACATTTGTTGCTTGTTGTAATCGATTCGGATTTTCGTGAGCTAGTTTCAATCTCTGCTTCGAATAACAAAAATAAAATTACACACCCGTGCGGTAAAACCTCTTCAATTCATTTGTAAATGTTTCACGAGTGAAGTAAATAATTATGTCGGACACATTTTTAGTAACAAAAATTTTCCCCATAGATTTTTATGCAAAATTAAAACTATCTGCATTAATCATTTTAGTAAGCTAGGAATTTTACAATATCAGTTTGAAATTCTTTTTACATTTCATGTATTAATTTGTTCACTAATGCATCAAATCCACACTTTAGTGATAATATGAACATTTAAAATTTCATACGTTTCGATGGGTCGAAATCTTGTCTGAATTTGTGAAGACCACAGTGATTAATAATTATTTATTTATTAGTATACTACAAGAATAAATAAAAATTTCTGTTTTCGCCGTGCACGAAGTAAATGATGTTTTGTAATAATGATGCTATAATTAACGAAACCGATTAGCGACAGGTAAAGACAGATGACTAGAAATTTCAACGTGGTAAGCTGAGATAGCATTTGATAATTACTACTCGCTCAATTCATAAATGAAAAGAGAAGGTTGACGAAGCGACTGACTAATAATCAACAACGACACTCTCCATCCAAAACGAAACGGAAACATGTTACTGCGCCGCAAAACAAAAACCTATCGATTTTATCGTCACGTTTAGTGTCCTACGATGATCCCCGATACGATCATTGAACATCGAAATTTGCGTTGTGCGAAAGGCGTTTGGCGCCGTAGCTCGACTCGCGTGTAAATAAACTGCCAATAAACCTTATATCGTAGGGCTGTATAGATTTAATAAGTAATCCGTAATAGTTAAAAGTGCTATGTGAGTGTGAATTCGAGTCGACGAAAGAAACTGATGCCAGAGAGATGTACGAGTTTAAGAGAGTGAAAGAGAGAGAGAAAGAGAGAGAAAAATTTTACGTTCGACACGTGCCGTGTCGCCATGAGCTAACAATAAGATGCGTGATGCAACGATCGACACGATTCCATGCGAGACTTTTAGAATGGATTTGTGCAAAAATCGTAACTCATTTGAACCTATACTCGTTTCCCCATTATTCGTCAATTAGCCCTGGACGTTCCTTTGTCTTATTGTTAGGTAACTTTTAAGATACATTACTGGAGTATTTAGATTAAAGGGAAATCAAACGTGCTTCCGACTGACTCAGTTTGATAGGAAATCGGGTTTCGAATGAAAAAAATTCGACAATAATTCGCCAAGAACACTAAAATTTTAGTATTAAAAGTTACTGTTCTATCCATTGATTTTTATGTACTAAAACGAATTTGAAATAGCACCGGATTTATAAAGCAGAAAAACCGAATTTGAACAATCTTTGTTTTCAAACTGAACCAAACCGCCCAAGGATTTTAAATAATTTGTTTAAACATTTTAATCAAACTTTCTTTATGAAAGAATGTACGATCATTTTTAAAGGCGAACTATTCACTTGAAATCACGTTTCCTATCGCATCCCCTAAACCAGGGCGCTGAACAACTGATGATCGAAGAGTCGTCAACTCTCGGAGCATCAGTTGCCCAGGCCGGGTCTTAAACGGAAGCACCGATTCAAATACGCATTTTGAACGCAAAATGTCTCGAGGTAGTTGGAAAGTAGCTTAATGTTAAATTAACTTTGTTTTCGCGTAGTTTGATTCGCTAACTGTTTCAATCTGATTGAAACCGACCTGCTGCGAGCAGCTTGTTAGTTTCGTCCCGGTTAGAACCGATTTGTCATTAATCGCATAAACTAACGGGAAGAAACTCGACTTTGTTTACCATGATGTTCAGTATCTCTCACGGTGTTTCGAATAAAATTCAACTAACTAAGATTTATACACAAATCCATTGTAACTCATGTTCGGGACCAACTAAAAACCACCAAACCCCCCCCCCCCATTGCTGCTGATTTTTCTGTTCTCATTTCCGGTCACTATGTTACGCATACTGCATATCCTTATATACGGAATATGAAAATAGTGCAGAAAATCTGTGTTGTCGTGAAACGAATCATTATACCCCATTCGAATCTTAAAATTGCGTTTTGTACACAACGATTCCGAAAACGTACGCATCATTTCGAGAATTAATATGTAACTTTAAAAGGAAATCGATATGACAGAAATAAACAAAGCTTCCTCGTACTTTAGCGAACTGATCTACACGGGAAATTGATCGGTAATTATTTACTTTGGGCTTCATCGTCGATTTTGATGACCTTGAAATATGTTGTCAAGGTCATCGTTCTGAAAAACTTTTCCCTATACATGTTACCGCCGCTCGGTTTTAGTTTTAGAGATATCCGCAAAAAACTATTACTAATACTGTGTCGAATTAGTAAGCTTGTCCCGGCGTGGCGTTTGTTTACATTTTGCTTCTAAACACGTTGTGGAGACGAGAGAGAAAAATAGTATTAGCAATAGTTCTTTGCGAATATCTCGAAAACTAAAACCGAGCGGCGGTAACATGTATAGGGAAAAGTTGTTCAGAATGTTGACCTGGACAACATATTTCAAAGTCATCAAAATCGGTGGGAAAGCCCCTAAAGTAAACAATTACCAATTGATCTCGCTATTTTCACTTCCTTGTACTGTTTCCCTCTTGTAAACGGATTGGAAAAATTCCAAGCTTTAAAACCAGTCCAAATTCTACTGTTTGCTTTTACGAAATTATCCAAATTTAAACATGCCCCCATTTTTCGAAAATCGGAAATGTAGTGTTCACATATGTTTTGTACTTCAGGCCTGGTCGACTCTTCGTACTCCTGAGTACACTGGTGGTGGGAGTCGTAAAGTTTTTGGGACGAAATAGAGTTGGCCCGGACCTGTACTAGAATTTTTCGTGGCATTGTCATTCATCATTAAGTATTTATCTGCCATGAAAACGACAACAACGACGTCACAGCTGAAGCTGTGAAAAGTATGTTCGCACGTTTTTTCTGTAATAATTTCGAACTTCGATACACGCATCTGCTCCAACGACAGCGAGTTTTGTTTTCATACGTAAAATAAAGAACTTAGAGTAAAGATATCACCGAATAGAATAATAATCTAGATGACCAAATAATAATCGCGTCGACGAGTAAATGGGGACTGATATACAAAAGGTTGTTTCAGGAACTGCAACAATTCTGCCGGTAATATAATAATACTCAACAGTGTTGATTACATTCGGAGAACAATGTGAGGGAAGCTTGACGATGCAAAAGTTTTCTATGTACGATATAGTTATCTGAATATGACACGCCACCGATAACATAGACAGTCTGAGTATAAATAATTCCTGAGATTCTCAATGAAGTGTCTTAAATAAAAATATAAGTATCTAGAGGATATGGGATTTTCTTTCAGTTTAACTCGCATTACTGTTTCCGTGTCCGATAAGTAGTTCTCTCGTGATAGTCATCGTTCTCATACCTTCCCGACTTTCGGTGACACAATTTTTCGAACAGATCACACTGGGAATTCTTTTTTAAGAATTGTTTGAACAACGCGGAGAGAGCTAGTTGATGATTGTGACTCATCGCTGTATTCTGGAAGGAGCAAGCTCCAGATTCCGTTCGTTCTTGTATTCATTGATGAAAACAAACAAATAGAGATTGGCGAAAAAGTTTTTGCAAAATTATTCGGACCTGATACATTGCACCTCTGCTAGATGATGATAAGAATTTAACTGATTTCGATTTGTTTATTATAGTTAGACAGCGGATCTCTATGGAAAATAAAGATTGTAAATTATAATTGAAAATAAAAATTGAAATAGGTTTGAAATAATAATTGAAATTCTCAATGAATGTTTTTGCTATTTTAAATTACACCTATTCATTTTTTTCATGACTACTTACATAGAATCCGTTGTTTAATTATGATCATCTAAAAATTATAATACATTAAGATTAATCGAGTCTTGTCGTTTTTGAAAGATGGTGTAAAAAGTGTCTTACAGCTCTGCAAATTTGTAAATTTATATGCAGATTATCATGTTATAGGCTTGACTTCGGGCTTACACACTTCTAAAAAGAGACTAAGAATAACTAGTAACTGTTTGGTATTTTTGTGACGAGCTTAATATTAATTGCAATTGGAGTTCAAATGAAGTATTAACAATAGTGGATAGAGGATGCTATTGAGCATCTCTTAGAAATATGAAAACATACTTATCTGTTTATTTGGGATCAACTCGTCGAGTCTCGGTGAGTACAATTATCCTGTACAGTCTAAATTTCTTTTTTAGTCCTGTATATATATATCTGTATTTATAGGAGTATGCAAATTATGTAACTTTTTTGTAGCTACTCCATTGCGCGTCTAGACCCAACGTTTCTGCCTGTCTGGTTAACATTTTCCTAAAACTGAGTTTTCAGGAGCTTATAGTGAACACATAACAGTATCTACTGAAAAAAATTATTCATCTTAACTCAACATTTATTCTTCATATTATGAATAGTTTAAGAAATACTTATAATTTTATTTTGAGACAACGAAATCTAAAAAATTAATTATAAAATTATTACAAAAAATACATATGTATTACAATTGTATTACATACGTATTACGAAAATTGCTAAATAAGTAACAAATGAACAATTTATAATTTTATTTTAAGACAACAAAATCTAAAGAATTAATTATAAAATTATTACAAAAAACATATATGTATTACGATAATTATCAGTAGGTAGGAATACTTTTTAAATGAATTTTAGTGGAAATTTCATCCCGATATCTTTTATGGTCTTAATAAAAAAAAATCTTTTATGGTTCAACAGTTAGTAAAATGCCAGATTGAGACTAGTCTCCTCATTGTCCTACCATGACGCTGTCCCCTCAGCATGGCGCCCTTGGCCGGGGTTGGCGCGAGGCACGCGTTGGCTCTTCACTCAGATGTCAAAGTTCCGCCGCGAGTAAATTTCGGCTGATTTCGCTATTGCCAAATACCGATATTGCGCGATCGTTTCACGTTTTTTCTACATAGGAAAACTCCCCTCCTAGAGGGGTCGAAACTTACCAGAGGACAGGGACGGGGTTTTTACCCATGAAAACGCATGACCTGGTCGAGAAAATGTTTCGGGCGCGGCCGAGGCAAACACTTCACGTTGCCTCGCTGGGCCGCGGCAAATAACGCGTTATCACATTGCTTGCCTCGCCCGGCCGATTCAAACCACGGATTTGTTCGTATTTATTTAACGGTTCTTTTTACAGGATTTGTTTAAACGCAGTTTTCTTTATAAGACTGTGCAGCGTTCACTTTAAATAATTTTATTTTCGTCAATTTTCAAATGTCCGCCTTTTTAAAAAGAAATCCGTAAAAGAGACACTTGGAGCTATATCCCCATTTTTTAAAAAATTGCCCCCCATGAAAACAAGGCATTTGTTTAAAACAATTGCAAAATAAATGGTGAAAAAACATTTTTTTCAAATGACAACATTTTGAGTGGATACTTTAATATTTACTCTATAGGCTCCTAAAAACTTCTAGTCTTACAATTTTTGGAAAATGGTTGACAAATGTTTTTACACCTCTGTAAAATCAACCATTTTTATGATATCGAATAATCCTTTATGATACCGAATAATCCTTCGAACAACATCCGAAATTTTACTCCAGAAAGTGTCCGTTTTCATATGGAATAACCCTATTGCAAGGGATTTGCGTCACCAGGTCACCACAATTTACAAGAATATTCTAGATTATTCGTCGAAAGAGACGCAGTTCTGACGAAGTATGACGAATGAGTATAAAAAGCGCGGGAATGACAAAACGCTGCGTCCAGACGCGCACAAAAGGTTTGCATTCCACGTTTTGTTCTATTTTATATTTTTGTAAATAGTCCATCAATTTTCTTTTCATTTAAAAATATATTTACTAATAATATTTAGTCATTGGTGGAGGCGTTTCATTAAATTGAATGAAAACAATATGCATTACTTTATCTCACAATAAAGTCAAGAATATTTCTACATTAATTTATAAAAAAACACATTTGTAAAGTAAAACCAAAACCACAGTTTGATAATCTGCGTATCGATATATAAATTCGCGAAATACGGGACAAGTAGTGCTTTCAAAAATATCGACATTTATCCATTTAACTACTTACTGTTACTGTTATTGTTGACTTAAAACATATGGCTAATACATTTGGAATCATTTCCACGTATTGAAAGTTAGAATTGTAAATTAATCGACTTGTTTCGATTTGCTAATCATAAAAATTGCTAGACCCCATTCTTTTATACGATAAAAAGAGTCACACTATTTAAAGATAAAGTTGGTGCAACAAACTAGACTGAAAGAACAATTTTAATGTCACTGAAGTATTTCAACAATGAAACGGGACAGATCAAGAAATGTAAAATTGTTTCTTAACATTCGACGAACTTGATTTACCCATTCACCACGATTAATTAACTTGAATATGCAGTATCAAAGTATCAACCCCCCTCGCGTCTGTTTGCATGATAGTAATTTTATTGAAATGTTTATCGATGTTAAAACAGAAATGAACTGTGTACAAATGTTGTGAATGTCTTGCAATAGCGAAGACGATTTGTAAAAGTTTGTTAATAGTAAAGTCATGTACTGTTATTATATTATATTCGAACGTATCTTGTATAACAACATCTCCTGATAGCCTAATTAACGCGTATTCATTAATTTTGTTGGAGCCACTATTTGAAAATATTTTCAAATCATTTCATGGATTGCCAGTGAATACAACAATTCCAAACATGTCCATACAAATAGAAAAACATAATAATACATGATTTGCAAGAAATCTCGCGCGGTACAATTGCTACCATCTTTTTTTATATTGTATAAAATCAGCTCTAAATATTCAAGTTAAAATGTTTACTTAACTTTACATTGTAAACATGATTTTACCAAAACAAACATGATGTTTTACATTTCTCAATTTGTATTTTAAACGTTTCTCCGTAAGCGGAATCAATGTTTTCATGTAATCGATTTCTATTTATTACTTACTCGGACAACATTCAAAATCAACGTGTAACGAATATCTAAAAAGGGTGAATCTCGGTGAAACAGAAAAAAAATAAACACGTAGAATGGTAATTAAACTGTTAAGCTCTCGAAATAATAATATTATCGGTGAATGTACTAAATTCGACAAACGGACAAAAAAGAAACACACTCTCCTCAGTGATTTTTGAGTGAACTGAAACACGATCACTGCCAAAAACAGGTCTGTTCCTGGGTGCTGCGCTGTCTTAAAGATTTTAAGGTTTTACGTTCTTTTTTCAACAAAACAAATGGGATCATTAATGTTTAAGACATTACTTATAGACTAAGCTCTTACAGTAGTAGGTGTGTATAATGGTCGTAGATAGCGATTTATACTAACGAAGTTGAAGTCACGTTCACATCGCTAGCTGACGAATTAACAAAAATTACGAATATAATTAATTTCCACACCGTTCCATTTTTATTTTCAAGGAAAGAAAATTTTTCTCTTATGTTTTAGAACCTTAGAGTAATTCTTGAAAAAAGTAGTTGGACTACCTTACAGATGTCACTGATATTTATTTCAAAATAATGTCAATTTAGAAACTTGTAAACTACAATTCTTGGATATAATTTAAAAATTCTTTTCTGCAGATTTGAAATGATGCCTGCAACAATATAGTCTCTCCAATTAATTATTTATTTAGTGGAAGTAATCTGTATTAGCTAGACAAACAGTGAATCAACTTACAGAAGTTTTTCAATTATTACAAAATGCTGAAAGTTCGAAAGTGTTAAATGATAATAACTGTGAAATACATTAAAATTATTTTATTAGGACAGTATTAAAATTCATGAAACTTTAGAGTTGGTAACCATAAATTAATATGTAAAATAAATGAATTCTTACTAATAATTATGTCTATAGTGGTGAAGTTTTATTTTCGTTAACCAAAACAAATAAAACAGGGATAGCAAAATGAACCGTGCATGTCCTAATAAAATAATTTTATTATTATAAATGAATTCTTATTAATAATTATGTCTATAGTGGTGAAGCTTTATTTTCGTTAACCAAAACAAATAAAACAGGGATAGCAAAATGAACCGTGCATCGTTTAATGCGTTCATGTTTGTGCAATATCGGTGGCAGTGTGGACGTGACAAGTTTAGGGTATCGGCGAACAAAGTAGACAGGCATCGAGGTACGATAGTGCTCGGTGACAGTATCAGCAATGTAGACATAGCGTAAGATGTGTGCATAAATCGAGATCGTAATCCGAATGTAAATGCTCATAGTAATTAATTATGCGAAGAGTTTTCGGGCACCACGGAACCGTTGAGTTACCCACGAAATAATAACACACGCAGATTTAGCAGTGAACGTGTTGAATAAGAAATGTTTTCGGGACGTTACATTCTATATAGAGGCATTTCAAAATAAATTGCAAATCTCAGGATATTTAGCTTCGATGTAACAGTATATAATAAATATCTGTTTTGATATCATTACAATTTGTAACAATAAAACGAAATCAAACGTATGATTTTTATTTTCTTCTGAGAGCCGGAACGTGTTCGACTAATTTCGATATCATCGAAAGCGTCGGCTTCTAGAAACTATCAGAAAGAGATCACGTCATTCTCAATATAAGCTGAATTCTTGATAGCTTATCGCATATACATATATTCACAGTCGGATTAGTTCACGCATCGCTAAACAGAATTGTCACTGAACGTGTCTCCATATTCATTATTTCACTACCTCTTTACTTATCGCGGCGCTTTAACGTTGAATAAGCTATCTGATTAAACGAAGAGGCAAGTCTCTTAATGAATGGTCACTCAGGAATAAAGTTATAATGTAATAACGATATTGCGATAATGAATATTAACGTTTAGCGAGACTACTTCTTGTAAATATTGAGTGTAGCCTGTAAGTATAAATATAATAGCGAAATACACAATAATGATAGTATGAATATGTACGAAAGTTGTGTACAGGGTTGTTCGAACTGTACGATCGGAGCGAGCACTGTTTTTTTTTTGTTGATGAACAATTGTAACATGATTTGAAAAAGATACAATAAGCGAATAGGACATCGTGCGTTAGACTAACTAAAAAAAAAGATACACGGTAAAACTTCGATTATCGAAACGGTAATTAACGATTATCGGAATATCGACTACATTTTTTCACTGCCATTTTTATTTCTCTTGGATTCTCTCAATTGCCATTTCCACTGACCTGCTTTATTCCAGTTTCTTTTTTACGTCTGTTAACCTGCTCGAATATATTGCAATGAAACAGAACCGTGTTTTATTGCTTCAAACAAAGTGAATAATTAA
This sequence comes from Lasioglossum vierecki, assembly GCA_028455595.1. Taxonomy (NCBI): domain Eukaryota; kingdom Metazoa; phylum Arthropoda; class Insecta; order Hymenoptera; family Halictidae; genus Lasioglossum; species Lasioglossum vierecki. The sequence continues at coordinate 10,985,862 of CM052336.1, forward strand.
TATTTTATAATACTTAACATTAAAACAGGTCAGTATTAAGTTACGTTTAAAATAATTGACGGACATTGAACGGAGTTAATAAAATCATAAAAGCATTTTTTTAAAGTTCTAACAATTTTTTCTGCGCTATTAAACCCAGAAAATTTACTTTAAATGGAAAAAGTTCAACATCCGTCGAATACTTTCGCGTTAAAATGTAAGAGAAGTTTATGGCATACAGATACAAAAATGTGAAGCAGAAACCGTGCCAGAAGTTCTTCGATATTTTGATAATACCCGACATGGTATCAAAGATGTAGGAAATGGCGAAGAAAAAGAAAATGAGGGAGAAAAGGTGTCTAAAAATAATTCGAGTTCTATCTTCCCACGCTGTGATGCTTTCATTTCTTCGAAAACAGTCTCGAAATGGATTGAAACACAGAGGTGGGAAGCAGCAGAAATAAAACATGTTCTAAAATAAAAGTTTTCCCTCCTTTAATCAATGTCTATATCCAAGTACTTTCAAAAAAAACTAGTTTCGGATAATCGATGATTCGCCGTGTAGTTGCTTTTTTCTAGATCGAATTAGTGCTACCTTTCGTGTTAGAGATTCTCCGATCAAACGCCAACGAGAAATCATCCTGTACAACTATAGCATTGTCCCAAATAAGAGATAAAAAGCCTGAGATTACGGTGCGTGAATGATGAGGAACATGTGAGAGAGATAAAGCGAAAGTAAGCGTGGAAGAAGTATTAAGCGAGAATTTACTTCCGATTACAGAAACTGACCAAAAATGTCGACATTAAGGTTACATAACGTTTGTGGATGATCGTGACTGTCGGAAAGGGGGATACACACAAATAGAGCAAAACGAAGAAAAAAAAAGAAACCAAGAAAACTATCACGACGAAACACGACTGGAAACCATGCGATTATCAATTACCATTCGCAAGCAAACATGCATCGTGTGTATTGTGAACTATATAACTTACCCGTGAACTACCATTTTTTCCACTCACATATGCACAGATTTTTGTCCATCTCGACACATACATACTAATTAATATCCGTTTTTTCTCTCCTCAACCAGTTATTTTTAAATTTTTCGAAACTTCGCTGCGCCGCTCCCATGTGCGAGTGTTGTACAATCGGATGTCAGTAGAAATTCACAAATATAAATAGACAATTGAACTTGGCGGACATGTTTTCTTTCACCATACCCTTCGAACCATACTAATCAACAATGAACCTACGCTAACGCTAAAGTATGCGGACATTTGTTCAATTCTCCCTCTGGAAGAAGAAGAATCTTCAAGGAATTTAATCAAATTTCATGCGGTCTCTTTTACACAACATTGGGGAACTTATCTAAGCAATAATTTATTAGTAGACCGCGAATTTTATGCATTTATAATAAAGATTATTATTTACCGCATAATTACACATTTCTCTAGGGATTCGACCTAAAACATATATTTGATCTTTTATTTATATTTTTCTGAAGAATATAAATTATTTTAAACATTAAAACAAGAACACAATAATGGTAGTTGTTCTAAAAAAAATTCTTAAAAATCACTTTTTCACTGAATTTACACGAGCCTCCCTTAAAGTACGTTTCCAAACATTTTCAGTGGTACGCATACTTTAACTCTTTGCACTCCCAGCTATGCTAACTCGAAAATTAAACATTTCTTTCGATTTAGAATATTTCTATTCCCTATGATTTTTGAAATTTTATGTATATGAAATATATTGGTATAAATATCCCATACAATATCTAAATGTTTAGTAATTCATTAGATACCGATATATTTAATAATCTAAACAATATTTTGAATAATGCTACAGATTTTTAGATAGATTTTCTGTCTATTATAATATTACAGATATCACTCCATTTCGTTGCAATCGAGGTAGAAAATGTTTATTTTGCTGGATTTAGTTTAAACATAAGAAAATCGGGAAAACAGTTGTTCTAACTACGATCCGTAGCTGAATTATTCGTTAGTTTGTAATCGTTTTCTGAGAACATCTTTTTAAAAAATAGAGATGCGACTTGATTAAAAAAACAAATTCACAATAATATTTTTAAAAAATAAAAGCGTTGGTGCATATATAATAGTATAGCAATATATGCTATAATAGTTTTCTGAGAGATACTTCGTGTACCTCTATTCCAAGAGATGTGTGTTTATTACCAAGGAATGTTCTTTATGGATCAGCATACGCAATTACAGTAGGTCAAATTGAAATCATCAACACAAGCCTCGCTGACGCTGTTTTGGGCGAAAACAAGTTAGACAAACATCGTTGACCATAAATAGCGCGAATCCCTTGTCTTATCGAGCCACGGAGGTTTTCAAGATCAAAAACTGAGAATAATGACGAACTGATAATAGATATAAATATTAACATTAATAAACTGAGTAGTTGATCCGATCTTAAATGAATTATTTCCTGTTGGGACTTAGTGACGCCCTATTTTTTATATTTGTAATGTTTTAGATAGCAAGGCTAATTAACAGTAGTTGTTACCTAAGGCTTACTATGCACACAGACCTCGTTTTACGAGAAATTGATTTATTGCAACGGAAGTTTCTTTGCGCAATCACGAGCGCCGTCGATATGATTGCTTTCGTCGTTGATGGCACGATTGCAAGCACGGTTGCCTGCGTTCAGGCGCTTACTAGTTTGACCACGTGTTTCCATACCGACTATGTACACATGTAATACACGCCATGTATGCGTATATGTACTTTTTATCTGAAGCAGAGCAAATATTATGTAAATTCACTCGAAATAAATGAAACCTAGAAATTTTATAAATTGATTTTTTTAAATTCATTTTGACATTCAATCATTATGTAAATCATTTTATTTCTCTGTATCTTTTCATTTACTCTTCTTCGGATATCGGTAATTAGCAATTGATCAGAGATAGTGTGGTCTGCATATATACATATTTATTTTATTGTCCCCAATAAAAATAATTAAATATTCAGTTGAAACACATGATACATTATATAGCAACAGTTTTCGAAATACTTGTCATAAAAAATACTTCTTTATTAATTCTTCCTATCAAACACCGTATGGTTCACATTTTCTTTTAATTTTTTCATGCATACATACTTTGTGCTATGCAAACAACTTCTAACAATTTTACAAAATCGGATCTGAACAATGAGGAAAATTTTATAAATTGCAAAATTGTTTTGTTTTGATTTCTTGATTGAACCTGTGCGCCGATATCATTGATTTCTTCTAATTTTACAAAACCTCGAAAAATTCATGACAGAAAAATTAGCTAACAAAATTGTTGTTATTGTAAATGTACAAAATGTGAATAAATCTTTTTTGTATTACTTTGTAATGAACGTGAATATAATTTCATTTGTCTGGCACAACTCTTTAAAAAAGAACATCAAAGTACATGTATATGGTCGTATAAAATCTGTCTTCTTATAACTAAAAAATGCAAAAAATTGATGAAAATAATCCGGGAACACCGGATATACTTGGAAACAACCGATTACGGACGACTAACCATGTACGATTGAGAAAATTTGACCTGCATGTCAACGCTCCCACTACATACAAGGAAACGTTACCATTTGAAAGCAGTAGCATTGTGTGCACACACATGTATATGATGTATACGTACTTACACGTCTCTCCCAGAATGTCTGCCTATACTCTCAAACAAATTGCACAATCTGTCCATAGCTCTGTAAAAAACATTAACACCTTGGAATGCGCAAAATCAAACAGAATTGCCAAATACTATTTATTTTGTGCTAACAGCAGCCTAATTATTGCTATATAAAATATATAATTACTGCTAAAATGTAAATGCGAAACGTGGTAAGAACAAAGCAAGCATTCCTACCGAGTGTTCTCAATCGCCTGTGCAGTAAAATAACGTTCAACTACATAAGAACGCGGACTATCGTTTCATATTCCTTTTTATTAATCTTCATGTACCGAATTACATCAGAGTGGAACCTGAATTGTGGCCGGCATAAGTCGAGCAAGAGCACGCTAATCTCGCCTACGCCTTCTCGGAACGACCGGTGCGAAATGTGAGCAAGAAAGAAAGTTGAATTCTTTTTCACGTCGTTATTCAATACCCGAAGATTCAAGGAATTCAAGGTTGCGCCGTTGAATCTCGCGTTACAGATGCATCAATCTATCGTTGAACATCGTGGTCCAACAGTCTATCTTTTTCTTGATTCCATGGCTACGCATACAACCGTGCATCCTAAGAATACCTGTGTGTAACATATATATGTCTCCCGGCACGCCTGTGTGCTGCGTAACCGTAGCCTCGACGCCAGACCTCTATTTCGTTGAACGAATTTCCATTTGAATAATTACGAAAATCGGCAGTTTAATAACGTCATCGTTAGACGGATATTAATGGAGTTGCCCTGACAGTTTTTCAACGAGGAAAATACCGTGAATAATGTTGACGAAAACCGTTGGTTATTCTACGAGTGATCAATATGATGGAGGCGCTGGATTCGAGATTATGGTTGGGAAGCCCTATGCGCATGTCACTTCACTTCGACGATCTCTTTCTGTCGTGGCATCTGGAGGTGAGTGGTTGTTCGTGGTTTTTACACGGAAGAATAATCCGTCGATTTTATTATCGAGACGGTGGCATCGTACGTCAGGTACAGAATAGAACAACAATCGAAATATCAACGAAATGTGTTGTGACAACAGTTTTGCGGAAATCTGATTATTTATCGGTGAATTGCAACGTTGGAAAAAGCAAGCGCATGGCCAATCACCATTTTAGCCGGCTGTTCGAAACGCGGACCACATGCTGAACTTCGTTGAAATTTTTTAACGTGGCTCGTAAAAATCGTGCGATACCGCGACCGATTGCCGGCCGTATTAAAAAACATAAAATACACGCGTTAAACGACGGGTTAACATTTCGTTCGGCTCGCTTAAAAAAGTTCGGAAAAAGCAAATAACCGGATGCAGTATGGCGGACGCTTGTCACACTTGGAGATTCGATATCACGTTCGTGCATCATTGGAGATTATTCGTTGTGTAATATTGCTCTTTGTGCGCTTCGCCGAGCTTTGAGAGAAAACCGTTTTCTAAAACGTATTTTTCGCAGAACGTAACTAAAAAAAAACTAACTGTTTTAATCGGTTTGGTTCTTCGGAAATGGTGTCCACGGACGAACATCATGATCTACTGGAAATTGTATGCAACGGCGACCTTGTGGGACGACTTGTTCCCAACAATGGAGTTCATTCGCCGCTCTACAGTATAGCCGACTCCGATCTTTTTCGCATCGTTACATAAACGGTCATTTTTGTGCAAAACGAACAACACGTCCAAGTGGAATTATTGTTATTACGAACAATAAGTGATTTACTCGAATGTTATTCATGGTGCACGTACATGAGACTTGTCTTAGATTTGAATGCAAGTTGCGCAATGTTAGTTGATATTTCTCCGAATTTCGAAAATACATGTATCGTTTTTCAAACTTCTTCGCCAACATTTGCATACACACTTTGGGACGTGTTAGGAAACTACTTTATTAACCGGGCGCTAATGCTCCGCGAAAACCATAAAGTTGATTCATTTTTTTCCGCCAATTTCGACGCAAGACAAAACCTCGGAATCCGTAAGGGTTAATTGCAGCTCCTTTCATTAGAAATATTACATGTAATTCACAACGTGGCATCATCCGATGCCAAGCGTCAAGGAAATCGTGGCAACGTTGCAATATCTCGCCATCTACAAAATGGCTGCCAGTTCCGTTCTAGAATATTCAGACGTCGCCACGTGTACGCTGAAATAGACACCTGCTGCTTTTCGAGCATTTTTATTTGTAAATACCGTGGTTGCGTTTATATAATTTTGAAATACGATTGTTTTGACAAAATTATATATTTTATTCGGTTCGTTGCGTTCGTCCGACTTGATTTAGCAGAGTTTAGCGAGCATGTGGTCCACGCGTATAACCTTCTCGATTTATTAATTTGTTCCGTCTCTCGTTCTTATTCAATAAAACAAGTAATATTAATATTTTCTATTGATTTCAGAGATAACCAGTAGTCTCGCTAAACGTTCAAGATGGGAAAGGAGAAGATCCATATTAATATCGTCGTTATCGGACACGTCGATTCCGGCAAGTCCACGACCACCGGTCACTTGATCTACAAATGCGGTGGTATCGACAAACGTACTATCGAGAAATTCGAGAAGGAGGCCCAGGAGGTAAGCTATATAAACATGTAACAAATGGTAAAATAATGTGAAGCAAGTATATCAGAATTCTAACTAAAATATGATTTCGACCATTTGTAGATGGGCAAAGGTTCCTTCAAATATGCCTGGGTATTGGACAAACTGAAGGCTGAACGTGAGCGTGGTATCACCATTGATATCGCTCTGTGGAAGTTCGAGACCTCCAAGTACTATGTAACCATCATTGATGCCCCTGGACACAGAGATTTCATCAAGAACATGATTACTGGTACATCTCAGGCCGATTGTGCTGTATTAATTGTCGCTGCCGGTACCGGTGAATTCGAAGCTGGTATTTCAAAGAATGGACAAACCCGTGAGCATGCTCTGCTCGCTTTCACTCTGGGTGTGAAACAATTGATTGTTGGTGTGAACAAAATGGATTCTACCGAACCACCATACAGCGAAGCCCGATTCGAAGAAATCAAGAAGGAAGTGTCATCGTACATTAAGAAGATTGGTTACAATCCAGCTGCCGTTGCATTCGTACCAATCTCTGGTTGGCACGGAGACAACATGTTGGAAGCCTCTTCCAAGATGCCTTGGTTCAAGGGATGGGCTGTGGAGCGCAAGGAAGGTAAGGCAGAAGGAAAATGCCTCATCGAAGCTCTTGATGCCATTCTTCCACCTTCGAGACCTACAGACAAGGCTCTCCGTCTTCCTCTTCAGGTGAGAATCTCTGTTACGCAAACAATATTATTAAACTGGGCTTTTATTTTCATGATGATAACATCTATTACTCATTCGCGGTTTCCACCGGAAGATTTTTCGATCTGTTGATGGCCAGAGGTGTCTGACTAACATAATCATTTCTCGAAACTTTCTGATTCGTTTCGGATGAAATATTAAGGATGTTTATCATTTTTGATTACAGGATGTATACAAAATTGGTGGTATTGGAACAGTACCCGTTGGTCGTGTCGAAACTGGTCTCTTGAAACCTGGTATGGTGGTCACATTCGCCCCTGCTGGTCTCACCACTGAAGTTAAGTCTGTTGAAATGCACCACGAAGCCTTGACGGAGGCTGTTCCCGGTGACAACGTTGGTTTCAACGTAAAGAACGTGTCTGTCAAAGAATTGCGTCGTGGTTATGTAGCTGGTGACTCGAAGAACAACCCACCCAAAGGTGCTGCTGATTTCACTGCACAGGTAGGTGTTCCACGAGCACACATCGACAATCTCCTATGGTTGATTAGAGCAATTGGCATAATGATGAGAAATTAATTACTTCATTCGCGGTTTCCACCGGAAGGTCTTCGTATCTGCTGACGGCCGAAGGCGTCTGAGTGCTAATAAAAAAAAAACGCAATCTTTTCGCGCGACTGTTGAGGGATATTGTTTTTAATTTTATACTTCTATTTTCACGTAGGTTATCGTGCTGAACCACCCTGGCCAAATTAGCAATGGATATACTCCAGTGTTGGATTGCCACACTGCTCACATCGCCTGCAAGTTCCACAAGATCATCGAGAAGTGCGACCGTCGTACCGGAAAAACCACCGAAATGGACCCTAAAGCCATCAAATCCGGAGATGCCGCCATCGTCACGCTCGTTCCGAGCAAACCCATGTGCGTCGAGGCTTTCCAAGAATTCCCACCTTTGGGACGTTTCGCCGTTCGTGACATGCGTCAAACGGTTGCTGTGGGTGTCATCAAGGCCGTCACCTTCAAGGATGCATCGGGCGGCAAGGTCACCAAGGCTGCAGAGAAGGCCCAGAAAAAGAAATAACTAGTTTCCGTACATATGTATCCCAAGATGGGCGTCGGCGTATAGTAGCTGGGAAGTAGCTTACCTTCTTTCTTCATGTTCCTCGTGCGAGAATGGCAACGTATCGCCTCCATCGCAGACTACGATGTTACCTATGAAATCACAGCCAGTGATTAAGAATAACCGGATTATGAAAGAGTCGCTGCGGATGACTTTTCGTGCACATGAAGTAGCACGTGCGTCGCACTTCTTTTACATTCGTTTATTCCGTTTGTCGAAGTGGTTGCGCCGTCATTTTTCCCATCGCAAAGAATTTCGTAGGAAAGGTCGACAGCCGACGATGACACGAGGCTCGGCGAGAGCCATATTTCTCGTTTCTCTACGAGTTCCATGGCAAAAGAAAGTAAACTACGTGAGCTACTCCTAACATCTGTTTCACAAGAACATCAACAGACATCATAATTTAGCTCGGCTTAATTATATTTTCTAATTATTATACGGAAATAAATCCCTATATCTGCGATATTCGAGAAATTTCATTTTTTTTGTCGTCGTTATTACTAATTAATCATCATCATCCTTATCGTTTCGATTTTCAGTAAAAGGATATTTTATTTTTAATTGGCATATGACACATTCTCTCATCATAAAAGAAAAGAAAAACTATATCTTATACGTCGGCGCGAACGTAAGCAGCGAGAAATACACTAGCGATCGGTAGTTCCAGAGCTGATTTAATCGGGGGAAACGGGACCTGCTTTTTTATTACTTTTCAATTACCTGACTCGATAAGGAATTGAACTGCTGGAAGATATATACACGAAACATTTTTTCTACGAAATATTTCTTTACAAATATACCTTTCCTTTTTACACTTTCTACATTGAAAAAAAGGGAGTATGTGCGAAGATACGATTGGTCTGCAATGGTTCAATACTTTTGCTCCTCGTTTCTTCCTATAACCGAGATTGGTTAACAACGGTTTTCTGTACATACCTATAAATAACAGTAATAACGAATGAAAGTGAATAAAAGGAGCTACCGAAACAATTAATAATTCATTTGTCCAATAATGTCCAACATTCTATTCCTCCCGAATGTTCCTCTTATTTTTCTTTAATGAAATGATTAAAATGAATTCCAATAATTCTGCCGTCTTTAGAAAAGCTTACATGAGTTAGCTTTTAAGAAACTAATAATCTAGAGAATTGAAAGATTTACAATTATTTTTTCTACTGTGGGCGAGGACCGGTATGAATAATTCAGTGGAGTGACTTGTGTGAACTAATTTCCTCTGGTGGACTGTAACACAAAAGCAAATGTTTTTAAAACACTCGAGTTATATAAATTACGCAACGGAAAAACATGTGTATCGAGATACGTAAATTGTATTACTGGAACATTGTACAATTCACGTTAGGGAATGCAAGAAATATAATTGTATACAGTATAATACAGTATGCAAAGTGTATGAAAAATAAGGAAATATGGTAAAATTTACGTACGTACAATATGTAACGAGAAATTAAGCATATATGAGAAATATTTACTTTTAATAAAGAAAAGAACAATATTAATTTATAATTATAAAACGGTCATATTCTTCCGTTATTTATTCTACAGAAAAGTATGTTTGAGTATATATGTGAACATATGACTACAATATAGTTTATGCGTCGTCGAACAAAATAGTTGTTCATTACATAATTTAATGTTCGATCAATATTTTTATTATCACTTTTTATACTAGAAATTTTCTATAAAATTTTCTATATATATATATATTTCCACCTTGAAAAGTTCCTTAAAAGAATTATGTTAATATAGTGCATATTTTGTAACTTGAATATGCAATGCCATATTAACATTCTATTTTGCATAATTCACTTTAAAGATAAAATACATACCATATAGTGTATATGTAAAATTCTATATAAATAATGCTATTTTTCATAACATGTCTTAAGAAACGAGAATGAGGTGGACAACTATTCTGTTCAACACTGCGCAGGGTGTTTCATCACGCGTGTTAAAAATTTATTTATAATATGAGAAGAACAAAATCAGTGTCACTATGGATTCTTATATTCGTATAGTCTTCACTATAAATGAATTTTGTAAGTTTTGCTTCGAACGTTTTCCAAAATTTTATCTGAAAAGCATTTTTTTTAAATTTGTCAGGCAGAAGTGTTACATAAAACTTTTGTATAATGATCTATAAGTAAACTTCGGATGTATGTACACTGTACACTCATCGCAAATTGCATCAATTTTCTTCCTACTTCAAATACACACTGAAATCAAATTTTCTGTTCGATTTCAGCCTATGAAAATTAGTTTTTCAAATTGAAAATTGCATAAACATCCGCAGTCTACTGATATAATTCGATAGCAAGACACTCGATCAGTATTACATGTAGACAAGTAATAGAATTTTATTATAGTAGACTCAAAGTTGAAAGTATTTTATAATGGTGAAACAAACGACATTTGTACTTTTATTTCTTAAACGACTCCTAACATTGTTAATTGTTTCAATAATAAATTACATATGCATGCTTATATGCAGTTTGGCCTCAACTTCGTTCGACACTCTGTATATTTTACGCACTATACGCACATTGTGTACATTATTTATAAATTTATACAATTTTTGTTACTATAATTACTGCATTTTTATAATATACGGATTAATGCATACAAAGAATGATTATGTCATTATTTAGTAGAATGTACAATTAGTGCAAATAGATTTCCACGTCATCTACGATTTTAAATACTTCATCCTTATATCTTATTAGAATGAATAATTTTAAGTTAATCAGACTATCGCGTATATTTTATATAATTAAATTAATTTTTCGCGGCGAGGATTTTTTAAATACTTTTCTCAAATTAACAAATCATATATCAGAGTCTGAGAACAAAAAAATTATATGTATGGACCTTTTGTTATTTAAATAATTAGATTATTTGATTTTAGAAGTCGAAATGTAAGCCTTCTTCATATTTGTAAAATGATGTTATACAGTATAAATAATAGTAATTGTTACTATTCTTTGTTTACGATACTGTAAAAATTGTTTCTCTAAAATCTAAATATGAAAATTTGATTGTACATCTTGGAGTTTCAAATAATCGTACAAATTCACAAACTTTGTGCTAGGTGGCGTACTTTTATCAATTTGAAGATAAACAGAGGTATCAAAACATGGCGACAATAACAAGTCGATTGTCGAGTTTCTCAAATACTCTTTTACAAAATGCGAGTTCCACACTAGCTGGTGTAAATATAAATAAATCCTTACAGTATTGAATATGTCATAAAAATATATTTTGTATTATGTGTCAGCGTGAATACACTGTCTTGTAATTGTACTTGTGTTATCAGTTTCAGCAAATACGTAATAAATATGTTGGTCGTTGGATGATTCGTGATATAAAACGGAGAAAATTGGCCGAAAAGCATGCTCCAGAGCGATTACGACTAGTTGCTTTAAAAAGAAACGATATTTTACCAATAGAAATTCGGGTACGTATTGAAACTAACCTCAATTTGTGAAACAAACCTACAAGAAATTCAAAATTCCTTGTACTGTAACTATAAAATTACATGTAGTGTAAGGGGTAAAAGGGTTGATTTGTTTTTCCAGGATTGCAAGGGTGCATGATGCACCTTTTCATTTCTCAATAATGCAAAGATGGGGTTTTTCAGTAATCAAAAGCGTTAGATGAAAGATCAATGTAGGCCTCGATTGCCCTGAAAACCTCTATTTTTACATTTACGAGGCATCATTTGCATTATTTGGCAGCATAAAGCTGTAACAGCTACATTCTGTCGAATAATGTAAACTACGCCTCATAAACATAAAAATAGAGGCTTCCGGGGCAATCGAGGCCTAAATAGATCTTTCGTCTAGCACTTTTGAGTACCGAAAAACTCTTGCAATCCTTGAAACGAGTCTATCTCCTTAAAGCATCAGTAATTTTCTATTAACACGATTTGTTCTATGTTCTAGGAACTCGCTGGTAAACAAATAGACGAGACCATTCCTCGTCAAACTGCACTACGGCAATTAACACCCCGTTGTGTATTGACTTCTCGAGGCCGTGGTAATGTTTTGAGGTGGAGAGTATCAAGAATAATGTTCCGCCACTTAGCAGACTATAATAAATTAGCTGGTGTGCAACGTGCTCTCTGGTAATCAATAAAATTGTTTCACATGTTATGATGAACACTTGATACTTTTAGGTGGTAGAATATAAGAAGGGTGAATAAAGTTATAAGAAATTAGGCAATGGTAGATTTAATTGTTTCCTTACACCGTGTAAAAATTATCATTTCCATTTACTTAGAATAGGTATTTAAGATAATAAATAAAGTAAAATATTTTTGTGGTTTTACAACTATATTTCATGCTTCTTGAATTTGTTACATTTATGAAGCCGTTATCAAAATCTTAGGGATGCATCTCGAGGTTTATTAATTATTACTAGAAAACTATATATAATATATTATATATAATATAACGTAAATATGCAGACTAGTGGTCCACTCGATATATTTCAAACAACGCGCGAGTGGGCCATTTTTGCGCAACGCTACTCTACAAACATGTACAAAGGGACATCTGAAAACAACGCGAACAGTGCATTCTCTCTCGGCTCTAATTTATTTGATCAAAAACTGAAAACACCCGTGCACTTTTGTTTTATTTTGCGCAACTCTAAATTGAACCGCGATTGTAGCCATTTAAAATTAAGGGAGGAACCAAACCGCGAATTATTTTTTCGCAACTCTAAATCTATAAATAAATACCTTGTTCAAACGCGAAAAGTGCATAATTTGTCGCAACACTAATTTACTATAAATTCGGTATAGAAAACTCCCGTGCACTTTAATTTCTTTTCACGCCACTCTATGGGGAGACAATGGCTACGAGAATTTAGCATGACAAGCTGTAAGAAATAAAACACAAATATATGAGAGGGTGCAGTGTGGCATTTTATTTCATCGCAACTCTAAAAGGCGGGATTTTCTAGTAGTTGCGTATTGAAAAAGACTATTAGTTGGCGTCTGGACAGTGATTCTCAAATAGATAGATGTAGCATCGATGTTTTCAATCGATGGATCTTTTGCCCGTGGAATCTGTAACAGAAAGAAATAATACACGCAAACAGTCAGAAATAATAGCATACAATCAGAATGAATAACAAATAAACAATTCAATTTGAATAGAGAATCTAAATGAATGCGTACCAAAATTCAATAAACTTTCTTCGCGTGACGATTCCAAGCGATCAGTGGCGGCAAGTGGCGGTTCAAACTGCGTGTATGAAAGCTGATGAAAGTTTGCAACAACCGTCCTCTCGTGGCGCCACCTAGCGACGCCGCTCAGTAAGCGGCGCGCAACGGTTATTTCATTCAAACATGGCAGGTATTCTTGTTCGGCAAAAACATTTGAAATTGACCAATTCTAAGAAGGCATAACATTTAAATCACTGATCTCCTAGTTTCGAAAGTTGGATTTTTGGCATAAGAAAGAGACCAGTTCGGTTCGTCAGAGAATGTAACATTTCATGCCTTCATTCGCCTTCTTACAGTTCTTACCAGCAAGCCAGCGAGATCTCCTCAGTGGTCTTCTGTACCGACGAAATGCCGTCGGCTACCTTGTGTTTCTCACTCCAGTCAGAATATATCCTAGAGGGCGTAAGAGAACACTGAAAAATCCGCGAGACACGTAGTCCCGTAAGGGTGGCAGTCTTTAACAATATCTTTCGGTGCTTCGGAGAAAGTATTCTAACTTCCTATACAGAACAAAATCATCAGGAAAACATACTTTTACTGCATTTTACCATAAAATAATTAAATAAATATACCATTTCGAAACCGCAACGAAATCTGAATAAATATCGAATCCAATGCATATAATAAACATCAAACAACGAGGAGCTAGTAGTATAACTACCTATCTGATCTGGCATGCATAGCGCAGGTCCGAGTATACACTTCAATTTTACTGAATCAAGAAACTTTCCGTGTTAGTATCCTTTGACACTCTCATACAGTGAATTCTTCTTTATCCCTGCATCGAATTTGACTTGTTGCATTTGTTGTCGTCATTTTCTGTAGTGGGGCATCGAGAGAACGTATCTAATTAATTTGCTAAGCTCCTTATGCGGTAAGTAGAATTTATTTGAAAATGATGTAGTTCGAACAAGCCTGTGCACAAAAATCGAATTTATTGTTGTTCGGTGAATATCATCGGTCTTTAAGTCAACTATGTAAATGTAAACATTCATTCTTGAAAAAATCTATCTTTTCTTTAGAAAGTAATTTGAAAGTAAACTGTGTGTTGTACTACATTGTTGTATAAGAGTTTATTAATTTTTTTTTAAAGAAATCCATACGTAATCGTGATTTAATAGATGGATATTATGCAAATAATTCGATGCATTGAATATAAACAATATTTAACGAAATGGTAGAGAAGATAAATGTTTATTGTTCGGCGCTCGAAAAAAAAAATGGGAAGATTGTTCCCGGAATCGGTATTTTTATTTAAACGTTATTAGACACTGAAATAAGTATTGAAGATATTTGTAACTCTACGCATATACAATGTTTTGTTTTTTTTCTCTCGAATCACTGTTTAAATGCCGCGCTGCGCGATGCTATGAAATCAATAATATTATGAACTGATAAGAGATAAAAAAGTAAATCATTACCGGTGCCGGCAGCGGTTAATATGTAATTTCTGCAAGGCTGACCTCTGCAAAGTGGTTCGTGAGTAGAGTAAAGTATGGATCATGCAGTTTTCTTTATGTAAATATTTGTCACGTTTTCTGTGCTCCAATCAAATGCAGCAGACATTTGTTACCGCATTCAATTGAAAATAACACCGAAGTTGAAAAATCTTAAAATGTCAGCCGAAACTAATGTTTTCAGTTTGTTTTTTATTGGATAAGGATGTTCGGACAGATGAAACTTTTGTTAATAATGTCAGGTATTAATTAAATCCTGGATTTTTGTTCGGTCGCGCCTGCTTGACAAGACCCTTACAGCATTAGAGGGAGGTAATAGGAACAAAGTCGCATAAAAACTTTAGACGCGGTGAGTTAACAAGACTTTGAAGCGTCAACACATTAGTTCATATCCTGGATAAACATTTGTCACTCCCATTCCAGGAATATACCGCATTGCTAATATCGGTTGAACCGAATGCGCGTCACGTTACAGTGTATGATATAATTAATTAAAAAGCGTGCAATCAACGATCAAATGACGCAGCCACGATTATAGGGTTTTTTAAAAGTTCCACTGTGTTGCTTTTCGTAATTAAAGTTGCCGATTAACGTCGTATAATGACCATGATCGGAAGCGTATGATATCCGGGTGCGTTTTGCACAATATAAAAAGGGACGTCTCGTTCGCGTGGCGATAAAACGTTGTTACAATTAATCATGTCGCAATGTTTTATCGATACAGCTATACTATTTTTAAGCGAAACTTTTAAAAGTGACATTCAAGGAAAAATCGCAATCCTAAAAGATGTGACAGATATCGCGAAACTAAAATAAAAAGTTTATGTTTCCATCGTTACGAAAATTCTAACGTTCCTGCTCACGAAGTTAAAAATACGAAAATAATAAGAATTAAAAGTTCCATTGAACATTGGCGAATTTTATTTAAATTTTAACTAAATTACGACGCACAGGTTCGATCCTAAGTTACTAACTAAGCTGTTTTACAAATTTATATTACTTTTTTCGACGTTTCGGTCCGTCTTGGGACCATTTTCCAGAAAATATAAATTGCGTCTGTAAGAGAAAGTGAATTATGTTTTCCATGTTAAAGAGTTAATTGATAAACTAGAAAAAACTAACTATTTTTTTATTTTTAATAACAAAACTTACTTTAGTGTAAAAGCATGATATTTTTGGTCATCAAAAAAGCACACACACACGTGTTGACTAAGTGTCGGCAAGATACATAGTAAAATGAAAATCGATGTCAGCATGTAGGAGACGACAAACGTCGTAGTTTGAAAAAGGAACCAATCAGAGAACATAAAGATCTATCATTGGATGATCGATATAAATTTGTAAAACAGCTTAGTTAGTAACTTAGGATCGAACCTGTGCGCCGTAATTTAGTTAAAATTTATTGGCGAGTATATTGCAGAATCTGTAAAATTCTTTGTTATAACAAGTAATATTTTAAGATAGTCGCATAGTTTTTAGTATAAAAATTATACAATTTGTTTTGCTTCGTAACTCCTACAACGATGCGAGACAATGAAGATCTAGATGTGTTCTACTTTTAGCTATCCCAAAAACGTGGATGAATCTGACTTTGTTTAATCTAAATGGGGTCACTTGCGATTGTTTACAGCTGCTAACTCGATGTTAAACGAACTGTAGTAATTGTAAAGCCAGCGTGGGAGGCTTGGAATGTGTAAACGGAGCTAGTCAGTATAGATTCCGACCAAGTTTTTCGAGAAGCGTATTGTAATGAAAATAAAAATATCCCCCTTCTGTGGTTTTTATACAGAACGAAGTATTTTTTAGCATTGCTTGATGGAGTTATTTTGGCTGTAGTTTATTAACAAATCCTAACATTGATTTGCTCTAAAGAAAAGAAAATGTTAAATTTCTGGGTGCTTTAGATTCTTTACTTTTGATCTAATTGTTTAATCCTTCGAGGATGAATGACGTCATATTCGTAACGTCAGGTATCCAATTTATGATAGAGTCAAGTAGTCCCGTTTTTCCTCCGCATAACATCTTAGGGGTGGCCGAGTTCCTCACTGCCCCCTCCAGACGTCATCTGAGGAGGGGGTGTGCATAAATGCATTCCACAACCCTTAAACAAACGAAAAAAGTATCCCATTTATAAAATTGCAAATAAATTATATGATTATTTAATAACAGCATATCAGAATCTTTAAGAAAAATATCTTTCATATTTTAAAAAAATCTTTCCAGAGATTGAAAACTATCACGCATAAATAAATTTAAACAATAGAAATAAGAAAGGGGTTGCGGCTGTTAAGCTTGTAATAATTCCAATTTTTCGCAGGATTATGTCCGGAGCAGAGTACAATGGTTGCCAATACGAATGTACGTCTCACAATTTAAGTCATGCTCTTAAAAATGGAGATGATCTCCCTCAATGAAATTCCGAGTAGAAGTAAGAGGCCGAACCAAAGAATTTGGCCGTTGGCAGTGCAAAGAAAATATGACAACATCTTTGGGGAGATAAGGATGAGTGAACAAACGCGTTTATCTAGGGATGAGTATCAACGCCGACGAAACTATTCTTCACCTTCTGACGTGAGGATTTACTGTTTAGGAAATTGTTTTTTTTTAATAAAAGACCTTCGCGGATCTTTATGCAAAAGTTTTCTGCATCAGTTCTGAACAGTTCTAAGAATCCGGATTATTAGTGTCAAATAGACAATTATTTTTGTGTTTAATCAATTTTAACACGTTGAAGACAATATATGAACATTTTTCTAAAATTATTATTTTCCCGGAGAGAGGGTAACTTTACCCCTTTAATTTCTTGCTCCCTTCCCTCGTCTGGCGACTCTGCCTCTACTGTCACTTATTTCACCAACTTACTTTTATCGTAAATACATAAAGATCTATAATCTGCTAACAAACATTTGTAATATTTATTTGGTATTTAATTTCAGAACAGGTGGTTGCAATATTTATTGTTTCAAGCAATCATATTAATCTGAAAGTTATGTCTGAACTTGCATCTTTCATCAGAATAGTTTATTAACAATGTTATTTGTGTTTCTTTTCACAGAACGCAGAAAGTTTTCACTGTGCGATTGGACCGATTTTAAACGTGGCTCAAGTCTTTGGTATATTTCCGGTATGCGGGGTGCGATCTCCATCACCATCGAAACTTCGTTTTAGCATGGTCTCGTTGCTCGCCGTCTACTCGTCTTGCATAATTGCGATGCTATTCTTCGCAACAGCTGTATCAGTGATTTTCATGCTGAAAACTTTGAACTCTGCAACTTTTGAAACTCGAGGTAGGTATACCTCTTCAAGCGTTTTATAAACTGATGTAACGTGCCACCTGAAATTTTCCTCTTTACTGTACAAGTTCTTTGATCGTGTACAAGATTATTTATTATTGCATTTATATATTGCGTTCCGTGCTTTATTCGTGTAAAGATGCAAATCCATCAACTGTTATGCAAACGTGTTAATTATGTCTGCAAAGGTTTTTACAGGACACCAATTCCATTAACGGTTGCATGTTCTGTGATGATTAGTACATATTGTGAGACTGTCTCGTGAAAAGTAGAAACTACTCCATGTTTTTCTCGCTGTTTCCAGTTATTGTTAACACACTATACCTAAAATACAGTACGTACTTTCATTATAAAGAGATGACTGCAAAATAGGCTTCCATTTATGCAATTAACAGTTTGTCCAAATTGTTTACCTTTTCAAAAATCAATTTTTCAAAAAATATTAACAATATTATTGTTAATAATTAAAATTTAAAAATTATTAAAATGAAAAATATTAATAATATTGACAAATATTAACAACTATCTCATAAAAGGATAGCTAGTACTCTCAAACTTAAAAATCAATTTTACTATAATCTACAAAAACCAAATTTTATTAAGATCCACGAGGTGTGACAATGTTGGCAAAATCATTGTTACGATTAACTTCGTCTTTTCTCGTATTATTGTCTATTTTTGTTATATAGTATTTTATTTGATTCCCCTTGGGGTTACAAATCCTTTGACAAATCTCCTTTTTATACACTACTTTTACATTTTAACTTAACCTAATTTACAACTACCTTAATCTTAACTATTCAAAGTTATTTTAACTTCGCATGATTTGTATGGTCATTGGCGTGGTATTTAATGTGTTACGCGATTTTTACTTTGATTAGAGTAAAAGTTTCACGAAAGAAGCAGGAAATAATGACATCCTCGCGTCGCGTGAGGTGTTGACTTGTGAACGCATTACATATGTGCCACTACGTTGCAACTCCAGATATCCGGTAATATTGTGTAACGAATCGTTTTACAAATGATTTCTGGGAAAGCCGGGCTAGTTCAACCTTTTTCGATAAGAATCCGTGACAGTATAGAAAATTGCGACTGTATGTCTCTTACCCGGCGAGTAAGTGAGCACTATCGAGAGAGGGAGAGATAGAATCATAGTTCGCGTGACAGTCGAAACTCTGATCCTCTGGCTTTGACATATTGACGAATTTATTACTGTGTAACACAAAAGCTGTTGTATTTTTCATCGTGTAGTCACGGAAGTTTCGTCAAGTGACTAGCAAGATTTGTCTAGTAAAGTATTAACTAAAACGAAAGTTTCATATTCTACAAAACCAGAAAAGTATTCACAAATATCGATGTACAATAATACCAGTAACAACGCATGTTTGTTTTTAATTATGTTCTCATCGAGCCTTTACCAACATGTTTGTGACATTTAGCTGATTAAAATGAGTCCAAACTCGATGTAATTTGCATGATATTTACTTGTTTAATTCACGATATGGTAGAACCTCGATTATCCGAACTAATTAGTTGAACACCAACTCGGACAATAGAACCGTTGGCTAGCTATAGTGCTAGATGAAATCTTCACTGATTTACGCTATAAATTATGTTGTATATGGATTGTTCTAATGAAACAAATGTTTTACGTTGGACATTTTAATCAGCAAAATGTAATAAATATGTCGGTGAATATACTGTAATTAGGATATGATTTTACCACGTTTTTATTAGCTCGTTTTCTTGCTTGTTTGTCTGTCTGTCTGTTCTGTGACAAATTTAGCAATTGATTTTAAATTAACTTCCTGATGAGCTAGAGACTTGAAATTGGATACATGCCTCAGAACTAGATAATAATGCATTATTAAAAAAAAATTTTGTAAAAGGTCTATCCGTTTCGGAGAAAATAACAATTAAATATTTACCTTTTCAACCCCTCGCGAAATACGACATCGCGTTCAGCGATCCCTACTCCACGCGACAACGCTCTCTACTTTACTACGCGTGCGCACCCTGACCCATCCCCACTCCACGGACCCACTTCGCCCCGACGGAACTCAGTATATGATAGTACGTCGCCGCGCGACGATCGGTAATACATCATCGCTTTGTTTACCAAGTGAAATTTACAGTAACTTAGTGAGTATACAAAGAGTGAATTAATAAAGAGTGATACAAGTATTAACACAAGACTAAAAAACAGAAAACAAGTATTTACACAAAAATAAATTTTAAAAAATACCACGTTTTTAAAAACAAACTAAAAAGTATAATATAATTTTTCCTAGATAAATACTTATAAGATTAATATGTAATAAATACTGTAAGATAAATACTTGTAAGATTTAAAACAAAAAACGTGGAGCGCAAAATGCATCAATTATCTATTGCATGCGCCCCACGTTTTTCGTTTGAAATCTTACAAGTATTTTCATAGCTATTAAAAATTCACAATCGCAAATTTTCAAGGAAAAATTATTTTATATTTTTTAGTCCGTTTTTAAAAACGTGGTATCTTTATTTAACTCTATTTTACTACAGAATGGTACAATGTGTACCATTGATTGATGCGACCTACTGATTGTGTTTCAGGTGGCATAGGTACAGCAACTGTCGGCGCGGTGTTCTATGGGAATAGCCTGCTGGGCTCGATTTTATTTTTCTGGCTATCTTGGCGATGGTCGTCCTTCCAATGCGAATACAGGGCTATGGAACAATTCATAGATAGGTCAATATCGTGCAGATCTAAAGCGTGACATGGTTCATTACTGATCATGTTGTTCATCTATTATCAGCAGACACGCGATTTTAGATAGCTGTTAATCGACATTACGATTCGAAGGGAGGATAATTGATACATTATCTAGTAGTATGACTGCGCATTTATTTACATATACTGTTTGGTTAGAAAATTTGTTTTTTCACAATGCTCAAGCGAGATCACGATTTTATTACGTTGATAACAATGTAGGACTTAACAATATTGCACTTTAAGGAATGGTTCACATTACAAGTCCTTCATTACAGATAATCTCCGTTTCTTTCTTTTGTGCAGCAACTCCACAGAGAAACCAAGTCTTCGATGGAAATTCTTCTTTATAAGCTCTGTTGTTTTGTTGCTGGCACTCGTTGAGCATATTTTGAGCATGCTGAGCAACATCGAGAACACCGAATGGTGCGAAAACAGTAACTCCACGTTTCGCGACTTTCTAGAAATTTATTGTATAAAATCGAATTTCTTCATCTTCGATATATGTAAGATTTTATTTACAGGAAATTATTGTATTACTGTGAAACCTTCGTTATGCGAGCATTTAGCACGTTTGTCGGACAGACGAGTGAAATTGGAAACAGTGGAATTTTTGTCCCGTGTTTAGTTCGTATGATGGAGGTTTTACTGTACGTGTAAACGTTATATTACTGTGATTCTCGATTTCAGTGAACTATAATTTCGGCTTCGGTTTATACATCTTCCTTATCAGTAAAGTGGCAACCTTCGCGTGGAACTTTACGGATCTCTTTGTTATGCTGGTATATATTTAATATTTTAGTATTATTATTACATTTTTCCTTTATGTAAAATTTAGTTTACGATTAAGAGCGAAAGACAATTAAGGGTTGGCTTCTTCTCGCCATTCCGCCAAATGTCCATCATTTTATCATCGTTTACTAACATTTTTCAATGAAACTTTAAGAACTATTGCTGCAAGATGTGTACCATAAAAAATGGGGTAGACCAATTTTCTAACAAGTCTTTCGCTACTTTTTCACATAGTCTGTTAAATATAAAAATTAGTGAACACTTACAAAACTATCTTTGTTGTACGTGGTTTCTAGATGTCCACTGGCCTGGCCGAGAGATATCGTTCTTTAAATAAAAAATTGGAGGTCATTTCGAAAAATAGTCGTTCACCTAATGGCTGGTGCAAACTTCGCGAAGATTACGCGATTTTGAGTTCCATCGTGAAAAGAGTGGACAATTATATTTCGCCAATTATTTTCCTATCGTTCGCAAACAATCTCTATTTCATTTGCCTTCAATTATTGAATGGCCTTTCGTAAGTATGCTTATCAGAAGCTGTTGGCATTATTTAATTGCAGAGTGGTAATGCAAATTAGATTTTTGCTCTTGCATTAAAGGATTTCGGAAGACAGCAGCATTTTAAACGCAATATACTTTTTCGGCTCGTTCGCGTTCCTTATCGGTCGTACGGCTGCGGTTACTTTGTTGAGTGCGAGGATATATGACGAGAGCAAACAGGCGTTACCATATTTGTACAATTGTTCAACTTCCAGCTATGGTATTGAGGTAATTTTTTATATGTTATTTCAATAACATCGCATTACATTTTTAAATTTATATAATTTTATTCTTAAATAGTTTTCAATAGTTTGAAACCATCACCACAAGTCTGATTCAATATCACAATAATATAATATACAGCATGTCTGAAACTTCCTTCAACATCCGAAAATTGAAGATTCTTGAGTTCATTTGAAGCAACATTTTCCTTTGCAAAAATAGCATCCGTGGCTTTGTTAAGGAGTTATTAACAAAAAACACAGACCAATCAGAGCGCGACCTAGACGCGTGTTGGCACAGTCGACCAATTGACAGGTGGGGCGCCGGGTCGAGTCTGTATTATTCGTTAATAACTCCTAAACACAGCAGCGGACGTCATTTTTGCAAAGGGAAATGTTGCTTCAAATGATCTTAATAATCTCCAATTTCCGGATGTTGAAGGAATTTTGAGACACCCTGTATATGGCAAGGGTTACACGTTTCTTCTGTCTGTGACCTTGAGCCATCATAGACACAGAATTCCTAATGAAGGGAACTATGATCACGGATGCATTCAACTGTTTTTTAAATTATATTCATGTCACCGAATTCTTAATAAAAGTGATAATAATCCATTTAACTGTTTTTTTTAAATAGACACAGAGGCTGCAGTACCAATTGGCCACAGATGACGTGGCACTGACCGGATTGCGATTTTTCTCCATTACAAGAAATTTCATGCTCGCGGTATCGCCACATTATTTCGTATTCAGTATTTTTAATTATTATTTATTATTACACTAATATATACATGTACATTACTTTTTATTTAAAAAAATGACTTTTAGATTCGTATTCAACACATCAAATCCGTAAAAATTAGGTTATTGAAACATAAAGAAAAAATTAAAAATTGTTGAACATGTGATTTACAAGGCTTGGAGAATAATGTGTGATACATTTTGTTTAACGAACGTTTATTTACAGATGGCAGGAGCGGTCATAACGTACGAAGTCGTGCTTCTGCAGTTCAACGGTAAAAGTTAATAAATCGTAAGGTGCGTAGATGGGACAATGAAAATATAATACACACTTAAACAATTTTCTTGGATTTTATTGAAACTTTCTTTAGGATAATTAATTATTTAATTTTCCTAATTAGGATAATTTTCTTTAGGATGACAATTCATGGCATGAATGGACGTGATAACCGCGATCACCATCGCGCCACGAGTGCCAAACCAAAGCGTTACAGCGAATCAGATTGAATCGATTGAATCGTTCCCGAAATATTGGCTTTTGGCACTTAGGATCAGCTTCGCCATTTGGCATAGCACAGTGTTTTACGAACTCGCTATACTCGTCCCGCACTCGATACGAATAAGGATCTACACTTAATGCGTGACACACTTAGGATTATACATTGCCAAACGTTTCGGTATTAATATGTATCAATAATGTACACTACTTTTCTCACCCGAACCTTCGTTATCTCGTTTCTCTGACATGTGAGCATTTTGTAATTTGTATTTCTACTTTTTATGCACAGTGCCTTTAAATCCGTCCCTCGTTTTCCGAGTTTAATATAAAATGTAAGAAAAACATAAATGATTAACATTGTACATTTATTCTTTAATCCTTGTGTTACTATTCAACATTTTCTACGATTTTGATAAAATTTTTGTCGTAGACTTTTCAGAGTTTTAATATATTTGGTGGTGTTTCCAACATGAATCAAATTATAATTATCCAGGGAAATGGAGATCTGTCATAATTTTGCCATTTATTAACTAGAAAATGGTATACATAAAAATGTGAAACAATTTGAAAGCTCATACTGCATTTTTATATTGAATAGATCTTTAAATATTCAATATCAACATAAAAAGCGCAAAAAAATTAACATTGTACATTTATTCTTTAATCCTTGTGTTACTATCCAACATTTTCTACGATGTTTGATAAAATTTTTGTCGTAGACTTTTCAGAGTTTTAATATATTTGGTGGTGTTTCCAACATGAATCAAATTATAATTATCCAGGGAATTGGAGATCTGTGACAATTTTTCCATTTATTAACAAGAAAATGTTATACATAAAAATGTAGAACAATCTGCATTTTTATATTGAACAGCTCTTTAAATATTCAACATCAACATAAAAAACGCGGATTACATGAACAGATACTCGGTGTACATTTTTATCTACTTTATTATATAGTATAAAACACAATAAATGAAATATAAAAAGTGGTCGAGAGATTTTCTTTCACTATTGCCACATCGGTTGCAAAGTGTATTTTCGGAAATTGTACAATTCGTTGTGGTGTTAGTTGCTGATCTGCAAAATCATCCGACAAGAAGAACTGCAATAAACAAACAAATCAATTATAACAATAAGAATGTATCCCTTTTATCCAGTTAATAATTTTATTATACATATACCACTTGCACATAGAGATACATACCTATGAATCGTAAAATGATAAAACATTTCTGATCTTGGGGATCTTGTGTCCACTTAAATCCCCAAGTTGGAAAGCTATATGTATCTGCCTATATAGGCTGAAATAAAAATTGATTTAACGCACTTTGTAGTTTCTTCATGAATTTTTCAGTGGAAATCTCACATATTAATCGAGATGTATCAAGCAATCAAATATCAAGTTCTTAGGCTAAATATAGAAGGGATTATTGCTTAACACATTCAAGACAAGACCGACGCAACAGTTGCGTCATTAACTACAATTCCAACATAATTAGTTAGTTCTTGGATTATAGCCGGAAATATCATGCTATAGATGAAGTGACCTAATTGTCAATATTCTTATCTTATTTTAACACTAGTTTATAACCACTACTAATATCACAATACCGTAAAAAAGTATCATCGAGAGACAGTATAAGAATTTTCTGATCTTGAACGTGTTAATAATAATATGAAGTCCGTTGATAATCCAAGATGTAAAGTCCAATGATCTCTTTGCTGGTGTATTTTATTTACATTATTTATAAGTACAGTGTAAATACAGCGTGTCTCATAATTCTTTCGACATCCGGAAATCGGATGTTCCTGAGATCATTCGAAGCAACATTTTCGGACGCCGTTTTTACAAAGGAAAATGTCGCTTCAAATGAGTACCTTCCATTTCCAGATGTTGAAAGAATTTTGAGATACCCTGTAGAATAATATATATGTTACATGCATGCTTTTACGTTTTATAAACATAGTTGAGACATTCTCGCAATAAACTATAATGTATAACGTACAGTTAGTTTTACAAAAAGAAAATCTCGGCTTGCAAAGTGGTGTAAAGGATTTTTGTATTTACAAATAACGATTCTGTTATGCGTCTGGAACTTGGAAGCTGTATTTTCGGTAATAGGAAATTGTTGCATCGCATACATCTATCAAACGGTTCCATGGAAGAGAGATATAATTCTAAAAGGTTTTCAAGTTTAGGCTAAATTATCTTAACAGTTAATGGCACATACCGAATGCTAATGTAAAACTTTTAAGTAAAACACTTAAAATTATAGGGAATTGTTGGCAATAAAGTTGAAAAATAATCCGGAGTGCAAAGGGTTAAGGAAGAACACGAATCAATCAGAGCAATACTCCGGAGAGTCCGGCTCGGTAGGTACCGCTGAGCGTAGCGATGGTGTGCCGCGGTGCACAAGCAGTGAACAAAAAACGGACGGAATTCACAAGTTTCTTAATAAATGACAGATGATGTTTTGCTATATGGTTGCCATCAGTGTTGGGCAAATTTTATTTTAAATAATAAATAATTAAATAATAAATGAACGTGTGATTTTATTTGCAAATAATAACTGAACTTGTTATTTAAATTAAAGTTATTTAAATAATTCCATAAATAATCTATTTATTATTTCTTATTTGTAAATAGAAGTTTATTTATTATTTGGATTAAGGTGGAAATCAATTAAATAATCGGTGGGTCTGTCGCACGTGTTGTCCATTTGTCGGAGTGCGGTAGTTGTAAATAATCGGCCGATTCGGAGCTGATCCGAGCGCGTTTTTTCTCTGCCATACCGACCTTTTCAGGTATACCGCCAGTCTGACAGCAAAGAACATGTGAGGATGCGGAGTATTGTCACTCTCTCAGTATGCGGATAGCAGGTCGGGAGAGTGACGTAGCGTCTCAGTGTGGCAAAGAGGACACTCGTCCGGAGGGCGGATTAATGAATGAAAATACAATTTAATTTATTATTTGTTAATACAAATAATAATTGAAAATTGTATTTGTAAATAACAATTAACTTTAATATTTTAAATAAATTCATTTAGACTTGCCCAAATAATAAATAATTATTTCTGCGTTTTATTTGAATATCCAAATAACAAATAACTTGTTATTTAAATAATTATTTATTTAAATAAATTTATTTATTGCCCAACACTGGTTGCCATAAATTGTGGTCTTACAGCGGTCCCTCTCGGGTCTTGTTTTTTGACCACTCCGTCGTTCGACACGCATAATGCCCCCCTCCTCACTAACCTTTGCAGAAAAATCTTGCGCAGTACATATTCGTGTCGTTCGAACCACGGCGGGGAACAAATCTAAAGACTTTTTAATTTTTATTTGTGCTCCAATAGAAGTGTTATTGCAATTGTTATTAGTGCATAGCTATGTGTTGGAAAAAGTGAATGATCGCGAGTGAGAAAACATTTCACGGTGTGACTTATGTACATTTATATGTACAAATAAATTATCGATAAGAAAGTGAAAGTGTATAAGTGTTAAAGGTAAAGTGAATTTTTTTATTTAAATATGTAATCCCACCAAGAAGTTCATTAAAAAAATTTAACTGAAAAGCATATTTATACTTTCCATATATCTAATCGTAAAAAGTTCGCACCAGTTGTTTTGACTGGTCCGGTAGTTCTACTATTTAATAGGGGCAATATAAAATAGTTGATAGTGGGGGGATCGGTATACTGGTAGTGAGAGTCACAGGCACAGAGTTAGGGAAAATAGTATTTGAAATAGATTATTCATAAATTTGAAATTATCCTATTTATTTTAAAGTATGTGTACAACTTTGAATATAAAATAATTTATTTGAAGCAGCAATTTCTGAAATAGTATTCTAGTTGAAGAATATTGAGAATATTTGTATTTTGTCTCTTTTTGTTTTCATTTCAATTTGAAATGTTATTGCAAATTGATTTACAGTGTTATAACCATGCATAGAATGAAATATTTTATTTTGTGTTTCAGTTTGTTAAAATAGAAATATTTTATTTTGTGAATCAAATTGTTGATATAGAAATACTTTATTTTGTGGTTCAGATTGTTCCAATAAAAATATTTTATTTTCGAAATAGTATATCTTATTTAAAATACTATTTTCTTTTAGCAAAACAAAATCTGAAATATTAAATGGTATTTAAAACATTTGTTTCGCCAGATAATGCCCATCTCTGGCCTGGCGTAGCTCATAAAATGTCGTATATACAGCAGCTTTATACAAATAATGTTGTAACATTCCACACGTATGCATACTTCAAGAAGCACAGAAAAAACTCAGGCGGAACGAAAGGATAGGATGGGGGAAATTGGAAAATCTTCTCCACGCTTTGTAAAAGCGTCTTGGAAGGTACTTGAAAACGCGTTTACTTCACCTCACAAATGTTCGTTACGTTCGTCGAGTCGATTTGCTGAGCGTGATTGAACTGGACGAGAACTAATTCGTAGGTGACTATAGTCCCTGCAACCTGCAACGTATTATCAGTGAGTAATTCCCATTCCATTGAAAGAAGAAGGTAAGTGCCATGAAATTGTATAGTTTGGAAGCAGAGAGCAAATTGGGTCTATTCGAGTTGTCGAGTTGTTTTATTTAATCAATTTAATGATTTGTTCATAAAAGATCAAAACATATGAACGTTTTCAGAATTCGCGAATTTATTGGCTTTTTTAAGAAAGAAGAATATTTAACCATGCTGATCATGGAGACAGAAAATTGATAATGCTAAAAATGCAATGCCCAATAATGTTAATAACATATGTAGTATAAAAGTTGACCCATATCAGAATTTTTAGAATTTATTAATTCGAGGTTAGTCTTCCTAATGAAAGAAGAATATCGTAAGAAACTTGATCCTCATCAGAATTTTAGAATTTGTTAAATAAGCTTTCTCATAAAAAAGATTATTTATTAACGATTAATAAAAAATGTAAAAAATATTCATCAGTTGACAAAAATAGCTTAAACTGGTATCTAACGTTGCTTGAGATAAATGAATTTAATTTTTTGTTATGTGACTAGAAGAACCGGAAGAACGTTAATTCCTCGCGTAATTAAATATCCTGATCTTCATGATAAAAGTCTACAGATAAATGCATAGAGATACGGAGTTATGGTAATTGATACGTACCGTTAACACAAGGCCTCTGGTCACTGAGAAAAATTTCATGCCTGTCAAGCAAATACTGTCCGTCGTCACCTGAGTTAAGAATCTCATTACCTAATAAAAATAAAAATTTATTTATAACATACGCAGACCAACCGATCATTTTAATCGCTTGGGAAATCTTGGTTAACATTCGAAATACTAAAAATAATTGTATATCTGTTTTTAGACATTAACATAATTTCATTAACACTGTTTTTTAATTATTGACATGATAAAGATGTTTCCATTAGAAATTATACAATAAATTTCTTTAATCGAGCTCGCGTATTATTACAAAAATTATGAAACAATCTAAATAAATTCAGTCCTGTAATTTTTATAAAACGGTTAATGTTGACTATTCGTTTTACAACATCCACTATGTTTGAAAAGAAGAGGGTCGACCATGCAATATTTCCAAGACGACCCATTCAGAAAATAATTGTCTATTTAGCATTAAAAAAAAGGAACAAAATGAGAATTTTACTTCCGTGGAAAAACTGGTTCCGGACACGCTGTACAAAATTGGAGCCGGAAGCAGGGATTCGTCATGAATCGACGCCGCGTACAAAGAAACCAACGTAGTCCTGGCCAACAGGAAGCCGAAGGAAAATCCAAAGTAAATTTTCTCAACGATGCCCCGCATCGGACTGTTTCGAAATGTTTAAAATTAGTTAACTTGGTAGTTTTCTACGGGAAAAAGTACACTGAAAGATAAGGAAGCATCACAAGTATCAGATAAAAGGCAACCAAACCAGACAAGAACATTGAAATTATTAAGCCCGACAATGGATCGTTGCTCTGAAATTTATAAAATAAAACTACAATCGATATATTTATACTTAACCTATATTTTCTGTGAACCTTCTTGAGATGGACATCATAAATTAAAAATAGTAAAAAATATAAATAAATTATATTATATGAGGATATAATATAATTACATCTTCTATTATGATATGAGCATATCACTTCTAAGTATAAGTGGTTACAATATTTATCGTTTTAACAGTTATATCAAATTATTGAATAAGTTCATGCCCGATTTTCAAAGATGTTGAAAATTCTACTACACGGCGGAGTGTAAAAAGAAAATTATATAGTCATTATTCTTCTTTAACTGTAGAAAAGCATAGTGACTATAGCAATAGTTTTTTTTTTGCAATTATCTCGAAAACCCAGACGGAGCACCGGATAGTTGTAATGACAAGAGTTGTTCAGAATGTTGTCCTTGACAACATATGTCAAGGTCAAGGCCATCGGAGTTGCCTCCCCTAAACCAGAGTTGTGCTAATTCAATTACATTGTATTTCAATTACTAAATATTTCAATCAGATTTGTAATTGAAATACAATATAATTGAAACACAATGTAATTGAAATACAATATAATTGAAATGCAATTTGTAATTGAATTACAGTATAATTGAAATAGAATATACTTGAAACACAATACAATACAATACAATACATGAAAACAATGTATTTTATAAGTGTACTCCATTGCAATTACGAATTACATTGTAGTTTAATTGACTAAAGATCTGACTTATAAATTACAACATAATTGAATTACAATTTAATTCAATTACAATGTATTTTATAATTGTGCTCCATTGCAATTACGAATTATATTGTAATTTAATTGACTAAAGATTTGAATAATAAATTACAATTTAATTCAATTACTTTGTAATTATAATTCTGGAGTAATTCAATTGTAATTCTGTACAACTCTGCCCTAAACGTAAGGTTTACCAAACATAAAACTGTGCGGGAGATTTTCTGGCTGAAACTGATATTAAAGTCGATTGCAAAATAAGGAAAACTTGTTGGAGACAAGGTGTTCGAAACGAAGCAAACATGATGGATCGCATAATTAACATTTATTGCGCGCTATGCATACTTGAAAGAGAAGAGAAGTTGTATGCAGATGAAGTAGAGATCGGTGGCAAACGAGAGAAGAACCATACTGGAGATATGAGAGTCCAGTTGCCTTGTCAAGCTTGCCAAGTGGTTGTAGTCACTTCTTGCTTCGGCCCACCACCATTCTGGCATCGCCTTAACATTGAAATGATACTAACGACCAAGATTCGTCATTAGAAACGATACTACGATTGCCCCTCCGCTGTTGACAACGCATTCGCTGCACAATGAATGTAACACACCGATTTTTCCGCTAAATAATTCAATCACTGATATTTTCATTATTTCTTGTTTCACTTATTCATTTTTGTCACTAAAAATAATTATTGAATTGTAGAATAGACATTAGGATTTCTTGAATCAATCTCTTTCATAATGTACGCAATACTGTACTGTAGAATAAGGTAATTATATAGAAAAGTACTGCCCTCTCCGATTTTGATGAAATTTAAATATGTTATGCAGCAACACATTCTGAACAGCTTTTTCCTGTTCCAATATAGGGAGGTCGCTTCTAGTTTTCGAGATATTTGCAAAAACCTATCGCGAATACTGTATTGATTTTTTCGTATTCCTGAACGCTTCGCTGCAACGTAGACCTGTTTCGGTGCGGCGTTTGTTTACATTTTGGCGCTGTAGAGATAAGTGAGAAAACAGGGGGGCGGAAAGGGCTGGCCTGACACCACACACACCCACCCAGTGCTTAACACGCACCCACTGTTTTTAAATTATACTCTAAATTCTTACGTATTTTCACAAATGAAAATTTCCACAAATGTTAATTTCCTAACGGAAACCTTTTTTTTAGAAACAGTGCGTGTTAAGCATTGGGTGGGTGGGTGTGGTGTCAGGCTGGTTGCAGCGGAGCGTACAGGAATACGAGAAATCCAATACAGTATTCGCGATAGTTTTTTGCAAATATCTCGAAAACTAAAAGCGACCCCCCTATATTGGAACAGGAAAAAGTTGTTCAAAATGTCAATATCTACAACATATTTAAATTTCATCAAAATCGGAGAGGGCAGTACTTTCCTATATAAATTACCTAGAATAATTATGATCGTCAGACAGTCCAATAGTTGATATATTTTTAATATTCAATGTGCAGTTGAACGTTGTTAAATTAAATGTATATTTGCGACACTGATTTTTCCGCTATATAATTGAATCATTGATATTTTCATTGTTTTGTGTTTCACCTATTTATTTTTGACACTAAAAATGTTTATTGAATTGTAGAATAGACGTCAGGATTTCTTGAATCAATCTCAAATTTCATATTTTACACAATGATATTGATAATCCAATAGTTGACATATTTTCAATATTCAATGTGCAGTTGGACGTTGTCAAATGAAATGTATACGAATACATTTGTTAACCAACGGTGTCAGCATTTGGATAAAGTTATTTTTATGGGTTGTGCAGTGTGTTGTGCTTGTTATCGGTACATAATTGTTATGAATATAAACGAAGGTAAGGTTTTAATTAGGACTGAAAATGTGAAGAGCATTTCGAATTTGAATTTTCAATTAAACGACGCACCTTGCCTTTTATCGAGTACAAACGATTGTTCAGTTGACGAAACTGCTCCACCAAAGCAATGCTAATTAAGATGAGGAACAGGTCAACAAAGTTCCAAGAGAATGTACTCAGAATGTTGATTAGATCTACTATAATTCCTTTCCACAAGCTGTACGAAATTTTCGAGAATACCTAAACAAAGACAAATTTAATCATATCCTCCCATTGATATTCAGAAAGATATATTAATTTATAACGATTAAAATATCAAACGGTTTTTCACCTGTGGAAACTGAGACTCGAAATAAATACCGACCACGTCTGAAGAGCCCTGAACAGTTGCGCATTCTTGGGCTCTGAAAGAGCCATGAAGAATAGAGAAACCATGCTCCACTGTGAGAACACGTGCAACAATTTATTATACGTAAGTGAATCAAAATGAAATTTAAAATTATGTGAGGCTATTTATATTTTAATAATATTTATCAGTGGATTACGAATTTTAAGCAATACGTGCGAATGAAATCGAGAAACACGAATACGTATGCGAGTAACGCGAATATTCGAGCAACAAATTGTGGAAATATTTATTAATTTATTCTCGATAAAATAATCAGAGCAAAGTTAATTATTATTCATCACCTCATTTCAGATAATGTTTTAGCATTTGTGTCATTTTGAAACACAAGGGATACATCGCGAAAATGAGGGATGGGTGAAGGTTGAAATAAAAATGTATTGTTTTAATTTATGAGTTGGAACGAAAGTTCGTAACGTTTTTAAATTAAAACTCAAAAATAAAATTAGGAAAAATTAGGATATTTATACATAGATTTATTCAATAATACACTTTCCATTTCCTTCTATTACTTTTTGCCATTTTTTAATATAATTAAAAAGTATTAAGTATTAAGTTAAAGTAAATTAAATTAAAAGTAAAAAGTATTAAATTAAGTAATTTAATTTAATTTTTAAATTTTAATTTAAAAACGCTACGAACTTTCGTTCCAACCTATTAAGATCGTAAACTAGTGCAAATGGTTCTAATGCTAAAGATAGAAACAAAATTGGTTTTGTATCTCAAAATTTATAATTATGCGCACTATCGGAATAATTCTGCTTGTATTGAATACTGTTAACCTAGAGCAGATGACCCAGATATTCGGATCGCGCAGCGAGGCGCCAATTAAGGGTTCAGTTCTTTGTTATTAAGTGCAGAGAGACTTTCATGGTCAAGTGCTTTCTAGAGAAGACTCCAACGAATCTGGCTACACGTTTACAGAATTTTTAACACGTCGCTCGACACGTACGAAACTGATGTATATGTATTCCCAGTATTTGTGAGAACATTTTTTGGTAGGCGAACTTCTCCTTCTCGAACTTCTACTTCTCCTTCTCATTCGGAGATTGTTAAGTATTTGTTCATATATAATCACTAGAGATTGTTAATCAAATTCAAAGATCATACCCTAGTAGCACAAAAATATTGGATAAATATTTTTTTCAAATATTGGAAAAATATTATTTAAGATGATTTTTTCATATGAGAAAAATATTGGATCTGAATATTGTATACATGTACGAGAAATAAAGTGAATGTTTAAAAAATATAAGCTAAATATTCAGAGAATACAAACTAGATATTTAAAAAATATAAAGTAAATGTGAATCCAATATTTGAAAAATATAAATTCAATATTTAAATAACATTCAATAAAATTTTCAAATGTAGGAAAAATTTATAACAAAAATTAGAAACTATGAATATCTATTACTTTCTGTGCACTGCTTGAGGGAATATTCCATTTTATCTTCCAAAGGACCTTATCACAATTAAGAAATTTTTATATTATATTATAGAATTTTATATAATTTCTGATATTACATAAAGATTTATTTTATAATAAGAAAAAAATATTTTTTTATAATATGAAATAAATATTATCTGTACATTAGGAAAAAATATTGTATTCCTAATATTAAATAAAGATTCATTTTGTATTTAGAAAAAAATATTTTTCTCGTAATATGAAATAGATATTTCCTGCATATTTAAATAGAAATATTGGTTAATTAATATAAAATAAATATTATATGTATATTTAAATATTAAGAAGAGATTGAATCTCTTTTTAATATTATATGAATATGTATATAATATTTTGTGCTACTAGAGTATATTAAATTACAGGGATTGTACAAAAAATAGATTCTACTATTGAGTTTATGAATGAAAATAAAAGTCTCATGAAACAGTAGAATTTATATTACAGTGAATTTTGAACTATCGAAATTGTAATAAATGCATAAAATCCTTAAGATCTTGTGGTGGCTATTAGCATGTAATACTACAATTGATATGGTAATATTAATATTACTCACCCCAAGCAAATATCATCACTATTATAGTAACAATCTTGAATTTGGTGGATAAGCTTATTTTCGACACTTTCCTGTGTCTGCTGGAAAATTCTTTTTCAAGCTTTTCCCACGTCAGCATCAACGAGGGCCATTGCATCGCCAATTTTAAGAAAAGGAAGGATGCAATTAAGTTCGTTCCATTGAATACAAAGGTGGCTAGTTCACATTTAAAAAGCAAGCTGTTACTTCGATAATAGAGTTAGTCGATATGTTACACGAACACGATTGAACTTTTAATAATCGTACAATACAATAATCGAAAATGTAATCAAAGATAACATTTTATTTTACAGACATGCAAATGTTCTATCAAATTGTTTTAATTAGTTAGAGAAAAACGAATTTGCAATTTGCAACCACTATTGTTCCAAATATACAAAAATGAACATACAAATCGAACCATTTTACAACCGTAAATCTTCGTGACTTAATTGTCACACACGAATCGTTGTTTATTATTAGAATATTATTTCATCGCACACGCTATTAAATGATTGTTTATTAAAAATGGTTCAGTCAATATGTCTGCAATGCTGCTGAATATTTAACGAATTGCATTGTCAAAGAATGACGAGATTTTATAAATCTTTTCTCAAATAGTTCTTTTCCCTTACTCATTTTCGTAGAATTGATTTCCGTCGAGACTATCCTCATAATGTTAAAAATCGTCAACGTCATCGATCCAAGCAGTGAAAGAGCACAGTATATTATCTTTGGACTGCGCCAGGTAAACCTGAACAAACAAATGAACATTTATCAGCGATTCAGTCATCATGGTGGAAATAGATTAAATAAATTTATGACTAAATAGGAATTCAGTCGATTAACAATGTTCATACTAGATTTACGGGAAATGTCGGGTTCTAAATTGATTAATTTACAATTATTAATTTAACAATTAGAGATGTACTTACAGGAAAATTCAATACCTTTATTTCTTGGACTACATATTACGATTAAAGTCGCTAAAAGTCTGACTAAATATATTCTTGTTATTTCAATAAAATAATTTAAAATATCCACTTTTGATGCTGCGTAAACCTAATGTTACAGACTTGATTCAAATTAGATTCGAGAATATTTTGTTTTCCGTTCTACTAAGCAAATACATTCTTTGTTCAGATGAATCAGATTGATTGTGGAACACTTATGTATTTATATTTTATTTATTAAATTCCGAATTATATAAGAAAACTTTACCTGAGATATGATGCGTCTGGAGTGTTGACCCCGGATACGGGAAACATGGAAAAGCATTGAGCCAACATAATGATTGGTTTCATTGACGCGTGCAAACTTTCGGTTTGCGGATTGAAAGTGCTGGTGGGGGGCACTACAGGGCCCGACACTAAAAATTTTGTTAAACAATCCTACTTCAATATAAAACCACATTGTCTAATACTATGAAATTGTTGATGAAGTTTTAAGTATTTGTTCTTAACCCTTTGCAGTCGGATCTACACCCTAATAGTAACTTATAAAAGAACGATAACTTTTTTAATATCAGATGTTGGTATTTTCTGAGAAGTTCGAACAATTAATTTATTATATGACGTAAAAAAGAAATTTTGAGAAATTGCAATTGGTCGTAGTAACAAAGAAGATAATCAAAGTTGTTGTTTACAACCTTTTCTTTTTTATGTGGGCCAATATTGAAAATTTTTAAAATACGTTTTGTAAATCTGTGTCAATTATACATTTCCTGAAAATTTCGTCAAATTTTTTTTCATTTTACGGATATGAGATTTATATAATACCTTATACGAATATTAAATGTGCAATAATTGAATAGAATACCAACATATTTAATAGTGTGTAACTTTTTAGTGGTAACTTTGAGTCACCCCTCGACTCCTAAGGGTTAATATATTTTACAGATTGAAAATACCATAAGTCTTATCAAATTTATTTATGCGTTTATGCATTTTATGCATTTATAACAAAAATGAGCAAGTGCAATATAAAACAGTGAAAATATCAAAAGACTTTAAGAGTATTAATATATTATATTCGTCACATTACAATTATTAATAAAGAATATAAAATATTAAGCTCCTGCGTCTTGCAATAAATGCACAAACCTTTTGTGTTGCATAAACAGTCTAATTATAACAGAATTTGTGAATTCTCCTAATGTTTTTGCTGTTTGAATGTGCACATTTTTGTATTTTGAACGGCTCATAGATGTCTGAAGAAACTTACTCTCAGCAGCCAACCAGAGTTTATTTCAGATTGTCAAATTTGAAGAATATAAATTTATATTAAGCTTCTGTGTCTTGCAATAAATGCACAAACCTTTTGTGTTGCATAAACAGTCTAATTATAACAGAATTTGTCAAGTCTCCTAATGTTTTTGCTGTTTGAATGTGCACATTTTTGTATTTTGAACGGCTCATAGATGTCTGAAGAAACTTACTCTCAGCAGCCAACCAGAGTTTATTTCAGATTGTCAAATTTGAAGAATATAAATTTATATTAAGCTTCTGTGTCTTGCAATAAATGCACAAACCTTTTGTGTTGCATAAACAGTCTAATTATAACAGAATTTGTGAATTCTCCTAATGTTTTTGCTGTTTGAATGTGCACATTTTTACCACGTTTTTGTATTTTGAACGGCTCGTAGATGCCTGAAGAAACTTACTCTCAGCAGCCACCAGAGTGGACTTCAGATTGTCGAATTTGCGGAATGTCTCGACGTCCCTGGGCGACCTGAAAATGTCATTCGCAAAACTAGTTGCACATAGGAACTTCCACTAACGAGGAATAATTTGCAGAAACACGTGGCAATTAAATTATGCGTCACGCTACATGAACATTGGCGAAAGGTACGTTCCACGTAGTAGCACTCGCGTGATTCGGACCGCGAAAATAAAACGAATCGCGAATTAATCCGGATGCGATCGTTTCGCGATGAATTGTTCAGCTCATTGATCTGTCAACCTTGCTCGTGGCGCGATCGACGGTGTGCACGACGCAGGATCGCATGGCGTACAGAAGATAAACTCGTTATTTCAGAGTTTTATCATACGTCAGGGAGGGTGGAGGGTGTTTTACACACGACGGAAGCTCAATAAACGTCTGGTCGTTCAATCATCGGAAACGTCGCCTTTGTCGAGCCTCGCGGACAAATGTAACATTTTATCCCTATAATGGAGCAACTAAACGTTCCCTTGTCTTGCTAGAATCCGTCGAAGCAGGGACTGAAAGAGTTACGGAACTTTTTTAACACTAGAACTACCGGACCCCCCAGTCAATATGACTGGTGCGAACGTTTTTCGATTAGAAATATTAAAAGTAGGGTAGCAGCACCAATGAATGAACATTTAAGAAATTGTTCAGGAAGATATTTTACTTAAAAAAAAATCTGTGAATTAAAGGAATCTCATATATGCCAAATAGCTCTCTATATTTCATTTGTCAAAAATAAATGAACACAAATAAAATGAAATTATTATTGTTATTTTTTTTATTAAACGTTAAATAAAAAATATGTAATATACCAATCAGTGAACACTACATTCTAATAATTATTGGTAATAATTATTATTATTGATATTTATTAATAATAATTATTAATAATTATAGTTAGTATGCCGTAGGCTTAAAATTTGTTGAAATATACAAATGCATTCATTTACTGGTGCCCGTTTATTCACTGATGCAGTTGTCCTATAAATATGTTTTTTTGAAAATTTTTTTAGTAAACTTCTTTATTATAGTACATATTTAAATGTCGCCTGTACGAAATTTAAATAAATGAAATATTGTAATTATTAGAAGGCAATGTATGCCAACTGCGTTTACAATTCTATTTAACCTACCGAGCAGCAAAAGTATGTGTTACTTTATATTGGGTTGAAAAGAAAGTTCGTAGCTTTTTAAAATTGAGAAACGAAGATGAAATTAAGGTATTTATATTATACACACTTATATGTATATATAGGGAAAAGTTGTGCAAAATGTTTAGTTATGCATATAACATATCCAAAAATCATTGAAATCGAAGAGGAAGCATCTATTCTACGGTTTAGCTAATTTTCCAATGTTTTATTTTCTTATTGTTGGGGGGCATGGCCTCCTAATTTTGGATTTGATATAAGTCAAATACATAAATACATAAGTCAAAACTTGTGGCAAGTTTTCTTCAATGAAATTTTTAGGGAATCTTGAGAATTTGTTACGAAATAATATTTTTATATGTGCAACAGAATGGCGTGCGCCAGTGTCATCAGCATAGTAATATAAATTCTCTGCACTCAAGGATAAAATGATATATCTTGAAAAAGATAACATTGATAGTCTAAAATAATACTAGGCCGTCTAATCATCATAAACATGCTAATCATTTAAAAAGAAGCTAGATGTTTCCAGTGAAGTGTCGACTATGAATTTTTCTAGGTCAATGTTTTTATTGTATCCTGTTCTTACATCTCGAAGAATGATTCTAAAATATTGCGTTTATAGAGATAATAAGATATTAATTAACACGTGTGAAACGTGTGCAATAACGTTCACACGAGGTACACAACAAAAATAAGATAACGTGTTCCTGAAGGTCATCAACAAAAGAACAAATTCTCATATAATATGTTGTCCTTCAGGTAACCTTCTGTACGATATCGACGATTGCACGTTGTATTGTTGCAGCTGAAATGTTCGCGAGCACGCATATTGGCCTTTTACGCTGGATTAACGAGTCAGAAAACTAATCCCTAGAGGTCATCTAAGAATTAACCTGTTATGCACGGATGAGCCTCTGTTATCGTTAATGATATTGTGATAATAAAATTATACCGTGTCGTTTAAGTGAATGTTTTTATACATAGACGATCCTGATAGTTTTTCAACGATTTGTTTCCAAAATTAAGATGTTTATCCTTGCAAAATTAATTAATTCAGTTAACTTCCACCAGCATATTCGTGCCACTTTTCTGATTAAAATGACACCAAACACGGCACAATCCTGATCATATTCGTTTGTATAATTCGAGAGACAGTGGGACCTCGACTATCCGAACGAATCAGTGTAACACTTCTGTTATAATTCGATTGCGGATCTTTATGTATCTATAGCTTATAAAAATGTTCAAAAAATGCTGGAGTATTAAATTCAACAGAAACTAGTAAGATTCTTGTTTATCTGAAATTCATAACTGCTATTACTAGTCTCCGGATTTTATGAATTTCTAACAAAAATGAGCAAGTGCAATTTAAAACAGTGAAAATATTAAAAGACTTTAAGAGTATTAATATATTATTTTCACCACATTAAAATTATTAATGAAGAATATTTTATATTTAGCTCCCGCACTTTGCAATTGATCCACAAACATTTTATTTTGCATAAATATCCGGAGTCTAGCTATTACCAATGAGAATAGAATAATTTTATTTGGCATCAGTTCCTTAAAATTTGTTTAAAAAATTTGAAAATTATATAAACATCCGCAGTCTAGATACAACAGAATAGTTACACCTGCATTGTTCGACTAAATACTTACTGATTCGTCCAATGAATCGTTAATTGACCTTAATTGACAAAGTTCCACAAAAAAGTTCTTACAAACAAATAAATAATAAATTTTTCGCAATTACTTATCATGCAGATCTCCTTACGTGTAATTCAAAGTAGGAAAAAGATTAATAAAGTCTAACAATGTTTAACTATTTTTAACATATAAAAATCATTAGTGAGGAAAATAAATTTTTGCTCAGCTCCTATAGCTTGTAATTGATGTGTAAAAATTGTATTTTGTAGAAAGATCCGCAGTCTAGTGATTAAGCTATTCCGTGTTCGAAAACAAAGGGAAGTGTTTCCACTCGTGAAGCCATACAAAATAGAGTCCGTCGTTTTCGCTTTAGAATAATGGGGGAACAGATAACGAAGCGATAATAACGTTCGCCGTGATACGGATAAGTAATGAAGACTTGCGCTTGGTTTGCATCTATCGAATGATCTTGGTCGCGTTCAGTGATAATCTTCTATTGTCATAAATCTAATGGGTTTCCTCGTATCCGTCTAGCTAATATGTGCCTCTGAGCAAACATCCTTCCAGCCAATAACGAGGGTCGAGTGAGTTTCCTATAACACCTGAGTCATGTGAACGGATTATGACAAACAGTGATGAAAATTCACCCTTGCTTCTGATCTGACGCCTTTTTATTTTTTTATTTTAAATATTCAGTTGGAAAGGAAATAAAAATCGAAGATTAAATTAAGGTATCTATTCATATATGTTTATTCACTAACACTAAAAGTTACCTCGAAAATGGCAAAAAGTAATAGAACAAAATGGAAAAATATGTTATTGAACAAACTTATGAATTTTCGCTTTCAATTTTAATTTACAAACGCTAAGAACTTTTGTTTCAATCCAATATTTACGTGTCGTTCATTGCGGAAAGGGATAATTTAATATTTTAATTGATATAGAAAATTTAAGGCGCTTTTGGTTTGAATTTGTATAAAGTACATGTGGATAATAGTAGTATAGGTATAACAATTAAGATCCATATTAAATAAAATTCTAGACTACTATCTAAAAATTTCGGAGCTGCACTATAAATTAAATTAAATACCTTAATTGTGTACCAGTGTGTACATGTGTGTACCACTAGTGTGGGTGCAACAATTAAGATCCATGTTAAATAAAATTCTAGACTACTATCTGAAAATTTCGAATCTGCACTACAAATTAAATTAAATACCTTAATTTTATATTGTCTAGTAAAACTGCTTTTGTAGTATTGCAGTAGGTGGAATGTATTTTTGAATTTTTGACTGGTACCAGTTTTACGAACATCAGGAGAAATTGCACAATTGAAGCAGCTATGAAAACCTGCTGATTTCATTTGCCAACTTCATCCGAACAATACGGTGTGTTTACGATGCGATCAGCCTGTGTGCGTGACTAGCTACAATTTCCCAAAGCGAGCTGCATCGCGACAATTATCAGTTTACTTTAATAGCATACAGTATACAGGGAAACTGTTTTACTAGAAGAGATTATCTTGTAAAAAGCATAGTGAACTTCGTAATACTCTTTTGAAAATTCCGAATAGTTCATCGCGATTGAATTCATGTTTGTTGCAACTTTTATATGTTCTCTTACATTTTTTGTAAGCAAATGCTTTCTATTATTTTAAATCTGTGAAGACATTACATTTTTATCTGTAATAATTGTATAATATTTCTGAACTGCTGAGTTACAATTATTTTTCTTTAACTTTCACTAAAATATTTAACCCTGAAATTATTATATTTATTCGGTAAATACTTATTAATAACTCTTCAAATATTTTTCAAAAAGGTCGATAATAATAGCAATTTTATTTGTAAATTAACAAGTTATAGTATATAAACTATGTAATAACTTCTTTCACCCCTAACACATTCTTATTTAAAAGAAAATATATTGTTATTGACAAGTCCATTACTAGCGACACTGTTAATATTTTCAATAAATTTTTTATTGAAGAAACGGTATTCAATAAAATTTTCATTTGATATTATAATATATCAATTTATTTCAGAAAATATGAACATAGCAATTTTCTAAGATAAATCACATAATAAAAATAAAAATAACCATTGATTTTCAAAAATGTTTTGTATGGTTCGGAGTAAAACTTTTACATCTTCTTAAGCCATTCTTTGTTACGAATGACTATCAGTAAACTATACAGAGTAAACACGCAATAATGCCCGAATGAAAAATGCATGAAAAAATGAAGAAGTACTTAAATTTCAATGAAATAAACAGAACGATCGACAAACGTGAAACCATCATATTTATACATACCCAACATTGATTGACAAAATCTTTGGAGTTTTCTCCATCGAGAAATTAATCGGTCGCATAGTGTTCCGTATTGCTCGCGTACCACTACTATATTTCGACATGTTCAAGTGAACGTAGAACCATCGTATTCTACATAACAGAATAAAATAGTATAACGATTACTATCGATTCAGAAATAAATCCTTGAATCATTTTAGTAAACACACTCTGTGCAAACATCGAAATAGAATACAATCGAGTAAGAGAATATTTAGATAGAAATAATTTTATATAAATTCTAGACTGTTGTGCAAAGTGGAACCACGGAGTAATTAAAAATTGATTGAACTGTAGGGGATAGTATTTGTAAACGCGGTAGCGAGGACAACTTGTTCCGTTGGAGAACGCGTCAGAAAATGGACTGATGATGCACTGGACGACTGCATCGAGTATACACTTATATTGTTTATACAGCGCCTCTATAAACTATGACAGAGAAATAACAGATATGCACCGCTTCATAAAGGTTTATATATGTATATGGACGGACATTTGACATGCTTGACAGGAATGCCATTCAGTGAATGCTCACACTATCGACTGGTGCTCAACTTCAAGGTGTGTTCGCGCATTGAAAACGTCTCAAACTATCCAATCCAAAGCCAGAATTATAAATACAAAGTAATTGAACTACATTGTAATTCAGTTATATTGTAATTTATAATTCAGATCTTCATTCAATTAAATTACAATGTAATTCGTAATTGCAATGGAGAATAATTATAAAATACATTGTAATTGCACATTTGATAAAAAGTAAACGTAATTAAATCAAAGGAAAGTGAAGATAACACACTTCATTGGAAAATATTTATTCATTTAAAATATCCAAACCAAAGCTTCTTTTCCAAGCATTAGGCAGAGTTGTGCAGTATTACAATTGAACTACTCCAGAATTATAAATACAAAGTAATTGAACTACGTTGTAATTCATTTATATTGTAATTTATAATTCAGATTTTCGTCCAATTAAATTACAATGTAATTCATAATTGCAATGCAATACAATTATAAAATAAATTGTAATTGAATTATGAAGAATGAAGTAATATGGGCAAGACAAGGTTGAAAATACCATGTGAAGGTTTTAAACAGAAGGAATTTATTATTTATTTTACTAGCTGCTCCTGACGAGCCTACGGCACACCTTCAATTATATTGTGTTTCAATTATACATGTGATTAAAATACTTAGTAATTACATTGTATTTCAATTATATAGTAAGTCATTCACAACGTAATTGAATTACTATTAATTGAAATACATTGTAATTCAATTACGTAATTGAACATATTCTCTCTATTTTGCCATTAGCGTATCTAAAAGTATTGTTTAAAATTATTGAAAGAAATGCTTGCAATCAACTTATTGTTTTTGATAAAAAGTTAACGTCATTAAATCAAAGAAAGGTGAAGATAGCAGACTTGATTGGATAATATTTAATCATTTATTTGGATTAAATAAATTTTTACATATCTTGTTCTGTTTTTAATGACACTAGTCGATCATTCTCGATCATTATTTAACGTTTCAATTAGTGATCTCAATAATAAGGAAGGGGGAAACATATGGAGGAAAGAACGGAAAAGCAAAATCGTTCGTGTTTGTACAATTTTTAATAATGTTT
Source organism: Lasioglossum vierecki (assembly GCA_028455595.1). Lineage (NCBI taxonomy): Eukaryota > Metazoa > Arthropoda > Insecta > Hymenoptera > Halictidae > Lasioglossum > Lasioglossum vierecki. The sequence goes on from CM052336.1 coordinate 11,029,934, forward strand.
GTCCGCAGCCGAGCACAGTCTCATTACTTGAATATTTTCCACAGCAATAGTGTTCCGAGTACGTGAACAAACGATAACCTGACAGACTGTGCAAACAGAATTTTTCCATTGTCATGCCGCATGCATTTGTTTCCAGTGAAATGGGACGAGTATGTGTCTCTCCCATAACACCGACCCACTTTAGTATCCTTTCGATTTTACTTGTGGAAACCAATAGATCCGATACCTGGTACTCCGTTGTTTAAACATTAGAACGTGACACGAATGTCACGTGTTACGACAACGTCTTTGGACGACAATTAATTTTTTAAATTAATTAATTTTTAAACATTGTTGTCCCCTTGATCACTTTTTAAATAGTCAGTTGATCCTCTCTCTTTGTTCTTCTAAAGAAAGATATATCATTTTTGTTATTTAGAAAATAGTACTGCCTTATTTATTGTATATAAATTGTTGTCAAAATTCAAAAATCTTCAAACGTTTGCTTCAAACCTTTAAAAATAAATTACGCAGGATTGACTTATAATATCAATACCCCTATGCCAACAGTTTTTTTCTGTATTTCTTTTATCTTTTTTTTTTATTTTTTTTTGTGCATGTCCTTTCTTAGTAATTTATATTAAGTCTATGTTATATTGTAAACATTTGTATAAATGGACCTCGGTCCGTTCATAATAAATAAATAATAATAATAATAATAATAAAATTATTACAGTGCTTGTACAAAAGCATGTCAGATTTTCTATACTTTTGCACAGATCACAATAACATTTTGCAATTATATAGATAATAAACTGTATAAACTTGTTTAAAAAGGTGTAGTAAAGAGTGTAATAGATGAAATTGTAATTTTTAAAAAACTATAAATTTTCACGAACATTTATGATCACATACATACGTATAACAATGTAGTACCACTTATACCAATTCATTATAAACAGACTTTTATGCATGTACAACAAAGATGAGTAAACAAACACCAAACGTCCATGTTCTTTTTAAATAATTGACATTATTGAGAGGAAACGCGGAGAAGATTTTTATTTTGCATCGAGACTCACAGTCCAGTTATAAAACTTATTTTCACGAGGAGCGAATACTTGAGATCCACTGTTCACGATTTTGATAAATCAGTTGTCATAACCCTTTAACATGTTACAATCAATCCGTGAAGCATTTCAAGTGGCTAACGATGAAGAAGTGAAAACATGGGATGAAGGTGAAGTTTGTCAAAACACAAATGACGGTCGGCTGACACTTCCGGTTGAGGAAATTCTGCTTACAAGTATCCACTGAACGTGTCACTTATCAGATGGTGTTTAAATAGACTATTAATAATATTTTCCACTCTGTTTTTTCACATGGTTAGTGTAGTATGTTTAGTCAAACCTTTACTGTCTTTCGAAAGTGTATGACGAACACGTATCGCAAGAGAAGTTACTATAATATTTTTCATCTCTATCTAACTGTTGTTCTATTTTAATTTGGAGTATTTACTATACAGATTAAACTTTACAGACACCTCAGAGCAAATGAAAAAATTGTGTGGCACCTATTATATATGTGTATGTATATATTTTAGTAGTTAATTATTTTAATATTTTATATTCAGAATATTATTTCATATTTTACTCATTTTTGCTATAATTCTAATTATTCCGCAAATATTTTACTAGCTAATTATTTTAATGATTTACATTCAGAATATTATTTCATATTTTACTCATTTTTGCTATAATTCTAATTATTCCGCAGTGTACCTATTATACACATATGTATATGCAAATATTTTACTAGCTAATTATTTTACTGATTTACATTCAAAATATTATTTCATATTTTATTCATTTTTTATATAATTCTAATTATTTCACGGCGCACCTATTATATATATGCATATATTTTAGCAGTTAATAATTTTAATGATTTATATTGAGAATATCATTTCATGTTTTATTCATTTTTTTATAATTCGAATTATTTCGCGGCTCACGGTTCGGGAAGCACTGCCCTAATATTTTGTGTAGAACAAAATATCAGTATCGAAAAAGTTCATTTATTCGAGTGAAAACACCTGTTCATATTAAATCACGAGGTGTCGTAAAACGCAGCAGCGACGTGTATCCCAGCAAGTCGCACTAATTAATCGCATCGTCTGAATTAAATATTCATCCCGCCGTGTGAGATACTGTGATACGATCATTTGTCTTTAATTATGTATCACCTTATGTTCGGCCTGTTTACTTGCAGTCTTGCCCAACGATCACTTCGAATCTGAGATGACTATCGGAAACATGATGGGGCAAAGGAAAAATGTGTTTACATTGCAGTCAATTTACGCTTGTGATTTATATTTATTTTGCACTGCTGTATATGCGTCGACTGCAATCGCGTCGATTCACAATGTAAAACTGCTCGTCCAATTTTAGTCTCGAAGGCCGTTGTTTTATCTACAATATCAATTGTTATTCAATAATTAAGTAGATAGACTTAACCCTTTATATACCGAAAGACTATTGATAGAATTTTCAATAATTGCGCTACACCAAAAGAAACGATAGAAATTTTCTTTTACATTACAATCTTAAATGAAAAATGAGGTTATCGAGAGTGACTTGTTAATTCACATTGAAAATTGCTGTTGCCATTAAAGGTTCTATTAAAATGTATTTGTTTCGCATTTATATTCTTTTGCAGATCCATCAATATTAAGTGTTTTTTTATAATCGTTTTTATGTTTATAATTTTAATAAATTAGTAATAATTTAATTTACTAATTTATATACAAATATACAATAAAAATTACTAATTTAATAAATTAGTAATAATTTAACTTACTAATTTATATACAAATATACAATAATAATTACTACTTTAATAAATTAGTAATAAAAATAAAAAATAACAAAAAGAAATAAAAATATGTTTAGAAATTATGTCTTGGGTTCAGAATATTTCATTTTATCATATTGTCGAAGATTCTAATACTCCTTTAGTATATATTGTTCTTTCCTGTAAGAATTCGAAAATCGGTGCAACCAATTTTCTTGCAAACGTTGTTTTTGTACAAACGCTGATATCCAGAGCATTGTTAGTGTTCACGATTCACTCGTGTCGCGAGATCAATATAGTGAGCCGTTTCATGTACAATATCCCCGATGCTCCAAACAAGTACAGAAATAATCAGTACTTTTTGTGCTGATCTGTTAGTAAATATGCATTAGCTACTCAATTTGCTTCAATTCAGTTTCAATTACCGTTTGTCACGAATCGCAACGTGCTTCATGCGAACGTTACGTGGCTTTCACACATGCTTGATTGAAAAAAATATATATAAAAAAAACTCTTTAAAAACCACGCTTATATTAAAATGCACTGAAAAAGGAAAAAATAATTTTCTTTAGATATTAGTGTATATAAATAAAAGGTTAAATAATCTATATTAACTAATAACGCTAAACTATATTATCGTAATCTTCGTGGGCGTTCCACACTTGTATTTATAGAAACAAATATTTAAAAACAATTTCTTCTTTTTAGTTTAGTTTATACTTTTTTATATATATATTTTTTTTATTTTTTACTGTTTAGTCTTTACTACCGAGCGCATTTAGTAAAGCCCGCGTTAGATTCTCGATGATGCACTCTGCTGAGATTATTTATCTCCTAAACGCACAGTTTTTAAAAAATATATTTTTTTTTTGATATTGCATTGTCATCCAAGTCTGTGTTATGTTTAAAGTTTCAAATCTCTAGCTCATCGAAGAGTGGTTTAAAATTCGATTATAAGAAAGTCAAAATATTTCAACTAAGAAATAAAAATATTTGCAAATACTATTTCTCACGACTGTGTTATATATGTCTCACTTGAAACAGAAATTTAATATTAGTTTCAAATAAAACATACAAGGTGTCTCAAAATTCCTTCAACATCCGTAAATGGGAGGTTCTTGAGTTCATTTGAAGCAACATTTTCCTTTGCAAAAATGACGTCCGCCGGTTTGTTAAGGAGTTATTAACGAAAAACACGGACCAATCAAAGCGCGACTATAGCGAACGGAATCCGACTCGGCGACAGGTTCCGCTAAGCGTGGCGTCGCGGTTGGCTGAGCCAGAATCAATCCGCTGTAACCGCGCACTGATTGGTCAGTGTTTTTCGTGAATAACTCCTAAACAAAATCGCGAACGTAACTTTTGCAAAGGAAAATGTTGCTTCAAATGGACTCAGGAACCTCCGATTTCCGGATGTTGAAGGAATTTTTAGATTAGCTTCAAATGAAACATACATAACATAGTCGTGAGAAATAGTGTCTTCAAATATTTGCATTTCTTAGTTGAAATATTTTTTACCTAGGTCTGTCCCGGAGCCTTGCAATGTTGGAAAATGAGTCTACCTTAGAGACAAACAAACTGATAAACGTTGCTGAAAGAAAACCGAGGTGGATTACAGTCCGTTAATTAATGTCGGGAATATCACTTCGGTTGATCCGAGTCTTCAGGATCAAACTGCACGAAGGTTTTACACGCTACGTGTCACCCGTTGCACATTGTAGATCATCCGATTGCGTCTAATGCAGTTTAATTGCCTTGATCGAATCAAACGGTTTCTACAATGCGTGCACGTTACACGACACCGAAAAAAAGTTATTTAAACACTGACACCATTTTCAACGTAGAACGGTTGTACCTGAAACTATAAACTTTATCCATACTTACCTGGATCTGTTAGTAGATCTGTTGATTACCAAACGACACGTGAGCATTCAACACTGAACCTACCACGAGGGATTAAATGACCCATTTTAGATTTTTCATTTGCAAATTATTGAAATTGTAAAGGTGTTTTCATGTTAGAATTTATTGAATATATTTTTTGATTTGAGTGCATCCTAGTAGCACAAAATAGTGTATACACATTCATATGATATTAAAAAGCGATTCAAACTAACTGACTAACAATAGTAGTAGGTTTAAAATAAATTGTGGGAACTACGTGTAAACTCAATTCTTGGAAAAATGTTTATGTGTAGAATGTGAAAAGATTAATAAATTAATAATTAATTTTAAGTTAGAGTCGAAAGAAGTGGGAGATTGGTACATGGATTTGAAACCGTGAGAGGATCAAATAATCATATACACTTTCTACTTATAAATATTGCTGAAAGTATTATAGTGATTTATAATACTGATTAATCCACTTTCGTTGGTCGGTAGGTTTAGTGTTAAATAGTAAAGGATAAAGATTCGTGGAAAGAAGATATTCTTCGATAATTTTCATTTAATATCAAGAAATTGTTTCCAGAATTTATACATGAAGGATTCCAATCTTTATAGTTCCACTACAGGTTTCGGACAGTGAAAGACAGTAATTTAAGCACGATCTTATCCGCAAAATGTTTAATTTGGCCACAGAATATTCTCATGTATAGACAACACAGAAATAGTTCCAGTTACGCATGACATGTCGCTTTCTTCACCGGGCCATTGGGCTATGCGAACTTCCTAAAACTAACATATATTCCTAGAAGTCATGTACAAAGGATCGTGCTGACTCTTGAAAAGTATATTAGACGCGACGATGAGCATAAATGTGTAATTCCAAGATCGTTCTTCAAATAATCAGTCTAGGTATACAGTATGATAATACAGAGCTTGTAGGTTCACGATAAAAAGTAGACATTTATCAGTGACTACAATTTTTTACGTGGTCGCTTTCTTTGTACAATCTATCTCGAAAGTCATAGCATCCCCGTGCCAAAGCTTCAGTAATACCGTTGTCAGCCATTTTATAAATGGAATAAGAAAACAACCGACTTAATCAGAATCTTATTGAGTCGGCAAGAAAGTAATTTCGGTATTTCTTCTGGTGAAACAACTTAATTTTGTTTTTCAAGCAATGAACTTTAACGAATAACATATTTCCCATTTTGCTCGATGATCTTTTGCAGAAAAGAATAAATAAAAGAAAATGTTTTATTGATTAAAGTTCATCGTTCGTCAATCCAATAGTTTGTAAGCGACGACATTTTTCCTCAAAGTATTGGGTGATTTCGAAGGAAAACGATTTTATTAACACACACTTCCTTCGATTCAATTATTTCCTTGTAAAACTTTCAGCAGCATATTTCCTGGTGTTTTTCCGATTGAAATGAAACCAAACACGTCACAGATGGGATCGCGTTTACATGTTTAATGCGTGGCATAGTAGAGCCTCGATTATTCGAACCGATTAGAACGATCACCTTCGTCGCGCTTAGATGGCGAACAGTGGCAGTTCAAGTCAAGTGGAGGACCCGAGCGGTAAAAATGTTGGGGCCTCAAACTCAAGTGAGAAATAGAGTTGCAAAAAAACTCTTATAAATTTCGTAAATAAATTGAATTTTTTGTAAAAACAAATTAATGCTGTGAATTTGAGGTCCTATGGCCCAATGGCGGCTCAAGTCAAGTCAAAAAAAGAATTTAGGGGCCCTCAAACTCAAGTTAGAAATAGAAGTAGCAAGAAAACTCTCCTAAACTTATTAACGAAAAAGAAAAAGTAATGAAAATATTTTATACCATTATAAATTAAATAAATTTCTTTGAAATTCGTGGCCTGACGCGGCTGCTTAGTCCGCTTACCATTATGTTCGCTCACTGATGGCGAGTTTACTGTAGTTCGGATAATTGAGGCTCTACTATGTCGCGAATTAAACAATTACACACAATCCAAACTGTATCCTGTTTATACTAATTTCAAACAGAAAACATATTACTTGAGGCAACATATTACAATGATGCCCACTGCTCCAATTTTCACTGCGTTCATTGCAATGTAAAATGAATCAAGACATCACACGGGCATATTGCGCGCAGTCTGTAACGTGAGAAACGCTCACTAATTCGAAGCTAATTGCGTCGGTGTCGTCTAATCGTTTCAGAAAATATTCCTCTAAGCTTCTCGTTTACTCAATTACAAGCACACGCCTCCGTTAGAAATGCCATCAACTGCTTGCACTCCGGCATCTCGATGACTTTTACGTTCCCGTCTACAGTTTCGTGAATCTGCGAGCTTGCAATAACCGATTCTACAAAGGTAAACCTGTAGACAGCTAGATCTACCCTAGTAGCACAAAAATATTGGGTAAGTATTTTTTTCAAATATTGAAAAAATATTTTTTAAGCCACACTTTTTCATATGAGATAAATATTGGATCTAACTGTTGCATGCATATTTAAGTGAATTGAATGTTTAGAAAATATAAGCTAAGTATTCAGAGAATATAAATTAGATATTTAAAAAATATAAATTAAATGTTTAAATAACATTCAATTAAAAAGAAGAAAAAGTTAGAAAAAAATATTTTTCTCCTAACATGAAATAGATATTTTCTGCATATTTAAAAAAAAAACATTTGTTACTTAATATAAAATATATATTGTATGTACATTTGAATATTAAAAAAGATTGATTCGCATTTTAATATTATATGAATACGTGTACAATATTTTGTGCTACTAGGGTATTAACATAACGTGGCTTTACGACAAAGTATTTCGTTGAAGAAATTATAATCTTCACAACTTAACCCCCCGACGGCGATGTTGACCCAGAATATCAAAATCGTCATTCAGTTACACAGGTCTATCGAGTCACTTAACCCCTTGCCCTACGATTTATTTTACAGTTTTAATGCTTCGAACTTTCGTTCGTAATTACCTAAACAAAGGAGAAAATTTATTATTCTCCAATAATATTCACGAAACCAAATTAGAATTTCTTCTCGATTTAAAAGAAATTAATAATATGTCTATTAATTAGATTCTATGCAGAATCCTCATCAAGAGTTTGACACGATATTGTAGAACAATCATTATAGTTTCAAATTCATTTACAGTTTCAGTGCTTCGAACTTTCTTTGTAGTTCGTAATTTCCTAACAAAGAAGAAAATTTATTATTCTCCAATAACATTCACGAAACCAAAATAGAATTTCTTCTCGATTTAAAATAAATTAATAAAATGTCTATTAATTAGATTCTATGCAGATCCTCATCAAGAGTTTGACACGATATTGTAGGGCAATCGGTTAAACGCACAGCTGCTTTATTGGGAACAATAGAAAGACCAACGTGTCTACTAAGAGGTACAGTATTTTATGCGTAAATGTCCCAAAAGTCTGAGCCATAAAAGTCCCTGATCTATCCCCACTACTGCGGGGTATACCCCCTTGAGGGGCCAAGAAGCTCGAGAGGCCTCGGTCGCCGAGAAATATAATATCATGTGGCTCGGGTGTCTCGGTGAGACCGCCTAATCAGAATTTCCAACTTCCTTATTTTTCATTATTTTTTTATGGAACTTCAAGTTCCATATTTGTGGCATTTTTCTGATTAAAATCATACCAAACATGATATAATTCCGATGATATTTACTTGTGTAATTTACTTGTGTAGTTGTCTATTACACTAGTAAATATCATCGGAATTATATCATATTTGGTATGATTTTAATCAGAAAAATGCCACAAATATGAAACTTGAAGTTCCATAAAAAAATAATGAAAAATAAGGAAGTTAGAAATTCTGATCACATTGTGTTTACACTTGGGTGTTTATCTCGGCGACCAAGGCTTCTCGAGTTCGGCTGTCCTTCTCTACGTTCGGCAACAGTCAAAGAATAGTGTCCCTGATACATATATGTCCCTCGGCAGACCCGTGCTAGGGACTTATATACATAAAATACTGTACCTCGAAAAATATGTTTGCAAAAAACTGATAATCGTCTTAAACATCATTATTTATACAGTTACAAGAATAGTTCGCCGTCCAAGGGTTAACAGGCGACTCGGAAATAATTGTTTTCGCGTTTTTCCTACAAATATATAGACGTGGTTGCATTAGGTCCAACACATTCTTCAAGAGCTACGCCATCCTTTCCTAAAACTATCACCCAACGTTGGGATACAAAAATTATCTGCTCTCTTTCTCCACTTCGTTGACTGTTTCGTGCTAGGCGAAATGGGGCCCGTCGTAAACTATGAAAAAGTGACTGGAACGCTCGTAGGCCACTTTAGGTCGCCAAGAGAACTGTGAAAAAGCTCGATCTTGCTTCGAAACGATGAGTCGAACATTTCGCGAACAACATAGAGCACATGGAAATACATGGACTGATAATATCAATCGTAAACACCTCGCCAGTCTACCTCGAAGGTCTATCACAAAATGTTACTTGAGAAAAAAATAGAAAATGTGGTAATAAGAGATGCTTGCACCTTACGTTTATTCACAATGTTTTCGCGGTAGGCCCGTTCGTCGATGCGTGAAATTGGTACACAAAGATTGTTCATTACCCGTGAGTAACGATGGAAATCATAATCGTTAAGCGACAGATTATGTACAGCAATCTACTACCAGCAGGATCCGCGTGGTACGAAGCATCGCTTCTAAAATAGTGCCTGCAGCAAACTCCAGGACCGTATACAATTCGTTATGTTCGAGTGCACGCGATGCACTCTTATCATTGAACCTCGTCCAGTCGCCATCAACATTTTTTACGTCAATGCGCAATTATCAATCTTACATACAAACGCGTCGAAACTCACTTGTTGACAGTTCTTTTTTTCTTGTTAGAGTACATGTTGAGAGTACGTTGTTCAGAGTTTTGCGCACCCATAAGTAATGACGTCTTTGATGATTCAGCAACCGTAGAATCTCCATGGACACCTCTTGCGATGCCGTCTATATCGATCGCGTACGTCGATACAGAGATCGAGATAATCACGGACAGAACATGGATTCACACGTCAACCCTGCTGTTTTGATGTACCCGGTGTGTTTGGATCGTGCGCGCCATTCTTTGATTGACCTGAAAATCAAACCGATCGGATGCTTCCAGTGAATCCCCTTGTACATGGATATTCGACTATTTTGATAGGAATTCTCGAAAATATCAGAGTACAAATGTAAAATCGGGGAACAAAGTATAAACTGATGGGTCACGGCAAACGTTTCGCATCCGATGTTTAGAGGGATTCAGACACCCTTTGAAGAATTATACAGATTTCAGGAAAGTAGATTTACTGAAGCAACCCTAGTAGCACGAAAATATTGGGTAAATATCTATTGCAAATATTGGAAAAATATATTTTAAGCCACATTTTTTCATATGAGAAAACTATTGGATCTGAATATTGTATACATGTACAAGCAACATAAATTGAATGTTTAAAAAATATAAGCTAAATATTCGGAGAATATAAACTAGATATTTAAAAAATATAAAGTAAATATGAATCCAACATTTGAAAAATATAAATTCAATATTTAAATAACATTCAATAAAATTTTCAAATGTAGGAAAAAGTTATAATAAAAATTAATATTGGATCTAACTATTGCATGATAAATATTGGATAAATATTGGATCTAACTATTGCATGCATGTTTAAGTGAATTGAATGTTTAGAAAATATAAGCTATTATTCAGAGACTATAAACTAGATATTTAAAAAATATAAAGTAAATATTACAAAGAATGTAAAATCGATATTTGAAAAATATAAATTTAATGTTTAAATAACATTCAATTAAAAAGAAGAAAAAGTTAGAAAAAAAATATTTTTCTCCTAACATGAAATAGATATTTTCTGCCTATTTTAAAAAAATTGTTACTTAAAAAGCATTAAAGAACGTTTTATAAACAAGTAATCGCCAATCTGCTGAAGGAAAAGAAATTGAAATCGCGTTAATTACAACCGTGTCTAAAAAGTCCTCGTAAATCGAGAGATTATTTGCCACGTGAAAAGATTTACTCGCCGTGAATAAAGTGCCTCGTGGATCGACGGGAACGAGTGTTAACAAATCAAATGATCCAGCAACGGATCGTAGAGAAACAGGAGTCATTCGGTAACTTCTTTCTTTCATTGACGATATCAGTAGGTCGAAAATTATATGTCGATGTCATTCAATTCTCTTAATTTGTTTACTTTTGCAAATTGTAGTTAATCACATTTTGCCAGAAATGCATAAAATCAGCAGTTCTGCGATGAATAACCAGCGGGTTTTTGTAACGATCGATAAGGCTGAGTGTGCCTGGTTGTATGAGAACGTTCAATCATCTGTTTCAGAAGGAAAACCCTGGAATTTAGCAAATCGGTCACGCAACAACCAGAGTCGCCAGATGAGAGGAGGGGGCACAATTTCAGGGAAAAAAGTTACCCCTTCTCCGAAACGCAACGCATCACGTGACGCGAAGGTAGAGTGGGGACAGAAGTTCTATTCTGAGGACTCTGGGCTCGCTCATTATTATTCAGTGTTAACAATCCAATAACCAACGATCCAAACATCTTGAACCACGCGCGTGCAACACAGGAAATGTTTAATAACGAAGGAACCGGTTTTCAGCGTCTGTGAAAAATTGATCGGTCTTGAAAGTCAAGAATGGCGAGATGAAGGAATACGTAAACACGTCTGTTAATGGCGAGGGCGAGTCTAATGGCCTTTGCTCCGATTAATAAAGTTTGTTCCGAGATAAGTTAAATTACTTTGAACTTTACGGATCAAGATACGTAATTTATTTCTCGAGAAATGAGACTCTCGCCACTTGGCTAGTTACACGTCGGCGGCGTTTAGCAAATGGAAAAGAAATACGAAACGACGAGGAATTTTTAAACGAAGTCGCGCGAAGTCAGACTCCACTGAAGAGAGGACGCTGTAATGAATGAAAATTTAATACTCTGCAATGTGTACGCAAGTGATATTTTACGCGTTGCAGGTCGTAAGAACGAATTACTTGTACTCCGTTTAATCACGAATATTTCAAGATGGAATATTTGGGAAATTGCTGATCTTTTTCTCGAAAACTGTAAGATCTTTATTCAAAGAATGTTTTAGTATTTCAAAGAGGTTATTTTAGAGAGTGTCTCATAATTTTTTGATTTATAATTGTTTAATAATGACGAATTTCTGTAATATTTTGTATCACCTAGTCCTTAAACAAAGAACTTCTAGTATTATTGATTTCAGACAAAATAACGGACGTTTTAGCAACAAAATCACTCGTTTCTAATCAAAGCTGTATATTATAAATAATACAAGTTTCATTGAATTCTTAATTTTGGATGCACGTTTCTTTACAGGGTCTCTATAACATCAGCCATAAAATTGAAATCGATACATATTTTTAAATAAAAAAAATTAGGAGGTACTCTCCAAGCTAAACTGTTTTAGATGTGAAAACTCTTCTCGAATAAAGTCTCAAGGTTTCCTGGAAAGAAATTCCCAAATTCATTGGTTTCGATCTCCTAAGTTATGGTGGCTCAGGCGACTTATGGTTTATTTCATTTACCTATGTTAACAGTGAGGTCCTCGAAACGGTTTGGCAATTCTAACATTCCAGCCTTAGCATGGCAACGTAGCACGTTCGTGATTGCGTTCCTCCTAGCAGATCTATTGGTTGAAAGAAATTCCCATAATTGGGCATCGCGTCTGCTTGGTGTCACGGGTTCACTTCCTGTGGTAAACACGTAACGTATAATGTAACAAATGTATTCAGACTTTTGGAAAATTAAAATAAACTAAGCACTGTTATCAATCTCTATGAATATCGTAAGACCAGAGTTGGGCAAAAATTCTATTTAAATAACAATTACGAATAAATTAGGTTTCAAACCCACTTGGAAAAAGCCCACTTTATTCGAAATTTTTATTCGAGTAAAGTTATTGCCCAACTCTGCGTACGACGATACGAAAAAGTAAATATCGCACGAAACACAAAAGAATAATATACTCATAAGCAGAGTTGTGCAGAATTACAATTGAATTACTCCAGAATTATAAATACAAAGTAATTCAGTTATATTGTAATTAATTATTCAGATCTTCATTCAATTAAATTACAATGTAATTTGTAATTCTATATAAAATAATAAATAATAATAAAATATATTGTAATTGAATTATGAAAAATGAAGTAATAGGCAAAAAGAGGTTGAAAAATCCATGTGAAGGTTTCAAACAGAGGGAATTTATTATTTATAAATTTACTAGCTGCTCGTGACGTGCCTACGGCACACCTTCAATTATATTGTATTTCAATTACACATCTGATTAAAATACTTAGTAATTGAATTACATTGTATTTCAATTATATAGTAATTCATTATTAATTGAAATACAATGTAATTCATTATTAATTGAAATACAGTGTAATTCATTATTAATTGAAATACAATGTAATTCATTACTGATTGAAATACAATGTAATTCATTATTAATTGAAATACAATGTAATTCAATTACGTAATTGAATTAATCAAAGTAATTGAATTAGCACAACTCTGCTCTGTTCATAGGTGATACATAAAACAGTGAAAGATTTTAAAAGCCGATTGTTACGTTGTTTTCAATGCGAAAGAACTATTGGAAAATGAAATGTATGTTTATTTAATTTCTGCTTCCTCCAATCAATACAAAATATTTTTGTTTTGCACAGAGATCCGCAGTCCACTCATAAGTAATAATAACATTAATCGACAACGTTCCTTCCATAAAAGTATATACAGGGTGTCCCAAAATTCCCTCAGCATCCTCCCATTTCCGGATGCTGAGGGAATTTCGGGACACCCTGTATATATAAAATTAACTGTGATACACTCATACTTCGAGACAACGGTGATAACGTGATGTTTGTGAAATTCTTGAGATAAGATTAGGTTTTTGGGTTTAAAGATCGATTTACAGGTATAATGCGTCTCAGCATAGAGCGATAGCGTGACGAGTATGCGTTTTGTTCAGTATCAACTGAATGTTTTAAACAATATTTTCAAATGTACAGTGTAAAATTCTTTTAATTGTTCGATTGTTTGAAATCTCGCCTACTCGTGTTTGTCGCGAGTGCATGAAATCCGAAGAGCAATAATGACTTTTGATGGGGAGTATTGAACGAACGTTAACCGCTTGCCGTACTTTGACGAGTCGGATTCGTGATAAAGGTTTTTAATAAAGTCTAACAAACACGAATGTTACGCGTTTCATTTTAGAAATAAAATTTGCCTCGGTTGTGATCGATGTTTAAACATTGAAATAAAAGTAGCCGTACAGAAATATACATTTTCTTTTCCCTTCTGCATTTTTGTGCACAAAGATGATCACTGTAACTGCGACAGAAAAGGTACGACAAGCGGGTAATGAAAAATTAAAAAGGATCAAGAACACTAATGATTATAACAATTTTTTAAAATGTCCATGTTCATCGTGCCTGGAATTACCGAACCGTCAGTCGAGGTGCCAGGCTCCTTCTTCTCGGGTTCATTCTCGTCGATGAACTCATTGTCTTCTTCCTCGGGAGTGAGAGATCCCGATCCGTCTGGCGTTTTCCTCCTTTTTCGCCACTGCAAAAACAACGAACCACCTTGAAATTTTACCATTGTCAGCTCTCGAGTATTATTAATCCTTGTCGTTTGGGGATCTTTAGAAACACTGAGAATATTTTCTTCAGAGAACTAGATTGTGTTTAGATCATTATCTAGATCAGGCCTGAGTAACTCTCCCTACTCCTGAGTACCCCTCACCAAACTCTTGTGGAGTGTGGGGAAGATTAGGAGTGTATACTGTCCTCACAGTCATGCGAGGCAAAGAACAGTAGTGGGAATCGTGAAGCGACAGCGGGGAAGAAGTAGCCAGGGCCTGATCTAGATGAAAATCTTAGATAATGGAGAAAAATATATAAAAAAACTTTTTGAAAATCACGTTTATATTAAAATCCATTAAAAAGGAAAAAATAATTTTTTTAGATATTAGTGATTATAAATAAGGAGCGCTAAATTATATTAACGTAATCTTCATTGACGTCCACGACTCTAAAAAAATTATTTTCTCCTTTCTAGTACATTTTAATATAAGCGTGGTTTTAAAAAAACAAAATTTATGTATTTACTACTTTGTAGTCTTTACTACCGTTTTGTATCTCCTAAACGTAGAGTTTAAAATTTTTTTGTTTTGATATCACATTGTTATCTAGTTCTGAGCTATGTTTAAAATTCGAATTAGGAGATTTGATACGAAGAACACGGGGAGCTAATATAAACGTGGTAATAATGAAAATTACAAATAAAATAAATAAATAAAATTAATAAAATAAAGCTTGGCTATAGGAACGTACAGTTTAAAACAGTGGAGATATCAAAAAGATTTAAGGCCACCAGTGTATTAGTTTTACCTTAATAAGATCATCGAAAGAAGATTGAAATTTTTATTTGTCTCATGTGTCTTGCAATCAATGCAAACATTTCTTATTTCGCATAAAGATCCGCAGTCTACTTATAATTATACTGGGTGCTTCTTTCTTTTGCACAGTAGTGTATTATACTTGTTAATATCAATCAATTTTTATTTCATTCCAATCGCCAGGAGACTTCTATCATAATGGATAGTGTGCATAATACATACAGGCATTTCAAATGTAAACAATTTAAACGGCCTTCAAGTCGGCATTGTAAGATTCAATCACAATAGATAGTAGCTATATGTACCTTGCGTTCGATAGTTTGTACAGTCAGTTCGCGTTGTCTCAGCCTGCCATGAATATGACTGCGAGTATTAATAACGTTTGTTCGTCACCGGTTACATACGAAGCAACAATCAGTGACAGATATGTTTTTAAACTGGAATGTTACATGCCAGTCAAAATCATGTAATATCTATATCTATAATGAAATTGAAAGAGACGTTGGAAAATGGACATTTTCATTCGTAGTTGAAGCTGCAATTGTGACGCATGGAATTCTGCAGGTACAGTTTTATTTTACTTTAGCCGGAAGCGAACTGAATTGTTGAAACTTCTCGAGAGAACGAAAATACATCATTTTGAAATAAAGATAATTTATGTGATCTTACTATCATTATTGTACCTCGTTTTTATTGTAAAAATGTGGCAAACTCATTATTAGAAAGGAAAGTCAATTTATTTCATCTTGGTACCAGTTTCATCAGTTTATTCAGTCTGGATTTTATTTTAAAACTATAGTCAACTATCATTATTACAAAGGAAAGCCACTTTACTTCGTCTTGGTACCAGTTTCATCGTTGTATTGGACCTTCATTTTATTTTTTAAATATACATAGTAAACTTATAATTTTGAAACGAAATCAGTACATCATTTCAATATCAATTTCATTATTTAATTGAATCGCCATTTTATTTATGAAATATAGTGAACTCATTATTTTGTAGTGCTTCCAGAAATATTATACACTCATTATTTTGAAGAAGTAAAATTAATTTTCATACCAATTTCAATATTTTATTGTGCCTCGATTTTATTTTAAACGGTTGAACATGATAAATGTTTATCAACCTTGATAAACTATAATTTTAACAAGCTATAATAAATGTATGAAAAATATCACGTGGCACATATGAAATGTATTTATTTATAAATTCAGTTTCGTGCACAGTCTTTTAACACATTATGAGTAGGTGACAAATTTTATATCGAATAAAATAAGTTTCTTAAAATTCCTGATTAGAAGGTCTTCCTTATAAATGTTTTTTGTAAGTAACTAAATATAATTGTGTTATTACTGTCTCATTAATATTTAAAATATGAAAACGTTCTTACAATAATATTTCAAAAACTTCAAATAAGCTACTTGATCACTCGAATTCTTCTCACGTTATTAGTAATTTAAATTAAGTAATAATGCAACAAGTAAATTTCAAATGATAACTACGAACATAAGGTCGAAGTTACTTAACTTCACCCGTTACAATTTCAAAGATTAATAATGTCCAGCACGCAATAAACAATCTACCATCAACATCAGTCATAGTTGTGACGTAATTGCTGGTTTTCTTATCACGAAACATAATCGCATGGAACGCATTACTAAAATTACAAGCTACATACGTGCATAATAACATAATTAGTGGTTTCCACCCAACGTATACACCGTTACAACAAAGTTATACAACTGAATGTATGGCAGCACGTGCTATCATGTCAAAAATCTAATAAACATATATCCGAAATTGTTTATCATTTCAAAAATTCACATTTCAACCATCCAATGTTACGATTCAATAAATGAATTTGCTATCGTATCTCTCAAAGGTAATGTAAATATATTTTGCAAACTATATTGTTCTAACAAATTCAAATTTCAGAAAAAATTTCTAATAAACATATTACCGAAATTGACTATCATTTCAAAAATTCACATTTCAACCTTCCAATCTTACGATTCAATAAATGAATATGCTATCATATCTCTCAAAGGTAATGTAAATATATTTTGCAAACTATATTGTTCTAACAAATTTAAATTTCAGACACTCCAAGTTAAAGTTTAGTAAAAATTCATTCTTTGCGGATTTTTATGTGAAATATAAAAATTGTCTGCATTGATTGCAAGGAGTAGAAACTAAATTGCATATTATTTCTTCCCTTGGTGATTCTAGAGAGACAAAATCATATATTGACATTTCTAATTTTTTCAATTTTCCAACAATTTTGAATTTCATCTAGGGTAACTGCACCAATGAAGAAACGGGCACCGGTAAATGAACGCTTTTGTGTATTTCAGCAAATTTTAAGCCGCACGGCATACTAGCGATAATGACTCTTGGGCCAATAATTATTATTAATAATTGTAAGGATTAAGCCGTATTTATTTGTAAAATATAACGCATGGATAACCAACGTTGACAGACGTGTGTTTTTCGCGAATGCTCGTTTCGATCTGATCTTCTTTTTACAATTCAATTGCAATTACAATTTTAGAATTCTTCTGTTCCGATTCTCTACTTTATAAATTTAACTATATATAGGGTTGTTTGTTAATACACTCATGTACATCCACATAATATATACACATCATTCGTACTTTAACCCTATATAATTATTATTAATAAATATCAATAATAATTATTTAGTATTTTTTATATGTTTTATTTAACGTTTAATAAAGAAATATAATAATAATTTCATTTTATTCGTGTTCATTTATTTTTGACAAATGAAGTATAGGGAGCCATTTGGCATATATGAGATTCCTTTAATTCACATATTTTTTTTTTTTAATAAAACATCTTCCTGAATAATTTCTTAAATGTTCATTCACTGGTGCAGTTACCCTACTCAATTTCTATAAATGCATAAAAATCTGCAGTCCAGTAACGAATAATGCAACTGTATCGTTTTAAAAAAATTTAGATTTAGACAAAGGTATCTTGAAAGAAAAGACTAATTGATAATCAAAAAATCTTGACTTAATTCGTCGCGAAGAATTTTTCTGCGCCTTTTATCAAAAATTCGATCAATACAAGAGAAGGCAATGAGGCAGCATGTACGTTGCTTATTTTCTCTGTATGATACTTTCCTCTATTTTAAAATCTGTTTATGTGAGTGCATTTGCGTACTCGGCTTGAAATCACACGGACGGGACGTTATTATTCAAATTGTAAAAATACAAACTGGGACGCTTCGCAAAATATTTATAAAATTCCACGGGAAAATGAGAAACTTATGGGCGGTTTCTTGGAAGAAGACATTATAACGTGCTACGCAGTAATCGATAGTGTTATTTTCAGTTTGTTGAAACTATTAAAGGGTAAAAAAAGAAGCTTCCACTTAGCTCTTATTTGTTGCGATTCAATCACAAAGGACAGCAAATTGGTCCATCCACTTTCAGTTGTTAGTTTTATATATAGAAAGGATTTATTTCTTGAATAAATTGGAAAGAAAGCATGGTCGATGTCAACACCAGGCTTGATAGTGCTATACATAGATGACGGCTATACCCGCGTAACAACCCCCGAAGACAGTGATCGATTCGCTCGAATCCTTCTTCGGTATACAGTTACAAGAAGGAAATACTCTGCTTGTACATAGCAGTGATCGGTTTATAGAAATTTAGTTCGTATTTTAAATTATACCCCAGTGGCACAAAATATTGTATACACATTCAAAAGAGATTAAATCTTTTTTTAATATTCAAATATACATACAATATTTGTTTTATATTAGGTAACAAATATTTCTTTTTAAATATGCAGGAAATATCTTTTTCATACGAGAAAAATATTTTTTTCTAAATATTAAATGAATCTTTATTTCGTATTAAAAGTAAAATATTTTTTCCTAATATACAAATAATATTTGTTTCATATTATGAAAAAAATATTTCTTTCTCATTAAAAAAGCAAATCTTTGTTTAATAGTAGAAATAGAATATTTTTTCCGATCCAATATTTTTCTCATATGAAAAAATGTGGCTTAAAAAATATTTCTCCAATATTTAAAAAAAAATATCCGTTTAATATTTTTGTGCTACTAGGGTATATATGTTCGAAGCCTATTTCATACGGAATCTCTGATTTTTAATGATTTTTTCAGGCATTACAAAATGCACAAAATTAATTTGCCACCTTATTCTCGCGGATATATTAATTATTTATAAACAACCAGAATGTATTCCACTCTCGAAGACAATCTCCATCGCTTTCTATGCATCTGTTTCGTCTCGCCCCAATAATTAATGAACCTGCCATATGGAAGGGTGGAAGATTTGAATTTGAAATAAGGTTGCACTTGATTAATTGTGAGGGCCACGAAGTAATTTTGTGCTTGCAGTATTTATATACCACTATGAAATTGATTAGCTATTAAGTACATACAGCATGGAATATTGCGTACGCTTTTAAGCCACGGAAAATTGATCATCGGTCTATAGTTACTTGGTGGAAGAATATGGCGAGATAAAGGGGTCAAAAGTACCCTTCAATGAAAGTGGATTAACGATGGATCATTCGATAACTCGCCGACGAAAAGACATACTCTATCATGATTAACCCTAATGATTTTTTCGTATGCTCTTTTTCTACGTTTCTTCGCGCGGTTGCTCATTAAAATCATAACGATACTATTCGATTGGATCGTTACACTGCAAAGCTCTACGAAAAATAATAATGTATGAAATATGTTATCAACGTTATCATTCTGAACTGCGTTTTAGATATTCGCAAAAATGCTGTTAGGATCACTATGACAAATTCCGCCATTTTTAATGAATTTTGGTTATTTAAAAAGTGTTTGCTCAATTAGAAAAAGGGCAGAATTCACTGTACAGCAGACGTATTTCAATTCATCAAAATCGTCGATGAAGACCAACTTCTATATAATTATCGAGTGTTCTTTATCAATTATGATTTATATAATTTGGAATTCATGCATTAATATAGAGTATGATACCAGATGATTGCGTAAGTTTGTGTCTCATTTTCATAGATGACACAAACTGTACTGCACGGAGGAGTGTAAAAAAAGGAATTACGTGGTCACCATTCTTTTATAATTTGTATTAAGGAATGGTGACTATATAATTAATTTATAAAGCTGTATTCTTTCAAATTTAACCAGTGAATTTTATTTTCAAATTTACCACGAACTTATGCAATCATCTAATACGTTGAAAACAATAAGAAAACTGGTCTTTTACAGTTTTATATCTCATCCACCCAGCTTCTTCATAATTGCACAAAAATTCGCAGTTTAATGATAACTTGTAGATGTATTAAAGTGTATATGGAAGAGGTTTCCAACATCCTTATTTCTGAGGATAGTTTCGAACAAAATGTACGAAAAACGTAAATCCTCCATCTCGATAGAAAGGGTAGTAAAACCGGATTATCCGTTTTTGCTCCATTTTTCTTTCTCATATATTGAAATGGAAATAATGGCACACAGTATAAACACAGATAATACGCGAATTTTTTCCAATCTTCTGGATCTAGTTGGAAGAAGCTGAAAATCAGAGACGCCAGAAAATCCAACTATGGAATCGACTTAACAGAATTAAATTTATATTTTTAAGGTAGTAAAATATCTTTCTAGAAGTATTTAATATTTAAAAACGTATCGTAAAAAATATATTTAGAAATACACCTTGATGACATTTTAATGAAATATATTTTAAATTATGTATTTTGTCACACAACTGAATTTTTATATTTACATTTTAAGCGACTTGATTTTTTTGGACGTAACCATTAGACTACGGATATTTATGCTAATCGAAAATTGTCCACGTCAATTGCAAGTGACAAACGTTAAAGGAAACTGCATTTCCTTTTTCAAGAATTTTAATAAATCAAAAGTATAAAGCAGAGTTTTGTATTGAACCAATCAATTTGTGTTATAAATGCATAATTACATGCATTCGAGGACAAGTTTGCTTTGTATGAATTAAGATTATTCCACATATAATTGGCGCTTCTAATTTTTGTATTGAACCAATCAATTTATATTATAAATGCATAATTACATGCATTCAAGGACAAGTTTGCTTTGTACGAATTAAGACTATTCCACATTAATTGGCCCGTTTAATTCCTGTCAGCACCTTCCCGTGAACAGATCCGTTTTCGCGAAGCGCAATACCGATGAGAACTTCCGGTTCGAATTGAAGTAAAAACTCTAATTTGCCCACCCCAAGTCAGACGGATGGCGAAAGGTATTCACATAAAATTTCATATTTATCGCAACTTTAACGCGAATGTATCACGTCTTCCTCTTATGCGATTAATTTTTGCAAGAATTATTTTCTTAAACGATGACACACTTTTAGGGGGTGGCGTTAAAACAATCTCGGAAGAAAAATTTCAGCAGGTTAGTGTCCACTCTACGCACACTTTTAATACGAGTTCAAATTACATAATTCACGATTACGAAGATTGTAAACACGCCTTTATAGGAAATTATTCGAAACATCTACTCCTTCGAGCATATATTAGAATAAAATCTTGTTGCAAAAAGCAGGAACGAAGAAGTAGCCTACTTTCTCTAATGCTTACAAGTTTTATTGGATTGGAAAGAAAGTTCGCAGTGATTTCAAATTAAGAGTCGAAGATAAAATTATTCCCTAGCCGTATCATTATCTTTACAGTTACAGTGATTGAATCGTCCTTATCCCGAAAAATAGTTGTAAAAGAGAAAAGAAAAATTATATCTTCAATATGGCTGCATTTATTTTAATGCTTAAAGATTTAGTTTAGAAACGAATGAAATTTTAACTTATTTAAAAAGAAATGCGTGACATTTATATTTGTTAGACTTCGAAATCTTCATGACGAGTGTGGCTCGTTAAAATACGGCAACGGGTTAAGGTATTATTTATTCATATATGTTTATTCAGTAACGCGAGAAGTTACCTCAGAAATGGCAAAGAGTAATAGAACAGAATGGAAAATATGTTATCGAATAAATATCTGAATTGTAGCTTTCAATTTTAATTTACAAACGCTACGAACTTTCGTTCCAATCCAACACTGTCCACTTCTTTAAGTTTCTTTAAAATCTTCCTCTAATTTTAAGTCGCGGCTACTCATTTCTATCATAGATGCATAATTTCCGCAGTCTAGTAATATAAAGTAGTCACTTTTAGTGCATAGTGCATCGTGAATCTAGCGGCAGCGCATTTCGGTAGTGTGAAAGTATGAAATCAGTGACAGGTTGTACCGAGTTCAGGAACAAGGCTTATCCTGTCATAGATTACTGACAGGCGCGTGTATGACCGAGAGGTGCAATGAAAATCCGTAGGACGCGGTGCAACCCGTACGTAATGCGAAGTCTAAGCTCACCATTGGAGTATTAATTGCGTTTGTATTCCATGTATGCGCCGCGATGTTGTCCGTTGTGTATTGTTGATTATCCTAGCTACACACGAATCTGCAGTCACGGGTCTACGTATTACGGAGATTGCACGAGACGTCGCAAGTCTTATAGAAAACAATGTGATGGCAAAATTGCCGTGTCAATGTTATTTTCACCGGTACACAAATTCTCGAACCGACCCTACGCGTCATGGAAGCAGACCGAGCGACGACCGCTTATACAATACTTGCCGACCAATCGCAATTCCTCAACTTGACGAGAAATTAGCGACAACCGAGGTCGACGGCGAAATTCTGAAACAGTTCGGAACTTGTTCTGGTCCGTCGATA
>CM052336.1:11053007-11135849 GCA_028455595.1 Lasioglossum vierecki
TCCCTGTTATCGTTAGCGCATGACGAGATACCTGCAACCACGGGCTCGACCTTCGTTTCAACTTTTCTCACCTTTTCATCGACCTCCTGATTCATGGACGTTTTCTTACGATATTCATCAAATAAGTCAAGATATGGCACAGTATCTTCCTCGGTGTCGCTTAAGGTAACAACATCCCCTTCTGAAAATTCTGTCTTCGGCTGTTGGCGTATTTGTTCGAATGCAATCGGAGATACGATCGACATCGAGAATCCGTTAGTGGGAGTCCAAACTGCATCTGTGTTTGTGTCCGTTATTTGCAACTCTTCTTCCATTTTGATTGCCTTGTCGCTAATACCTACCAAATATGGAGACGACGATAATGATGCATTGTTCTGGTTACTTCCAATAGCTGCATAGTACTGTTCCATAGTAATTGTACTGTTTGCATTGCTAGTAGCTTTACTCGAGCCGACTCTTGTACGGCCGTCTTTCATTCCGTTTTCAGACTGTTTGTTACGACAATTGGAGGTGTACATAAACAGATTCTCCTTGTTCTCGTTACTCGACAAATTGGAATGTACATTCTGAGATGTACTCTTACAACTACCGACGGAATTCTGTTCGTCCTTACTATTATTGTTTGTATCAATCACGTCGGGATTCAAATTTCTGCTATCATTCACATTCAACGTATTACAATCGGCTAGATTGCTGTTAATCGAGGAAGTATTTGATTTAATACTCAACGCGTCAGAGTTACGACTGTCACCATTTTGATTCGATGCACTGTTACTTATCGAATCGTAGATTACCACTATTTCGTCCTCATCCACTGCATTGCTGTGACCTGAAATTTGAACAGTCGACTTCAGTTTGATTCTACATATTTATAGGATCAGGGCCAGATTAGCCATATAGCAGAAGTAGCAAATACTGTGGGCCCCTTTTGTAAAATTTGTTTTTTATTTTATTATCATACAAAGAAGCCTAGGGCCTCCTGGTAACATTTGCTACAGGCCCCGCGCTGGCTTCATCCGCCTCTGATCAGTACAGTTTAGATACAAGTTTGTAATGTGAGAAGCGAAAAAGTGTGGTGCTCGGAATTTCATAAGTAAGCATACGGCAAAGCCGTGCAAACGGCGAGGTAAGAAATTCGGTATCAGCAACACGTAAGCGGCAGTATTCGCCAAGTAAAATAGAGTCACAAGAGGATAGAAAAACCCCGACGAGGCAGGAAGAAATCTAGATAAGTACAATAACTGAAACTTTGTCTTTTAATTTTTCTAATGCGAAACACAACCGAAATACCTAAGATGCAAATGTTAGATCGTCAATTTGAATAAACAAATTTCGTGTTATTTTTGTTTTCCTTATTATTTCATCGGCTTTTTAAAATTTCGCGTTGGTTTTCGAAGGCACAGATGGCCTCTCGGTTTTTAACAGATTTATTTTACGAAGAGGTCTTTCCCTTTTTTCCGCCGTATCAAGTGACTTCGGGAAAAAGGGCTATAAATTAATACCGAGAGTCCTCAACCCGGGTACGCGGGGACCCCGAACGGACGGAGTGGGTCCTAGCACATGTGCAGGCCATCCGAGCAATTGGCACGGACCATAGAATGTCAACGGACCATAAATAAAGAGGCCCACTTAGAATAGTATGAACGCGTTGCTCTGGGGGTCACATTACAAACAATTTTGGAATTTCACTAAAATGACTCGAGGGAGTGACTTTCTCCTGCATGAATCAGGAAGACACTCCCTCCCTCAAGTCATCTAGCGAATAAGGTTGTGATTTTCCCCCGTTAGCGGATACCTCCGCCCAGTTTGACTCCATCTTAAATTCCAACTTCTTTTCAAAATTTAACAGATTCGGACTCAGAGTTTAGATTTCGCGGAGTGTCCAGATGTTTTAGTTCATTATCGATATACACGACACGCTATTGTATTCATCGAGGATCGTTCGAGTGCGACGGTTTTCATTTCTGTAACAGTGAATTGTATGTGTGAACTGTATGTGTATGTGTGCGTGCCGCGGTATTGCGATTGCGATTGCGATACATCGCAATAAAATGTATTATACAGCTGACGACTTTTCCAGAAGATTCGAGCGTGAATCTATAAAGGGACGCGTTCACGCGACTACGGCATCATTTGTTTAACAACGACCATACGTGAAGGTGCGTGAAAGTACGATTCGATGCAAAACGAATTACAAACGTTCATTGTCTGAAATATTTATATAGTTGTGTTTTCTTTGATTTAATAAAATCGATTAAATGTCTTTCCTCTTACATTTGTGAAAGAAATACCTTGATTCAATGTTTTAAGAAAATCTGTTTGTACAGGAGGAATCGTCGGTCGATGCTTGTCTTCGTAGACACACTGATTCAAGACAGCTAGTGAGGCCAACGCCTGATCGATAAAACAAATAATGATCTACATCAAACTTCCGCCCAAACATCGCGCGTTGCTATACCAATACATTGTCTACTTTGTTTTCATGAATTTCGCGATTCTTTCTTATTAGGGCTGTAACAGCGTGATATCTCATGCGTGTGACATTGATCATTAGACTGCGGATCTTTATGGAAAATAAAAATTGTCTGCAACTGCCACGAATAAAAACTAAATTGTATGTTGATTCTCCCTTACAATGATTTTAATATAGGAGAAATCATATAATATTGACGGCTTTAATTTTTCAACAATTTTGAATTTCATCTACTCAATTTTCCTACAAATACATAAAGATCCGCAGTCTATTGATCGTATCATCTTCTTCTTGCACAGGGCTCGGCAAACTTGACCCACGCCGCCTATTTTGAATCCGATCCACGAGGTTAATATTGTACTTTACACGGAAAAATTACATGTAAATCAGATTATGTGATGTAAAAATATTATTTTCTATTAAAAAATATTTGTTTTTTTTTTAACCAACACAAATTTAAAAATTTGTACGCGTGTGCATTTTTGTGGATACTTGCGTTTGCGAGGATTTTATTCAACATTTATGGACACAATGGATACCATTTTATAGTGATCTCGAATAAACTAGTCGCATAAGAACAATTGAAAAGTGAAAGGGCATTGACCCTTTCTACTCGATAATTCCATAGGGCAGGCATTGAAATGCTCTTGTGGGTTTTAACGAGTAAACCAACTCGTAATTTGACGATTAATTTGTTATATATTTATACCTCGCTGGGGCCCCAAATGAGAACCAAGGTATGCATGCATGCATTTTGTCAGTTGATACGCGATACTTGATACTATCGCGCGCCTCTATGACGTCTGCCAGGCACGTCAAACACTGCGGCCCGACCAGCAACATTGAAACTGATAATGACAATTGACAACTGGAATTAATCGAAATGCAGTGCGATTCCGTATTGAAACAAAAATATACGGATGTTAGGATCCTACATTTCTACTTCATGTTTTCTGAAAAATGTTAGCAAGTTTCTTCGAAACAAAAATAAAATGGTTTTCTAAAACAACTTTCGTACTTCACATGCATTTTTGTAATGTTGTTGTGTTTTGTACGCGTGTTATTTTACATGTGTAACTGCAATATTTTTTTTTAAAAAAGTGTTTCTTCTTCATTTCGAGTCTGCTGTTTTTATTACGATCCTCGAATTAATTTATAATACTTAACCACTTCGCTACCATGGACGTGTAAACACATAGAAACGGGATTACCTCGTGTGTTTACACGTCCGTGGCTCTTCGTAAGCGGCATGGCGTTGCGTGTTTACACGTTTGTGACCTTATACGAACGGTAGAGTTTGAGACGCCTGACGTACGTAACGTACACTATTGTTGGTCGCGTTGCTGCATTTTAGGCGGGCTTTTAATTCACTTTGTATTCGCGACTCTAAAGTCTTTCCAACTGCTATCCTGGTCTTTTCCGGAATCCACGAAGAAACATTATTAATCCACTACCGGGGCACAACAGAAGATAAAATTACCTTTTACAGATTTTTCCTTTGAACCAGCTGCTGTTTGATCTTTTAATTTTGGTGATTTATTTAGAACCACCTGTTCTTCGCAATTATTTCCCCATCTTTTACGTTTAGCGACGTTACTCGCCATTGTCTGTGATGGCTGAAATAGTAGTATTACAGGGCAATGTAAATAAGAAATACAGTAAGCTATCTCTCGAATATGCAAGGCTAAAATTTACCTTTATTTTCGTGTAACTGGATTATTTGGTAAGGCTCCTGTGCTTACTCCATTGATGAACAGACCCTTGACATTCTAAAAAATTAAGACACAAGTTAAACTTGAATTCAACTTAAGGGGCAGAGTCGTTTCCAGGATTATACGAGGGTGCGCCTTGTAATTGGCAATTCCAATTACTTTTGGAATCTCTTTAATTGTAATTGTGTTCCGCAATTACAATTACTGTTTAAGCCAAAGCAATTGCAATTAAAATTACAATTACTTACCAATTACTGTATAATTTGTAATTTGCAGAAATAAAATTACAATTATATGTAATTGTAATTGGCAATTGCAATTACATTTCGGATCACTGGTTGAGACAAAGTAATTGCAATTACAATTGCAATTACAATTACAATTACATGTATTTTTAACTTTATTTCTGCAATTACAAGTAATTGTAATTCGTTGTTGCAACTACTTAACGCCAAAATGGCACTAAAAAAAATGATACCATCTAATATAAATCTTATAATATAGGATTTTATAATCTGATAATATAAATATAATATATATAATATTAGATGGTATCTATATATATATAATATTTTTTTAGTGTCATTTTGGCGTTAAGTAGTTGCAACAACGAATTACAATTACTTGTAATTTCTGAAATAAACGTACAATCACATATAATTGTAATTGCAATTACTTTTTGCCCCACTATGCCGGTTGGCTACACAAGGGTTAAACTTGAATACAACTTAAGCTAGAATTATATAATTATATAAAATAGAATTTTCACCTCGCTGGAGCCCGAAAGGAGAACCAAGGCAAGCATATATCTGCCACTCAAAACATGAGATTCGTGGAATACCTTTTGTTTACGGTAGTGAAGCATTCAGTTTAACCTAGACATTTGAGAACCTAAATATAATAGCGATACATATACGACGATATACTGGTATTTTGAGTTATTGAGTGCGTCGGGTGTTTTCGTTTCTAGTAAACAATGTGTTTACAAGTTAATGACCCTTTGCCGTCACACTGCTCATATAAAAACACTGTTTACTAAACAGAGTTTGCTACGCATCGAGATATTATAACGAAGAAAGTGGCGGTATACTCGTTTTCAGGATTGCAACGTTTCCGGATTCGCGTTCTCATTTCTGGATAATACAAAAAAATTTATTTTTATTTACATAATTATTTTCTGCTTTTTATGTAGTGTACGGGAAACTTTACAATCGATCTTTACCATTTTTACCACGTTCTGAAATTATAACAGAGACATGTACTAAATTTCAGACAATATTGCGACCGCGACGTGTCGAAAACAAATGCAACTTTTTTCTTCGCTTTTTCTTCTATGTAATTGAATGCAAAATAATACTATTTGTCCGTGTCGTCGTACGAATGGTATTATTTTGCGAGATATCTCGTCCATGGCGCATTATGGGGCAAACGGAACAATTCTGTGTCAATATCAAAAAACTTTCAATAGAAATGAGATAGAGCAATGAAATTTTTTTTAAATGACAGCTGAAACTTGGCAGAATGTGAAATAATTATAGAGATTGTTGTACGAACGCTTTTTGATCTTGAAAAAATGCGTTAAACTTGCACGAGTTCAGGAAAATTGTGTCATCATAAAATTTTGTTTTAACATGAGACACATCAGTTTCTGTAGATTTTGTCACGCTGATTTCAAATCTGGTCTCAAAGTTTTTCTACGACTTCAGGATTTAAAAAAAATTGAATTATAGTTAAACAGTTAAACTTTCATTTTTTTTCAAGGTTAAAAAACATTCGTACCATAATCTCCCTACTTTTCCCATATTCTACAATGTCTCAGCTTTAATTTAAAAAAAATTTCATCGCTCTATCTCATTTCTATCGAAAGTTCTTTGATTTCGACACAGATTTCATCGGTTTGTTCCATAGTGTGGCATTATTAGCATTACCAACCCGATTACCATTTATATCGAATCGCGGGTATCCGGTGTGTATAAACTTTCGAGATTCCGAATCGATCCCGAACAAATTTCCCGACTCGAAACCGAAATTTCGAATACTCGCATGCCATTTCTGTTACTACAACGGTTATGAAGATACAACTGACAAATATTGGTACAAGTTCCAGAATTCATACCACAATCTTATTATTAAATGATTTCGACGACGAACCGTCGGCTGCGGTGAAAGAATTCGTCGTCATCCGTAATCGCGACTTGTACATCCTGTATATAGTTGTATATAAACGTGTTGGTCGTTTTGTATAACCGCAGCACCGGCAAGATCCCGTCAAGACGACTGTACGATAAGACTGTACCAAGAAAAACTCGAACTCGCGACAAATACGTTAGCAATAGCTTTCTACGATCAAATAAATCGAATGGTTTCGAAGTACTAATCACAAGTTCAATTTGGGAAAACGTTGGACAAAAGTTTGCCAGAAGAAATACGAAATACCAGGGATTATAGACAATGTTATAAAGTCAAACTTTCAACTCACGTATTTCTGAAGGAAATTCCACAATTCTGCCAAAGATTACTTTGTTGTCACTGGTTGTCACTGAGAACATTGAAGCGATGTACTGTTTACTCATGGAAGGTACGTCTTCTAACAGATCTGCAACTAATACTAACCTTCTCTTACACCTTCTTCGTCCCGGCTCGTGAGGCCCGATGGTCCCCACCATCACTCAGTTCGTTTCCCCGCTACTCATGAAGCGTCACCTCCCACCTTAGCGGAATGAAGGGAGAAGGATCCAAATGTCTCTAGCAAGCTGCGAGTGGGCGATTGGCACACTGACAGTCCCACGCTGCATAGTATCGCCTCCCATTTTCCTTCCACCACGCTACGCACACGCGTACCTATAGATCTCTGTAGATCTTTATAGTTACCTTATCCGTGTAACCAGAGCTGAGTAAAATAGTACAGTAGATCTTCGATTAACCGGCTTGATCGGGAGACAGACAACCCGGATAAATTAAGGCCCGATCAATCGATAATCGAGACCCTAAATGTACATTATATTCAAAAATGAAACGAAAATGTACATTATATTCAAAAATAAATGTTTTATTTCTGAAAATTTATTTATATATAATAATCATATTTAAACGAACATTTCTGTATAATCGGCATCCGGTTAATCGAGGTCCTTCTGTATTCCAACCAGCAAAGTAAATAATCATATTGTTGCCGAGGCTTCGGCCCCGTCTTGCTGGCGAACACATTATGCTAATTAACGACACGAAATATTTATTATGCGTACAACAGTTAACGGCGGATAATAACGGAACAGTGCAATCGTAAATAGATGCGTGCTCTCGTTTCAATAACTCGAGAGGATCTGTCGTCTTTCTTCTTGTCATTAACAACCCCGTTGTCCGGATACCGCAATATCGATCCGACAGACGACTTCTCTCGATATCTGCGATATATTCAAAATATCACAGGAGGGAGGCAACTTCATCTCATGCCGTCGTAACAATATTTAGTCAGTTAGTTCATTCTTTACTCTATAAGTACTGACGAGCTTTTCCTCGCGGCTTCGCTTGTACAGGAAATTGTTTCAAGCCCTCAAAAAATATTGTTTCTCCATAAAACCTTTTAAGCCCACATTCACCCCATTCAGATTGACCCTGTTCACCCCGGCGACACATCGGACGAAAAATTGAGTGCAGCGTTCATTTCAAACAATTTTCATGTTACCAATTTTGACGTATCCGTGTTTTTAGAAACGGGTCCGTAAAGAGAACACTTGAGGCTATTGTTACGGATAGAGAAAATCTTCCATTCGTTTCCCACGGGAATCTTTTCCAGATCGTCTCTGGAGGGAAGCGTCCTAGATAACCTTTCATATCTTAACTGAACCTTTCCATTAGGACTGAGCTCTGGCTCCGTTGGAAATCACAAAAAACTAGAGTTATTAGTCTGGCCCTAAGTGCCCTTAGATTTTGAACAGTGCACCCTATTCACTGTCGGGGGTATATAAACCCTCTGATTTTTACTCTCGTGGGTTAGTACTTCGGTAGACACGTATACAGTCAAGTCGTGCTGTATCTCGTAGTAGCATTTGTCAGTGAGATCGGGCTAAAGTTCCCTTTCGAATCAAACTTAGCCGTATAGATTCCGCAAGTCCGGTATAAAATCTATTAGGCATTTAACAAGTTGTTCCCGAGACCCCCGCATTGCCAGTGCTTCAAAATAGGTAAACATACTCTTCTATATCTTTTGATTCTATTCGCGACAATTACACATGTACAACACTTTTTCATTGAATATATTTGTACTGTACGATAATTTCGTGTAGAATCACTGAACCTTTAATTATCGTTACAATATCCTAAACGAACAAATTGAACGTTCCCACATTATACAACCTTACCGCTCGGGTTGTATCAATTATATAAATTACGAGGCCCACTAACATTCCCATTATTCCAAACAAAGGTCTATCCTACCTAGTGGCTCCCCAATTTCGCATTGGGTTCGTCTGCATACCTTAACTAACAAATTGATTCCATATTCCTAGGGTAATAACCCTTCGTCGGCCACTCGTGCTACTCACGGCCCTGGCTCGTAACACTATATTATCATTATTTTTATTTTTCAATTTTCTGGTGCTATGATAGCATTGCAACTGTTTAAAAACACAATTACAAAATAAACTGCGAAAACAAATATATTTCTAACTGAAATAATTTTTATTAAATACATCTATGGTATCACTATGAGCACCCAAAACTAATTTTCATCGTTTTGTTATAGTTTGGCCATTACAATTTAATGAAAAACTTGAGATACCTCATATTACATTTGTTTAGTACAACAAACAACTCACGAGTTATTTGAGATCGTCATGCTATGTATAGATAGATAGATAGATAGATAGATAATGCTTTTGTCGGGAAAGGGTGTATCGGACACCCCTCACTTCCTGAAGGCACACCGGTTTTTAAACACCAGTTTCACAAGTGGCGCTACCGACCTCGGCCCAAGTTGGGTTGCAATTATCCTTCGTTTTTCGGCCCTCCTCTGTTTTATTAGGCCCGGGCCACTTTTAGAGTCTTTGACGTCATGGTCAAAGACTTTATTTATGGTCGTCATCGATGAGATCGGCCATACTACCTAATCAATTAAAAAGTTTTTGAGCTGGATTAGAGCTTGGAGCGGACTTCACCTACGTGTCATGTTGAGTGTACCAAGTTCGAATACCCATCCCTACGCCATACTCTGGCTAATCCGAGTAATACTAATAATAATACTAAGCAAAATTTCCCTATTCTGATGCTATGTATAACTCACTTGATTCTCCAGAAGACATATTTTACATTTTCATTATATGCACAGATAAAAAATATAAAAATCGTAAACTTCACATTTATCTTTGAAATTCCGCGCAATAGTAATTTTTAAGAAAATTTTCTTATGCATTATCTAGTAAAAAGATTTTTCTAACATCTGCAAAAAAATATATATTTTTCTTAATCCCATCCCATGGTGCCCACCATGGAGATAGAGGACAGGTAAAAGAGTCATTGCACACGGTGTGAGGGCTGACCGGGAAACCTCAGGATGAATAGCTGCAGCCTGCATCTGGCCGTGGAGGTCTGCAAGGATTATGACACATAATTGGCTCCGACAATAAAGTAATAAAAAACAAAATGCATTTAAGAGAGACTTCCTTTCGAAAATAGCAAGGAAGTCTAAATTAATTTAAAATTAATTTTTAAATTACTGCACCAAACTGGACCAAAATCTAATCAGCTCTAAGTTATACCGGGGCACATCGATTGCATCATTTATCATTCTGATCCCATTGTTACTTTTTCTGAAAACGTTAACGAATAATTTGATACCATACAAACGGACATACGCACACACACACACACAAACATTTAGGTAAAATATCGCTGCCGATTGATGTTTAGTATAGGCAGTAGAGTTCATTCGAGGCTTATTTTTCATATCTGAATGCGATAAAAAGTTAAAAACCATATCGATTCTGGGTTACGGAGGTATTGCTTTCAAGGTAAGAGTAAATACGTAATTTTTAAAAATGTTTAATTTCGGAATTAAACGACCCTAAATGATCGAAATGTTACACTGTGGATCGCCGAGATCGCGCAACGCGGTATCGCCTTCGTCTCAATCTTTCGACACGGTCCTCTTGTGCCCAACATCCGACGAAGATGGTATATTTACCATAGAAATATTAAATAGTATTTGAAACATTTATTTCGCCAAATAATGCCCACCTTTGTGTATAAGCTCTGCTCGTGTCAAACCCATTATAATTTAAATTCCTTGAAAAACTTTATACTCCTCGAAAATAGCGGATTTTTTTAAGGCTAATATATTTTACAACCTAATTATTACCAATTCCACAAGTAAATAAAAAACGGTCAGTCCGTCGGGTCGGTACAATTACCCTTCTCTCTGCGTACTGTTATTGTGTGCAGAGGGATAAGTAGATGCCATAAATTTTTCGAGCCAAAGGAAAGAAAAAAATTGTCTGTCCAAGGTTTGTGAAATTTTATTGATTTTTTAAAAAAACCGTGTTTCTGTGTGATAGGAATGCAATTTTCTGCTTATTATTATTACTGACCGTTTTGGCAAGGTATATATATTAACTTTGTTTTTTTCGAGAATGGACGCAGTAGTTATGGCTATTTGATGTTTTAGGTCTGTAGGTGAAACTTTTTAGGGATTTACAATAGCCTGGACTTTCGACGAGGACAAAAACGACAGTTGCACACCAAATGGTTGCCAAATGTGAAAATGGTCCTTGTCATGAAGAGAATTTTTGTCAAGGCCGCACCCGTGTCATAAACGATGTTGTCGAAGGGTCCTACGGGGGTTCCATTCTTTTGCGATAGAACATTGTCTGAAAAAAGGTATCTACCACCAGTCAAAACTAATTGTCCAGTATCGTTTAAGAGGCAAGGGTCACCACGTGTGATTACTAGACAGTAACTAGAATCTTACTAGATTTTGTATCGAAACATGGGTTTCACCCTTTTTTAAATTTAAGGAAATCCCTTATGGATAACCACCCCTATCGCCGGAGATAAGGATGGCCAACGTTGTGTTCAACTGGGCCCCGCTGTCTTTATATCTAGACCTCCCATTTAAATCGCAACCCCCTTAATTACTAGATAATCAGCCGACGGCTGGACTTACTTGCCACCCTTCCCCGTGGGAAAGTCATCAGCGGTTCCACATTCGGAGACCATACTGCTGCACCAACCGACACCGTTATCCTAACAAGTCCCTGATTTCGCATTAGGTTCGTCTGTGCGCTTTTATGCAATCTTCAAGCGACTCTCCAGTTTCTGACTCCCACTTTAACTAACAAATAGATACAACTGGGTTAACAACCCTCTCGTCGGCCACACGTGCTGCTCGCGGCCCTAGCTCGTAACAATGTAGATTCTACTACATTGTAGAAGATAGTTCAGAGAAGAAACGTATCCCCGACTGAACTAATAAGTTCAAAGAATTAATCGAGATCGACACTACGCAGAAGAGATGGACAAAGGATTGATGAACAATAGACTGGTGGTTATCTACCTAGGAGGATGTATCGAGCAACATGATCCAGGCGGACAATAAGAAGGAATCGAAGATTATGCGTCCGGTCATATTGAAGACAACAAATTTATAAGAAAAATGATTACGAAGAATTGATAATGATGCACTCACCCCATGAGAATCTTAGAACAATGGATTGACGGATCTATAAAAAGGGACAGCTCCTTACCAGGACAGTCAGCATTCGAAATCCATTCGATATTCATTGAATAATTCCATCTCGCTCGTCATTATAGTTAGCTTTTTTTTATATATTCGAACGAGCTAAAAAGTGAAGTTCGTAAAAAGTAGAAGAAGTGTATATCCACTTAAATGACATCATTAAGAAGTAAACAACCCTAAATGATCGAAATGTCACACAGTGCAGCGTTGAGATTTTCTAGGGTGGCTCATAATATGTAATTGTTTAATATTTCTAACAAGAAACATCGCTTTTTAAATAATTAGAGTCAGATGTCGCTACGGTACTCTCTTGCGAGCAAGATTGACTACACGTTTGAGCATTCTGCCACCATGTGGCGTTGCGCTGTACGATCATTTAAACGCAACGAGTAATTCTTGCCGGAATTTACATTGTGTCTTACGGGAAAAAATGGCAAACATTATAGACACACTAGCAAAAACAATCATTTAATTCTTCTCGGTTATGACTTTCTAATTGTTGCGTGTGAAATTGAAGAGGGAAGACTGTATTTTATGATAAGTGTTTATTCACATGCTTCAATACGTTGGTATAAAACCAATTACTAAACATTTAAGTATTTTATGAGGTATTGTATCAATTTCAATTCTTAGTTTTTGGGAAGCATGGTAATTTTGTAATAAAGAGGCAGATATCTTTCGAACGATATTTATAGGATGCTCTCTCTTCCGAAACTAGACTTCGACTGAGGAGTTCGGTAATTCGTTGATACATTTAAAATCGAAACATTTGAACGTGAGTCATGTCAGAATGGAGCCTGAAACAGCAGTGGCTCTAACTTTGATATCGAACCTAAATGTAAAGATATCGCAGATATAGGATCTTCAACGCACATACAATAGTTCTTGGAACATTATTAATTTTTGTATCATACGTTATACATATTATTATATGTATATATATACATATTATTATATGTATATATTGTTATTATTTGTTGTATATAATTATGCTTGGTAATATTCATGTGTTAACAGTGACTTTGTTCTTCAAAATCTACCGGCTATTCTTACTGGAAAAATTAGATGGCAAAAGGGTCCAGAGTGTGGCCAACTCGGGTTTCAGGTTGGGTCTACGCAACGTTTGACTTCAGACGATACCATTCTTGAGGGTCCTTCAGTATCTCTCTGATGAGTTTATTGGTTTGTGACTCTGGGGCGTCTGGAACGTTTCATTGGACACCCTTGTCAAAGAAGATAGCCCTGACCATACGGCTGTCACTGGTACTTGACGCAGCATGGACCTAGACGTAGCGCCAAGGGTCCTGAGACTAATTTATAAGTTTCAAAAAACTACTTGAACTAAATCTTTATATCTGGCGTTCATTCACGTAATTTCATGTATGAGCGTTGCACTTGTGAAGAAACCTTCTACTATGTTATTGGCTAAGGCTCTACTCTTCAATATTTAGTGGAGAGAATTAGAATACAATTTACTTTATTTCAACCTTACAGCAGAGAAATGTGACTTAGTTTACATTAATCCTAATTAATACCTTATCTCACTCTTTTCTTTGTCTCACTTATTCCTACTCTGTCCTACACTTTTAGTACCCTACTTATCACTAAACTACTTATTTACTAACTTATTGCATCTTTCCCCATTCCCTACCTTTTGTTATTTTTTTTTTTAGTTTGGTATGTTCTTTATATGTGGGTATGTTGTGGGTATGTTTGTATTTGATATGTGTCACATACAATCATTGTTGAAACCCTTCTGAGGCACAACACCTACTACATATTGAATTGTTTTCAGTAAGTAAGTAAAAATGTAATTGCAACAAAATGACACAGTTGTATTGATTCAGAAAAATAATAATAATACGAATCGTGCGATAAACTGTATAAATTATATGTATACATACGTGCTAGCAATTGACAGCACGTAATTGATGGTAACTGATAAAGAAAAGTCGGAACATGAATATGCTCTTACCGAATCAAATATTTACCAGTTGTGGTATACTGTAGACACACTATTTTCGTAGACGTCACTAAATAGAATCTACAAGAAACTACTGACATGTTGTTAACACTTATCGATCGATGTAAGCTGGCGTTACGTAGGCAAACGTTGGTGCTTCGTAACCCTTTTGGAGATATGAGCCACAACAGAGGGCCTATTCAAGAACAAAGGGCTTATTCAAAATTTAACAGACTCTTTCGAGGATGCAGCGAGCTGCACAAGTTCCAAGAATTCAATTCTAATCAAAAGAAGCACCGTCAAAGCCAAAATTGGACCGTGTACATTTTATAAAAATACATTCCAAATTACAGACTGTAACACTTGCCACGGTTCTGTTTACTATTATGCCGTGAAGAAGGAATGGATGAGGTTCCCTCGAGAAGTAGTCCTTTCTTCTTCTTAATAACTCGAAGTTTATTGGTAATAGGTTTTTCAACAGAGTACAAGAAATCGCGTGTCAAAGGATGATCGTCGTGAACAGAGTAACTGCGGATTCGGAAGTGTCCTCGGCTCGGAAAGAGGGTTACTTATATAACTGTCTATTACAAATAGTTTTGAACCTTAATCCTAAATGTGTCACTGGACACGTAAGCTACTGTTGTTGTCAATATAAGAATCACCGTTTAGGTAAAAGGGCGGTGATAAGGTTGAGTCAGTCTTATCGTGAGGGATGATGCGGCATAACATTACGCAGCGATTGACTTGTTCGCTTCGCGCCGGTGACGGACAGGTTGCTAGTCGTCAGGTGCGTTGACTCGAATTTTGAATTACATTTAGTGTTGGCGATCCTCCTCGAAGGAGGAATACTGCACCTCGGCAAAAGCCATATCAGTAGCGCCGGCCAGATGTTCGGGCCAAATTATATTTTCTTTTCCTTTCATTCAAGCAGTACAACCAGTACGAAAGAAAACAGAACAAAACAAACCAGAACAGAGCAAATCTTGAATTATGTACTTACTTTCTCCCAACACTAAATTGTTTAATTTATCATTAGACAGCGGATTTTATGCGTTTATGACAGACATAAGACGGTATAATTTAAAATGGTAAAAAGATTAGATGAATTTCAAAATACTGTTCCATTATCTTTAGCCTGATAAACATATTAAGACAGAAAAAAATTTCTATTTCACTCGAGTATGTTGCAATTTTGGTATAAAATTTTCATTTTGCATAAAGAACCGTCGACTATTTATCGTTGATATCGTGAATACGCATTTATGGAAAATTTATTCAATAAATTAATTTTTTTAGGTGTATAGTATCACTAAACTATAAGTTTTATGCATTTATGGAGAAATTTAGTATAATACGAAATAGTGGGAAGAATAATAAGAATGGAATATATTTTTATTTTACTAAAATTATTGAGGAAAAGAACAATTTTCAATGTTTTTTTATGTCTTGCAATTGACCAAGAATATTTTTATTATTGTGCATAAAGATTCGCAGTCTAGTCATGACAAAAGTAGTTAAAAGTTTGTTGTAAGTGCATTCCTATAATTTTTAGTAATTTCTAGTTTGTTAAAAAAGTTCAGAAAACTTTGTAATAATGATCTTATTTCATTGCACCAGTAGGGCAGACTTCGCATTTATTCTTCTTATCCATTTGGATGCGCTAATTGCGTTTCATTCAAAAATTTTCTCAAATAGATGAGAATAATATTTTCCAATCGGAACCGATTCGCGGAATACACAGATTTTAACGGACGCAACTTCAGAATAATTTGCATTGTAAAACTGTGGTGTCATTTTGGTCAACAATTTTTCAAAGATCGACTCTGCGGTGAGTACATCAACAACGCAGCCGCTGTTTTGCATCGTAAAAACATGAAACTCATTCTCGTCAACAAAATTATGTTCGTTTTCAAGACCATTGCTATATTGCTTAGAATTTATTTGTAATGCTTTAATGACAATGGAGAAAATTAATTTCGCACGCGGAACCATACTCTTCGAAACAATGTGTGCAATTATTGACTATGACTATGTAACAGAAATGGAAATTCATTATTTACGAGACTAATGAACATAAAAGTATATAGATATTATTGAAACTAATCTCTTACAACTGCATCATCAATCGAACGATTGAAGTCACAATGACGTCATACTTATACGTGGAGCAGATTTTTGTATGATTTTCATATAAATAATTAATTTTCACAACGTGTTCTGCACTTTTAAAAACATCTTCTATAATAAACTTGACTTTACGTCACGTGTTTAAGTATTGTGAAACATTTTGAAGGTGAAAGCTATATATGCTCGTTGAAATATTTAATATGCAGTATGTTGCATATATAATGATAGAATACTAATGCAACGTGCGCGCATCATTGTCTAGATTTGACTAGAGGATCCTTTTTTTCCTCTAACAAATCTTCACGGTTTCCTCAATGGTACAAGTGTAGAGTTTATTTGGACAAAATTTATTAATTTTATGTATTCGTAACTTTTATATTCTGTTAGACAGCCAGTGATCATTATTATGACCCTACCCCTACAAACTTATGGTACACAGTATAAACCGTAAGATAATATCTGAAATCTTCTACAAAATGTTTAGCAGAATGTTTTGGACAAAATGAAAAATTAAAAAGATTCATGTAAGCGTAACATTGCATTTGCTTGTGCAATATATGAATTTGTAAAAGTGTTTTGTGATAGTACAGGTATGGAATTATCAAATTTTTATGCGACAGCGTATTGAAACGCCTGAATCGGTGAAATTGAAAAATGAATAATTCGTGTAACGAATCGAAAACTTTCTTTGAACTTCTCTCGATCCTCCATTTAAACGATCGAGCGTATTACTCATAAACATCACGTACTTTGTGTAACTGTACAAATTTCTTATTGGACAATGCGGAACAAAGGATGCCATGCCGCCAACGAATTGTTACGTAAGCTGTCGCCAGAGTTTTTTTTCTCTTTCAATCATTGCGAATTAATGGTTCATTAATAGTTTATCTACTCGTTTTTGTTATAATTATAATCCTCGATCATTTTCATGTTTATACTTCATAAAAATAACACCCTTCAACATTTATAATTCAATTGTTTTCTTAATACTCAGTTAAGCTTTTTAATTTAATCAATATTTATACTACTCGTACCGGCCTGCGCTGAACGACGTTTTTATGGTATACATAATTTTTTTTAAGATACTAATGACTATAAATAAAAGCGTGGAGCGTCCACGAAGATTACATTAATATAGTATAGCGCTCTACGCTTTTATTTGTAGTCACTAACATCTAAAAAAAATTATTATCTTCTTTTTAGTGCGTTTCAATATAAGCGTGGTTTTTAAAGTTTTTTTTATATGTTTTCGTTACCTTTCTTTTCTTCCTAATCTGGAAGGTGGTCCTTCGATAATAACCTTAGCCCGAACGATCATTAGAACATCGACCGAGGGCATTGATCTAAACAATTTATACAGAGTTCAACATTTTTTTAAATCTTTGCGAATTTGATTATCGTCTGCAAAGATAAGGAAACATGATAATGTATATAAACTGCAAAAATATGTACAAAATTTGCATAACACAGTTACGAAGCACAATCTGCAACTAGTATCCAAATATCAACGTAACGCAGAAATGCTAATCGTTCATAGTTGATGAAATATGCATCGGTGTTTTCAGGTTGAAAAATATCGTTATTAGAAAAACAGGGTTATCGAATCTTTTTATGGATCAGTTTTCTTTTCTTTCTTTTTTCTCTTGGCATTTACATAGGTTCGCACCCATTCTTTTTCGCATATCTAATACCGCCGTTTCTTATTGCAGTAGCACAGCGCAGCGCCATGTGCGTTTAGATCTAATCTGGCTTCGAATGTCCTTGAAACATCCGACAAGAAAGTGTTTCCACAAGGCTATCCCCTTCAAACAGAATATTTCGTACACAAAATATTTCACATTTCTCATGATTCTACGACGCTTCGGATCATTCTATTAATGTCAATACTCGAAATTTTTCACAACATTCAAACAACATTTTATTCGTTCATAGTTTCAGCATACGTAATTGTATGCTACAAGTGTGAATGCAATTTCTAATTATCCAAGAATGTAAAATTTACAACACAAGAATATAAGCAAAATTGTTTAATTTGAAAATAAATACCTTGACTATTAACGTGTAAGTATTAATTTATCAAAACTACCCTTAGCTTGAAAATTAAACAACAAGAATTTCATTAAGGTATTTAAAAAAATTTAGGTACTTCGACGTTTTATTTTATCTAGATTATGGTATAATTCCATAGATTGACATGTCATGTGAGAACGCAGTTACTTGTTATAATTGAATTGCAAAAAAATTGCAACAAAGAATCGCTCGTTCAATGTAACGAAACGAGGACGAATTGGAGATGTTGAATAATAAGGAAAAAGTTTATTCAATCTACTTTTTTTTCGGCGACGCAAACTGGACTGATCTCCATTCGCTAACACGTACCACGGTAGAATGGTATCGATTGATTTAGGGTCAATAACTCGTACGTGGCATTTACATGCGCGGTGATGCAGTCAAGTGTAATTAAAATAACGAACGCGCTGTGCGTAACGTTATAGTGCATGGAAGGCCGATCATTTTGCGGCGTTACGCCGTTTGAATCGTTAATGAATCATTGTCACTTTTCATCGGCTAACAATGACTGATGTTCCAGTGGCACACAAAAAGACTCGTTGTCCATAGAACCTGTTTTATTTATGATCTTATTAGTTCTCATTCATCGAAGGTTATAGACTATTAGTAATGCTCAGACTGCGGATTTTATGCATTTATGACAGTAAAAAATGAAAAGAATTGCGTTAAAGAGTGCATTAAAGGAATTAAAAAATATGGTGCATTGTTTATCGATTTGTTCACACTACTAAGAGAAAATATTCACTTTTATTTGATTTTGCATGAGAATCTTAGAGAGAAGCACTCGCTATGATTATAAGTAGACTGCGGATCTTTATGCAGAATAAAAAATGTTTGCATTGATTGCAAGACACAGGAGCGAGATAAAAAATTTCTTTCTTCTTTTAATTATCTTATGAAGGTGAAACTAATACGCTGGTGGCCTTAAATCCTTTTAGTATGTCGACTGTTATTAATTGTACGTACCCCTTTTTGTAATAAATACATAAAATCCGTAGTTTAATTATATGGTATAATGACAAACAATATCCGATTGATTTATTGGATTTAAAGTATTAGATAATCTGCAATATAACACACACACACATATATATATAAATGTATAAATATATATATATAAATATATTATAAATATATATATATATATATATATATATATATAAATATATTATAAATATATATATATATAAAATATATACAATAAATATATATACATATACATACGAGAAACAACGAGAAATCCTTTTTCAAAACATTCTGTGTTCTTATTTAATTTTTTACGTTTTTCTAGTAAATATGGCCAGGTGTTTTTTTCTGTTGCACAATAGTTTGCAAAATACAATAACAAAAACGAATAAGGGGAAGGCAAAGTGGGGACACTAGCTGTTTACCACATTCGCAAAGTCCCATCGAGTCGATTTGCGTTGTATACTGGTTTTCTCGTTAAAAACATATGAAAAATGTACGACGGTGAGAGGAACAGGGAAACCCGTGGAATGAAAAAGATCGTGATTGTCGCGCGGCAGAAAACTTGGCTGGAAATGCAAGTGTCAAACCTGTATTATAATCTAGGGAGCTATGTGTCTAGGTCAACAACCTGCTTGAACGTGTTCGCGTAACCCCACTGCAAAATTCTGCTATAAACTTTCAAGCGCAGGTACTTGCGTAAATAAAAGAAACCGAGCACTGATCACACCCATGGTTTTCTTTTTTTTCCCTAACTTCGCGAACAACCTAATAAATACGCGAACACCGCGTACATTACAGACGGGTAATAAAGCATGAAATTATGGAGTTACTTGTACTTGAACGCTTAGGGTTGAGCAGCAATGCGAATCGCTATAGAGGCTTATCAAGTTATTAGAGCTCGTTACAGTGAAACGAATTAATATTCGGACGCTCTAAAAGGGACGATCACTTTTTTGATATCGTACTACACGATTTAGACTTTTCTGGGAAGCTTAAACAATTAGTTTAGCAACTGATCGGAATTGTAGAAGAAATATGAAAAGTTGTATTTTACAACTTTTTTATGTGGGCCTATGTTGAAAATTTGAAAAATACGTTTTGTAGATCTGTGTCAATTATATGCACTGTGAAAGTTTCATGGAAATCGGTTGATGCGAAATTTTGTCAAGAATTGCAACTGATCAGAATTGTAGAAAAAATAATAAAAGTTAATGTTAATTTTGGAAGTAAAATTATACTTTTATTTAGCTTCTATTTCTTACAGTTGACTTAGAAAGTTTTTATTTCGCGTGACGCGTGTTAGGCTACAATAATATTCGGGGATTGGGTGACTCTCTTTTGCGACTTCCTTTTTTCATTTCCGAAAGAGAGGCGTATAACAGAGTGTTACGAACGGGTTTAGTCGGGATTAGAGCGGAGCTCTAGGTAAAATGAGGAAAGGATATTAGGAGAAAGGGATTTAGAAGGAAAATTACAAGTGCAATACCTAGAGATACAGAGATTGAAGTAGATAGATAGATAAGCCAGGTAG
This sequence comes from Lasioglossum vierecki, assembly GCA_028455595.1. Classification (NCBI taxonomy): domain Eukaryota; kingdom Metazoa; phylum Arthropoda; class Insecta; order Hymenoptera; family Halictidae; genus Lasioglossum; species Lasioglossum vierecki. The sequence goes on from CM052336.1 coordinate 11,073,585, forward strand.
GTTACCGCAACATAGAAAATGATGGCAGGTAAGGTAGGCAGAAACTAGTTCTCGTAACGAGATGTGGTAGTTTAGAAGAGACGAATGAGTACCTGATGGCAGTTGAGCAGCAGTTAATGCATATTATGTAAGGACGTAATGAGGAATTTCAGGAATCTTCTAGAGGGATGAAGAGGGACAACTGCCAGCATAAAATTAGATAAGAGAGCAAAAAGACTATTCTTTTTTTTATTGTCTATATATAATGAACAAGCAATCAACCAGTTAATTTTGTGATTTGGTAAGATATACATACAGGGTGTCCCATTTGAAATTTTTGCACGGAATTGCTTATCAAACTGTAGCTCGTTCCACAAAATAGTTTCAAATAAAATCTATCTTGTTTCACAAGAGACGTCTTACGTTGATCACTAGACTGTGGAAAATACTGTTGCATTGTTTCGAATAATTAAAATAATTACGAAAGGATATAAAATATGTAACTTCTGTACCTTGTATCGAATGCACAGAATTTTTATTTCGCATAAAAGTCTACAGTCTATTAATCACAAATATTTAAGTGGACGTATTTCCAAGGTTTCAAGTTGACCTTTGTGTAGTTTATTCCGAGACCAATTCATTGATCTATAATACGTTGATTTTCGAAGGTCATTCAAGGACGTATATCTCCGTTTGCTTAGGTGAACGCTCTTGAAATTTTTTATCGTCTCTTGTATTCATACATATGGCCTTGTGGAATCTTATAAGACGAGTTTAACAAGAAGAATCTATCGTTAGCGATTACTAGACTGTAGATCTTTATGCAAAATAAAACTGTTCTGCACTGATTGTGGAAAGCAGGAATAAAATTTAAAAAATTGATTTCATCCCTTAATATGACTTTGTTAAATTAAAAATGATATTAGGATATACTTGAATTTTTCTGATCCTTCACTGTTTTATATTTCACCCAATCAATGTATTAATAAATCCATGAAGTCCCACAGTCTACTGATAACATGTACCATTTTTTAGAGGGTGACATCTCGGAGCAAATATCAGGACAAATCGATCAAATCCAAAAATTCGAAAATAATTAATAAAAGAAATATAAGATTAAGGTACACTTCTTCACAAGTGACAATGGAATGTGTCGCAACTATTAATAAAAAATGCATCGCGTTGTGTCACTGTGTTGTCGAGGCCCAACCCACTCTCTACTGCGGCTCGCATGCGCGAAACAAAGATCACGCACTCATCACAAATACGTGATTTATTATTGGCTACGGTACAACAGAGTGATGTTGGAATCTTCGTCTGATTAGCGAAAATTTAATCAAGTAAGATATACACCAAGTAGAGTGACTGTATTTAAATGATAGTCGAATTGAAAAGTCGAAATGAAATTAACTGACACTATAAAATTACACTTTTTCAGTCTTCGATTTTGGAAACGACATTGTGCTAGATTTTTTTGTTATATGTATATTAATATTTTATATCTCAAATTATTTATATCATAAATGTGCAGTCTAGCTATAATTAGTGTCATTCAAATGACAAATAAACGCATCCCTAATTTTCAAGGTCATCAAACGACTAAATCAACTCTCGAATAGACGATCCCTTTCAATTTTTTTTTTACGAGAGGATAAACACACAAATGTACTATAATATATACATTTTTTATCAAAATTCTCACTGTATTATGCTTATTCCTTATTATACAGTTATTATATTTAATTTTTTAATTTTCCTTCTTTACTATTACGTACTGTTATATACACATTTCATTCAGAAAATCACAATATGTATAATAGTGAGAATAAAATTTCAATGGTTTCTTCGGTAGATAGTCAACGGTCTGATTACGTAAGTTTTTATTCCTGTAGTATGTTTTACCGTACTTCAACTTGAGCAGTAGGGTATTAACCTCGGTCCGTGTTTCGAATACGGCGTATTACCGAATATTTATGAATATCATAAAATTATCTGTGCTTCCCATTCTTATTATTTCACTTAGTTTTTTGCGAGTGATGGTACCAGCTGGACACACTCATAATTTATCATCCAAGTCAAAGGGTTGAAAGTATAACCATTGAATTGATTAGACTACACGTAACATTCACCTTTCATAGTTGGTCGGCGAATGTTGTGGAGAACGGACGCAAAAGATAAGTGCTCCTCTGCTATTATTTCTATAACAAGACTCTTTTATTATTAACCCCTTACCATACAATATCGTATCAAATTGTGATGAAAATAAAAGTAAATTTCTTCTCGATTGAAAATGAAATATATAATAAATTTTGTGGTTTCGGTTCACGGTTCGATCCATTATAGAAAACAGCAAATTTGCAATTATTTAAACATTAATCTCAACGTTTCGATCCCTATATGGATCATTCTCAAGAGAAACATTTGTGCGTCTGAAAAAAATATATAAATATAATATAAATCCATATATGGATCGAAATGTTGAGATGAATGTTTAAATAATTGCAAATTTGCTGTTTTCTATAATTGATCGAACTGTGCGCCGAAACCACAAAATTTATTATATAGTGATGAAGATTCTGAACAAAGTCTAATGAATATGTTATCAATTTCCTCACCGAGATAAAATTCTATTTTCGTTTTGTTAATGTACAGTTCTTAGAGAACATATAGGCAAACAGTAGATACGAATTTGTTCCATTTTCAGGATATTACAAACTACAAAAAGGTTCTAATCAATAAAGCCGTAAAATAAATCGTGGGGCAAGTGTTTAATGGCAAAAATATTCGAACGTATCCCGAAATGGCGTGTACAAACAAATTTCCGTTGCAATGTGAAAATAAATGAAATTCATGTATTAATGTGTGTTATTATTTTTTCACACAGTGTACAATTTAAAACTGTTCGAAGTCTTTATTGCAAGTCTTACAAAGGTTAAACCTACCACCACCGGTCACATTGGCTCCACATATTTTATTTCACAATTATTGAAATTATAAAGATGCCTTCGTAGTAAATGATTAAATAAATGCATTTAATAGCAGAGATATTATAATATGAACAGCACAAAGTTCAAATATAAATCTTGTTATTCTTATAAGGCATCATGTATCGGCTTTATTTAGAGCTCGGTAGTTTTAGTATTAGTGGGATCCAGAAACGTCCGGGAAGTAATGTATCGTTTGCCTAGCTGATAAAAGATATTAGAGCTATTGAAATTCTGAAGATGCCTTCGTGGTAAATGATTAAGTAAATGCATTTAATAGCAGAAATATTATAATATGAACAGCACAAAGTTCAAGTAAAAATCTTGTTATTCTTATAAGGCATCATGTATCGGCTACATTTAGAGCTCGGTAGGTTTAGTGTTAGAAGGGAGATTGCATCCAGAAAAAGTCCGAGAAGCGATGTGTCGTCTGCCTAGCTGACGAAAGATACGAAAAGGCGAACAGTTCCGAACAATTCGTTGTCTTCAACAAAGTCTTGGCCAGAGTTGTAGAGTGGGAGATGAGCGCGGTGACCACCCCTCTTCTCGCCCTGTTCGTGAACACAGGTGACTCCGTCGTTTCACGATCACTCATAAAGCTCGCCTTCGAACGATCGAAGCAATCACAGAGTCCGTGAAGCGTCCGGTGGCACACTGTTTTACAAATCTGTTCCGACTGTTATCACACACATACGAAACGCATCACCTGTCCTCGCATGCAACAAAAAGTCCGCACGGTAGTTGATTTGGGGACCGTGCTCGAGATCGTCCGCGAAATCCGGTGATCCTTGGATCCTCAAGTGGTGTGATCCGAATGTCCCGAAGGATCCCAGCGATCTATACTCGTAGTAAAATCTCGGACCGGCCGCTGTTCATCGGATCGACGCTGACGTCGAAACGTTTCGAACCGCTCGATTCGTGGACTAAAAGCGTTCCGCGCGAGAAATGGCATTGAAAAATGAGATTCTCAAGTTGTGGACAGTCTGCTTGCTGATCAAGCTGACCCACGCTGGAAAACCTGTAGACGTTCTGACTTCCAGTGGACTGAACACCTTGGAGGAGGAGGAAATCCTCCGAGTGCTATCCCGCAACCAAACCACCCTCTCGTCCAACTACTCGTTCATACAACTGATCGATGGTCTCGGAAATCACACGATCGAGACCGGCGAGGACGCCTGGAAGCCTCTCAAGTTCGAAGTACGAGACACGAACCCTCTCTACGGTGAGTTTCCCTTTAATCGGTTGTTTCGAGATGCTCTTCGTTACCCTTCAAAAATTTCTTCGTTGTCATTTGACACCCTTAAGTGATCCGCGAAAATCAAGAAACCGATCCAGAAATTGTCCACCTTTTTGGTTAATGGTTGGATATTTTCTTAATATAGGTAAAAGAAGTCGACGTTTAAAAAACTGAAATATAGCGTACGAAATGTATTTTTTTAGGCGTTAAATGTTTGCCGAGCTAGACGAGCCTAAAATTCAATCTCTATCGTAATCTATAAACTTGTAATTCGTTGACAGAATGTGTCAATTAGACTGGTGGTTATTTTGATGAATAAATTATATTTATTCAATGTTACTGTTAAAAATCTAGATATAAAACAACCTAATAATTGCTACAGATAAATAGTTCACTCATTTTTGATTGACACTTTGAATCAACGTGTCATATTTTCATAATTTATTTATAATCATTTTACAAAGTATGCAAAGTAAATCAATTTTCACCCTGGGGAACGTACGGGGGTTAGGAACGTGATTGTGGACGAAGGTCAATTAATCCTTCTATTTTTATGCGAAATTTCGTGGCTCTGCCGAAAGGCAAAGTTAATGGTTCTAAACGAGTTGTTAATATTGAAGTGTCCTCTTAGAATGGTTCTCGTTGATTTATAGTTACCGAATGCACGGGAGCACGTTGCGAAGAGTGTTAATGAATTACACGCCGTTCGCGCGTCCTTTCCGACGCGGCGCACGTCTCGGCTGTGAATATTCAAGAAGTTATGGTTGCTCGAAAAATTTGCCTGATTGCGTCACGTGTCGACACGAAGCAAAATCAACATTTATTTTCTGCACTGATTTCTAGTACATAAAACCGTGGATATTCGAGACTCGTTGTATCACGTGTCGGTACAAAGTGAAAAAAAAAATTACAAACTGCAGATCTCTTTATGAAAAATTGTCAGCGTTCATTGCAAAGAAAAAATGGGCAGGTGAATTTTGAAACAGTAAAAATGTTTAAGTACAGCTCAAACTGCATTTGTTTCCGAAAATTTACAGTAGTCAGGTTTAATTATTTTCTAGTTCCTGTTGCAATCGATGCAGTTTGTATCTTGCTTAGAAGGTCACAGTCAAATTGGTTTCGATTGTTAGACGATTCTTGAATACCGATAGATAGGGTTTGCACAAATACGTTTGTTTTACGTCATCATTTTGACGTCATCAGTCTTGCTCGGAAAATACTGCTTCAATCATTCAACGCGGATGAATGAAAGTGAAAATACATCAAATTACGATGCAATCACCACACACCTATTTCGTAATGAATGAATTATTAGGCATATCGTGAATCGAATATCCGGATGCAATTTTCAATGTCTCGACAGATTACGATTAAATTAGATTCATTGGAGGTTCTTAATGAATTTTCCAACAGCTACTGCAATTTCAGTTATGATTAGTGAAATTATCTGAAATAACGTGATATTTTTTTCGAAGTTATTACTTCGAATAAAGTTTTTATACTTCTGAAACTTCACCACATTGGATATTCGTTATCAGACTTCGTGCGAAATAAAAACGCATTGTTTACGAGGTACTGGAGGAGAATGATAATTTGTTTACCGGTATTCTTGAATCCCATTTATTTTTCTACTGTTTCATGTTTCACTTACGCGCTTTAGTCGTGAGTACACAAACTCCGTGGCATATTCATTATGCTTTTAAGAGATGAATGTATAAAAAACGATAAATATTATTTCGAGGAGTGTTCTAATTGTATGTGAATAATCGATAAATCCGCGAAGAAATGGTTACGAATTAATTCTAACGCCAAGACAAGGATTCTTTGCCAACGCGAAAAACGTGTGATTGCTTGAAGAAGCAATAAAGATCAGAAAGCTGATAAAGATCAGGATAGATCAGTACAATGTCAAATACCGGAGTGTAGAAAAGGTCGCGTGTCTTGGCGAAACGAGCCGGTCGCAAACTCGAGAAGCCGTCGCCTGATCGATCAAATTTTTTAATGTGATCAAGGAGCTTCGGCCGGTGTCCTGCAGCGGGTCAAACGAGAGCGTAGAATGAGTGAACGTCGGAAAAAGGCAAAACTACTTTCGACGTGTCGAAATAGTAGTCACTACTCAGGCCCGATTTTTATCCATGTACTGTGTCTGCATACCACATGCGATTTCGTTACTCATTGTGCCGCGTGCTTGCCGTGATCGTCGTCATGATTTGCGAATTACACTGGGACGTACGAAATGCGATGAAAAAAAAAATAAGCATAGCGGTACGACACCCATGCAGGAGAATATGCCGGGCCCACTTTAGAACGAAGAACCCGATGCTAATGATCTTGATTACAATTCGACGCGCAATTACTTTCTACATTTCAACACGTGTAACGTTCCCGACTCGATTTTTCGTGCTTGCAATCCGCCTCGACGACCCACGAAAACTGTAGCGTTACTTCTGCTCAAGTATACAGGGTGTCCCAAAAATGTTATTATTATTATTATTTATTATAGACGGACAGAAGCTCTTTTTACATCAGTATTTACAAAGACCAGAAAAAAGAGAAAGATACAAGAAAAAAAAATAATACTGGTACAATCGGTAGGTATTATCATATAATCATGCGTAGTTGCATTCGAAAATTTTGCAAAGATTCGATGAAAAAATCAATACTGTTATAAATAGTGCATGATTGTTGCAATATATGCGATTCTTTGGATTAATTAATCCATAAGTAGATTTCGCTTTAAGTGTTTGAAAACCCGCTCTGGTTCTCAGTTCACGTTCCGGTATCAATATGATTATTAATTAAATTAAATTATTATTTATTATGGACGGACAGAAGCCCTTTTTACTTAAGTATTGACAAAGAAAAGTAAAAGAAAAGAGAGAAAGATACAAGACTACTTATCTGATAAGAAGATGTTGTGCTTTCTTCAACGAGGTGATCCTTGAAGTGGCCCGAAGTAACTGTTTCCTTTGCAAAAATGTTCTCCGTGGTTTTTTTTAAAGGAGTTATCAAGAAAAAGCACGGACCATGGTACGGCTCGGCTAATGGTAACGTCGCGCTTAGCAGGGTGTGATTTTCGTTGATAACTCTAAAGAAAATCGCGGAGTACATTTTCGCAAGGGAAGAAGTTATTTAAAATTAGTCATCAGGAATCGTCCCTTTGAAGGAAGTACAAAATTTTTCGAACACTTTGTATAAAAGAAAAATCGAGCATGTTTCCGACGATCTGTATGACGAACGTGAACTTTTGACATGGACCCACCTGCTGCTCCCCAAGGACAACCCACTATTTAGATTGACGACTATGGTTAACTGTACACGTAGCTCACTGCTTCTAACTGGTTTGACGAACTTCTTTTACGCGATTACAATATTATTTTTTACCAGCACCGTTTTCCTTTCACGATATTTCACTTTTTATCCCACATTTGGGTCAATGCTTATGCTCTTTTATCCAGCACGCAATTACAGCGATAGTTTTTACTGTCATCTTGTTGTCACCAGTACGTACCATTCCGATGACCGAGTAGAAAATGCATAGGTTCCACAGGTACGATAATTGTGCAGACAAGCGTGCATTAATTTGGCTTTCTTTACGCGAACTGTGCATGTCTGACGCTGTGAACTCGTTAATTACATTGAAAAAAAAAACATGTTACAAGGACGGGGCAAGCTTGAACGTGGTTAGCGGATTTTTAGAACGTCTCTTTCTGCGAGAGCAGGATTTTGCGAATAAGTTTTAATTCGCATGGAGCTGATTATTTTTAATATGCTCTTAATATTATTTTTATAGAAATTCGTATAATTATTGTAATATATTATCATGTTCTGGCTAGTTTTCTTTTTATATTATTATTTTATATTCTTTTTATATATTATATATATATATATATATTTATTTGTTACTTATTTTGTAGTTTTTCAGATAATTTCAATCACCGATGTCTTCTACTATAAATGTCATTGTATTTATTCACATTTATTCTTGATATTAGAAATATTTTATACTTTCTATATACTTATATTAAATTTTTCAAGAATCTATACTACAGAAAAGGCGCGAAATGAAATGGAAATTAAGACAGGACAGAAATTAAACGACCTGTTATGAATATAATTATAAAAAGTCACGTCCTTCTCGTTACTCGATACCTTTTTTTGCTTTTCGTAACTGACGTAAAGTATGCTTTTCAGTTATTTTACAGCAATCGATATTTTGATCGGAGAACGCGAACGGAGGGCCTCGGGTGTTTAGATTTCTGAATTGGGCTAATCAACGTCCTCGTCCAAAATCGTGGTCCTTTTGTTATATAACAGTAAATATTGATTCATCAAATCTGACCGCAGATAAACGTTCCCTCACGGTCTTCATTGATACCAGTCGCGAACCCGTTGATTACAACAGCGAAACGTACTCATTAAACATGTTTCGAGCAGATAAACGTGGATCGTCCGTGACGAACGCGCGATCAAACAGCGTGGTTACCTGATTGTTACCTGTGTGATTGAAAATATTTTTACGCTGTCCGACTGCACAATTATCGACACGACGATGCTGACCACAGGTATACTCGCGTATACTGAAGTTTGGAGAACCGTTTCCCTGTAGAAACCGTATCTTACGTCATTTTCCATTGCCAACGATGATAATGAATCTGTAAGCTTTGACAACGATACCTCGCACACGTCTCTTGAATTCCTCGACGTCCGTATTTTCTCGTTGATAATTTCCTCGTGAGAATTGATTTCCGACGGATTCGCGACACAACTTCCGCGATTTCATATTGCACATTTACACTTTCTATTAAACAATTTGCCTCGTGCGTTTCTTAGCTTCAAACGCACGCGGTTCTTACAATTTTTTTCTTTTTTTCATTAGAAATTTTACGTCGCATTGTTTCTTTATTGAAAGTAGGTTACGTAGCAATTGTTTCAGTTACTAGATCGAATATTCTTGTGCAAAGGAAAAGAATTATATTTTATTATTATGTACTTCTCTTCTTATCAATTTTATTCATAAGAATAAATTTTTTCTGAATAAATTTTCTTTTTCGAATGATTAATATCTTAACGACGTTCAAACTGTTCTTCGATCTCCTTTTCTAAAAATTTTCCAGAAAATCAACATGTTGCAGCTCCTGATATAGCTACGTCACGGTCTTAATGAAACATTGACCTTAAACTTCTGAAGCCACGAGTCATTCGTTCAATGTCTATAACAGTTATGAATGAATTCAATTTGTTCGAGCACTTCCGTATAAACATTTCACGTTCATTGAACGAATTATTTTCTGATTGTCTTCTCGAAATTAGACGAATAACGTTGCTACATACACGTGGATCAGTGTGCAGATTTCCCAGATACTCTCTTTCATTGTTCATGAAAAACTTGTGAGCAAATTCGGAATGTAAAATATTTAATTTCTTCGCGTTTATTTTATTGCGACAAGGAAATCTCGATAAAACATTTCACCTGTTTTACATTCTGAAATTATGTAAATAAATATAAATTTTTGAAAAATACCACGTTTTTAAAAACGGACTAAAAAGTATAAAATAACTTTTCCTAGTCACAATACCGATTCCTAAACTCGTATAGATAGTAGTGAAAATTTGTGATTGCGAATTTTGAATCGCTATGAAAATATTTGTAACATTTCAAACGAAAAACGCGGGGCGCGTGAATTAGGTAATCGCCCTTTTTCGTTTTAAATCTTACAAATATTTTCATAGCAATTCAAAATTCATAATCACAAATTTTCACTACTATCTGTACGAGGTTAAGAATCGATATGCGACTAGGAAAAATTATTTTCTACTTTTTAGCCCGTTTTTAAAAACGTGGTATTTTAAAAAATTTATTTTTATTTACCTAATTTTAGAATGTATAAAACAGGTAAAATGTTTTATCGAGATTTCTTTGTCGCGACTATTTCTAAGTAGTATGTTAGGGTTAACGTAATTAGGGTATCGCTATTGTCTTTGTTGAACAGTGTGCGTTTGTCGTAATTGGTGCACATTCATAACCGATTTGTTTAGAGTCGCGGTCGATGAACAATTCTAATCGATTGTAGCTGGATGGACTGAATCATTTCGAAATGGTTGCCAATGCGGTGCATCCGGTCCTATTGATAGTTTGCTGACACTTGTTGCAATGAAATGTCGCTCGAGGTTTTGTTACGACAAAAATGGTGGAAATCGGGTCAGCCTCGATTGCGGTTATATTAACATTTCGAATGAACATTGGTGGTTTGTTACGAAAACGTCACCGGCTTTCACTGAATTTATTTGCATGTTGCCGCGCGTGTCTTAGATGTGTGTTAATACGCTTACGAGGCACTTAAAAAAACTACAAATTAACATTTCATAAACGCGGCGCCGCGCCGTTCCAAGATGTGGATAGTACGCTTACTCTTAACCTTGGAATGTATATCTAATTTGTTTGCATGAAATGTGGAAATAGATACAAACTATTTCGATAGCTGAATTGAATTTAACATAATTAGCGTATTAACTACACCATTTTCTCCGCTCAGGGAGATCGTATTTTTTAAATAATTGTAGAATATTACTGGCAACACATTCGGAAATTTAATGAATTTATAAAATGTAGGTAAGAAGTGTTTTAATAGCTGAACTGATATTAACTTGCAATTGGAATGTTCCTATTTTTAAAATAATTTTATCATATTAATACGGGTTGCACATTGAGCAATTTAATTGAATACCAATTAAATGTATTATTATTATTATTGGTTTTCCTGTGCACTGCCTAAATGTGTTTTTAATCGAACAAGAGTATTTTAAAATTGTTATCATTTATATTAAAATTCACCGTCCCATATAGACACATTCGACTTTATCCAGTCCATTACCATTATTATGAAACATGTTTGAAGTATCGATCAATATATGTATGTAGATCATAGCTTCAAACATGTTTCATAATGAATGTAATAGGATGGACAAAAAAGTCGAATGTCTCGTGTTCTGCGAGTTTTTGGATAAACGTATCGTGTGCATTTTCTCTAATCATCCAATAAATTGAACAATTCTTTAAAAAAGATGAAAAGAGCATGGAAAAATTATAGCAATTAAATGTTACATTTTTACAAAAATGGAAGTAATACGGAAGTAAAAAAAATAAGTGCACATCAGATCTTTAGGCGAATTTCCTTTCTCTTTCACTTTCTTCCACTATCTCGGAGACTTTTTAGTGACATAACCAAATTAATCACAATTACACTATAAAGTCCTATATACTGTACTTATTATTTCTTTTAAGATAACAAAACTGGATCACTATATTAATGATTTTTTTATATATGTTTTGAATCGAATAAGATTATATTTTGAAAATGTATCTTATTATTTCCTTTAAGATACCAAAACTGGATCACTATATTAATGATTTTTCTTATATATGTTCTTAACCGAATAAGATTATTTTGAAAATGAACGACTACAAGCAAACTATTGTACAATCGGATCGCTCAAGCGCATTTGTAATCATTCATTCTGTTTGAACAGAAACATTTCTGGTAGACTTAGACCGCGTACGACGTAAAGTCTCGAAAACTAGAAAACATCGAAAGACCGTTCGGATACAAGAGATACCGTTTTAACAAGGTTGAACAGTAGGTTTTATATTCACCATGCGTTCCGGCTATCTTTTTCGGCGACTCCGTCAGACCAAAATCATTCGTTCTTCGACCTTTTCCGTTATTCCGTAATTTCTTCCGCGGCGACGTCGAGGATTTTATAACCGCCGATTGGGGAAAGCTAAATTTGTGGAAAAGTTATGTGAACGCGTCCAGCGTAGCATGTCAATGTCAGCGGCGACGAATTTTGTTTCTCTGCGACGAAATCCCGGTTTTGCACGCGACCCACGTGCGCGCCAATTCATTACGATTCACCTGAATTCACCCGATTGAAAGACGGTGAAAGTCTTTCTACACTCAGTTCGTCGCAACCTTTTGTAATAACCATATCGAAAGATCTATTGTTCACCTGATCCTTTTCCACAGGTTTCGTAAACCTGACGACACCTATTTGTCTTTGTGAATCGACACCTAAGACGTTATCAAATAAAACTTTATGGCTTGGCTAGTCTTCCTACTCTACCTTCCTCTTCTACGACACTGTTCCCTAAAACTTCCGTCCGATCACGCGTCGCGTTCCGTCTCTGTCATGCATATGTCACAATATTATGCAAAATAAAAGATGTATCGATTGCAAAAACCAGGAGCTGCATAGACATTTATGCAGTGGCGCACCCAGGATGTAATCTTGGGGGGGGGGGGGGATGAGTTGAACAAAATGATCTTTTTTTAACGACGTGTAACCGAACTAACTCTGTAATTATTGCCAATAAACAAAAACCTGTCGATACTAAAGCACTATTGTTTGTAAACAGAAAAAATTGACCGCACGCGGGAGCACCAATAATTCAATTCAGTGTCTACCCTAGTAGCACAAAATATTGTATTACATTCATATAATATTAAAAAGCGATTCAATCTTTTTTTAATATTCAAATGTACATACAATATTTATTTTATATTAAGTAACAATTTATTTTTTAAATAGGCAGAAAGTATCTATTTCATGTTAGGGGAAAAATACTTTTTTCTAACTTTTTCTTAATTTTTAATTGAATGTTGTTTAAATATTGAATATATTTTTCAAATATTAATTTCACATTTTTTGTAATATTGAATTTATATTTTTTAAATATCTAGTTTACATTCTCTGAATGTTTAGCTAATATTTTCTAAACATTCAATTCACATTTCTTAAACATGCATGAAATAGTTAGATCCAATATTTATCTCATATGAAAAAGTGTAGCTTAAAAAATATTTTTCCAATATTTGAAAAAGATATTTATCCAATATTTTTGTGCTACTAGGGTAGTATCAGCAGTTTTTGCAAATATGTCGAAACCTAAGTGAGGTATGCCTTATATGTATAGGGAAAAATTGTTCAAAATGTTTAGTTTTACATATAACATATCCAAAAATTTACGAAATCGGAGAGGAAGTAGCTATTCTACAGTTTAGCTAATTTTCCAGGGTTTTGTTTCTTTTTCTTGGGGGGAGGACTTGCCCCCCCCCCCCCCCCCAATCGATGCGCCACTGCACTTATACCTTCTAATAATTTTGAGAAGTTGTAGGGTAAGCTATACGAAGTATTGCTGGCTTTTTTTATTTAAACGGGAAATATTAAGAATTCCTGGTATAGAATTCAGATTTTATGGATTTACGACACCAATGAGTATTCTTTTTCTTGCATACCCTATCTATCAACTTTTGTCATAAATCCGTAAAATCTGAAATTTAGCCATTGATGAAATTTAGACATAAATTAATGAAATACGCTAACTTGTTGCAGATGACTTTTCAAGACAGATCGACCGCGAGGCGAGAAGATTGCTGCAAATTCTCCCTGCATACGATCCTGGTGCTGGTCGGGTGAGTCCGCAATGTAAAAGGCACGCCGACATTTTTCGCCAGGAATTGGCTAAATTCACCTTATGGGCCTTGAAAAGTAAGTTCACTATGTTATTAACACATTTCTTCTGCAAATTACTTCATTGATTCTAAAAGTCGGGAATTAATAACTAAAGATTTCTCAATCAATTCTTCAATAGCATTAGCCATTTTGTGAACCGCAATTCATGCATAGTAATTTCACTAATAACTACTGTTGGAACTATTAATTCAGCCAAGTTCACAGCCCAAACGATCAATCACTTTTTAAGGTTTTTACAGTCTACTTCCGAATCATTTGATCGTACTTTTTACATTTGAAATAAACTTTAATAGTCAGGCTTGGTATCAATGAATTACCAAAATCGGAAGAAGTTATAAAATTGAATTTATATTGTTTCCTCAATTGTCATTGTTCAGTGAAAAGAGGATTTCAATTCTTTTAGTCTAACCAACTGATGCCGAAGTTATGATACCGCATAATACGTATAAACCACGTGCCATTCTGCCATACTCTGTATAGCTAATAAATTTTAAGAATAAACTTTCGGTCAATATTAGCTATGATGTTATCGATATTGCATTCTTATTACCAAATTATGTAGAATCTTATTTTTAATAAATTCAGTACTTAACAGCACTTAATTTTCTGAGTAGTCCACACTATATTCAACTTACAATTGAATTTTAGAGTCAGTGCTTAGCATTATCTAAGAGCCGATTTTAATTTAAACGTGCACAAACTAGCTGCAAAAAATGCAAATTAGCATACATAAATCCCAGCAAAAAATCAATACCAAAAGCTATCACCTCGTTTCTCGAATTTGAATAATTAACTATTTTATTCACTATCAAAATAATTAATCGAAACTTCGTTGCGTATCTTACTGAGATTTTCGTTTTCCTTATGCTTTTAGTGTACGACGCCACAGCGAAAATGCCATCCGGCCTTCTAAATGGAAATGTAAATCAGTTTGGTGACTTCGACGAGTGCATCGGGATTCAAGGAAGTTCAGGAATCCAAGGACAATACTGTTTAACGTACCTGCAATTCAGCATCGACGAGTCGCGTATAGATCTCAAACACGTTCAGCGGCTTCTGCATTCTCACTATGCATTCAGAAGCAACATTACCGATGTGAGTACATATTTATGAAAGAATCCTGCGACCGCAGTGATTTTTCCAAACCACTGGCATTGTAATTTCTCGGCGCATACTCGCGCCCGTTAGTGCCAAGAGCGAAAGCGAAAACGAATCTGAAATGCTTCGTGTCAAGGTGGTATTCCGATATGTCATTTCTGAAAAATCGATTTGCATTTCTTTTTACCTACAACAGACTAAATTTCTTCAATTTTATTTTTGGATTGTGCGACGGAATAACACAGTTCAAGTTGCACTAATCATTTTCTAAATAAATAGAAAGATTTTGCTGTACCTGTTGATCATTATTAGATTTATTAGAAGTACAAATTAATTCGTAACACCTTCTTCCCGAATTTATTGATTATTAACGACAAAAATACATTCTGCTCTTTAAAATAATTGTCATCGTTAAGTTAGAGAGACGTGCAGTTTTCCTACTCTTATATGTACAGTTGCAATTTGTCAAGATTTTCGGCATTTTTACCTCTTCCGATCGTTTATAACTCGTAAACCAATTAATCAATTTGAATGAAATTTTCAGTGCGTATAGGTAATTATATAGAAAAGGTCTGCGTACTACGATTTTGATGAAATTTTAATATGTTATACAGCAACACATTTTGAACAACTTTTTCCTTTTCCGATATACGGGAGTCGCTTTTAGTTTTTGAGATATGTGCAAAAAACTATCGCGAATACTGCATTGAATTTTTCGTATTCCTGCACGCTCCGCAGCAACATAAGTCTGTCTCGGAAACCTTCTTTTTAGAAACACTGGGCGCGTGTGAAACACTGCGTGGGTGTGTATGGTATTGTCGCTTCTCATCTCCACAACGTGTTTACATACAAAAAATAGACAGATACGGCCTTGGAACAGGTTTACGTTGCCGCGGAGCATGCAGGAATACGAAAAATTCAATATAGTATTAGCGACAGTCTTTTGCAAATATCTCGAAAACTAAAAGCGACCCCCCTATAATACAAAAGGGAAAAGTTATTAAAAATCAGAATACGCAGACCTTTTCTAAATAATTACCAAATTAATATTTACTATTACTTTTCATTACTCTAACCGAATGCATTTTATCAACATATTATTTAAACGTCATTTATTAAACTAATTTTTCTAGCCTTACAGAGAAATTGACGTCGTTTGGTCCGTTCATAAAAAAAGGTATTCTGATTTAAAGTGTGTGCGATCAGTTATGCTCCAAAGTGTGTACGCGTTTACGTACGACATGTTATTAAACGTCAGTTACATAACGCACTGGCTCGATGCGAAATACTACGATCGAACTTGCGCAAAAATTATAGCAAAGCTGTTTAATACCCCCGGTTTGCTTTCGTGGCAACATGTCGTCCAAGTTTTACAATCGATTGGTATTATACTTTTAGAGAACGTAACGTAATGCGAGAAAGTGATTCGCGCGGTTACCTGTAACACGCACTGCATTGAAATTGCACCCCATACGTTACAATGTGACAACAATACCTGAACGATACTTGTGTTGTTATTGCAAAGTGTGTTGTAAAAAATAAGCAACAATATTTTCACCACGAACATTTGAGATCCGCATTCGAGATCCTCCTATTAATTTTCATTCAATAAATTTTAATTCGTTTAGTAATAAATTGTTCCAGCAAGAATAAATTCAATTTAACAGGTAAAATGCATCTGTAAAAATTTATTCATTTATATCTGCATACTATAATAACGAGTAAAAAAAATCTCAGTAAATCCGTTCTTCTAACTTGCACAAAATAAAATCTAGTCACTTCGATCCACACTTCTAGTATCGATCCATTTTTAATTAATGCAAAGAAATTGCACATTTTACTCGATTAAGAACTGGTCGAACAAGTTCTTGCTATGATTCGTTTTTCGCAGGTTCGACTGACATATATAATTAATTTAATCAAATAAAATTATTTAACTGAATTATCGAACTGGCTACGTCACATTTTAAATTTAATTAGCATCGTTTTACATCATTGCTAATATATTTGCTGTGCTCGTTCTACATATGGTATTCGATTTTTCTTTCAGCCAGGACATCGAGTACCTAGATTCAATATAATAAATTGGGGAGTATGTGCACCAGCGAGCTGCAGCCCTAAGGACGTCGAAACATCTATCCGCGACATTGTTACGAGGTACACATCAGAAACTGACATCAACATTACAGTAACAGTAAACGAAGAGATGTGTCAGGTGAAGAAGATGGAACTTCCGAAGGAAACTATGTATGCCAGGTAAAAATCAACGAAAAATTACAAGCAGCCTCTCGATGCACGTATACGTAAACACTTCGTGACTTAATGTTGGTGACATTTTTCGGTTTAAAATGAGACCACACACTGCATAATTTGCAGACGATTCAGTTGTTTAATTCATGATATGATGGGACCTCGATTATCCGAAACACATATTCGGGTAATCGACAATTCTATTGTATCGCGAATGAAACAAGTAAATAGTAGCCAAATTGTATCCTACTTGGTCTCGTCACCGATTGTATACATTTCAGTTTATTCTTTATGACGATACTGGCGCTAACAATCGTGGCGGCATGTTATGACCATTATAATATACCTGCCAGCGAACTGCTTCTGTCGTTCTCGTTAAAACGAAATTTCAAGAGCCTTGTATCGTTAGACCGAGGACAGAGCGACATAGCAACGCTTCACGGCATTCGAGCCATGAACGCCTTGATGCTGCTGTTAGCACATAAAAGTATGGCCCTGTTTTTCAATCCATACATCAACAGGACAGAGATGAGCGAGGTATGATCCTTCGGCTTTAACAAAAAATCGACAATCAGAAAACACTCTTCAAACATCTCTACCATTTGTCTTTATATCACAATTTCCGATGGGAATAGCAAGTAACGATATTAAATAGTTATTACAGTTAAATTGATTTTCTAGATACGTTAGTTGAACTTCCTTAGGGTCTATTAACTTTTATTGTTCGTTATTGTTAATTTAACTATCGAATTGTTGGCTGGATAATAACTTTGATTGATACAAAGTGTAAATTTTACAGAGAATAATAAAAGCTAATAGACCGTAAAAGGAAATCTAACACCCAACGTTGCTCCAGCTACCAATTCAGTTAGTAAAGTATTTATATAAATAATTCACAGGTCAAAGTTTGTATCAGGTGTATGCAAAAGTTTTAGTATTTTTCTATAATAACTAGATTGCGGATCACACAGCCTGTTCTCGTTTTAGTACCTTGGCCAACCGTGGACGGTTGTTGGAAGAGCCGCGAGTCTGTACACGGATCCTTTTCTAATGCTTTCTGGACTCCTGACATCGTATTCTTTTATCGGAAAGCTAAAGAAAACCGGACACTTGAATATCAAAGACGAGTACCTGTCACGTTTAATCAGGTGAGGCGAAGAAATAGCTCTCGTGCATAAGAGTCAGGGTTGTATTGGACTTTTGTAATTTTAAAATTATTAATAAATGCCGAGTTGAACTCCCTTTATCAACTTCTAGACTTATACCACCACTGGCGGCACTCATGTTGTTTTGCACTTATGTGATACCTTACGTTGGCTCTGGCCCACAATGGAACTTGGTTGTGACCGAGCACGCGAATATCTGCAAAAGGACCTGGTGGAGAAATTTCCTATTTATTCATAATTATTTCGGCTTCGAATCGATGGTACGTAATCAATTGTATAGAAACAATAAATCAATTTTATAGGCATATTCTCTCTAATTTCAGTGTTTAACGCATACGCATCACTTAGGCATAGACACACAATTGTTTATCCTTTCACCCGTGATGGCGTTGCTGCTTTACAAAAAGCCAAAGATTGGAACGATTGTACTGACGATATGCGCTCTGTTCTCGACAGCTTTGCGATATTTCGTAACGCTTGCCAGACAATTAAATAATTATGTGTTCTTTGGCACGTCGTAAGTCGAAAGCTTTTATTGGGGACGATCCTCGTGTAACGGGCTGAAAATTAGACTGTATTTTTTGTAACATTTGGAACATAATACTAACACACAACTCGAAGAGTAGAAAATAGTTTTTTCTATAATATAGTATTTGTTGAAATCTACAGACCTTACTTCGTCATAGTTACACAAGTTGCACCCCTCAATATATGGTGGCAATATCAAAAAGTTAATGATTATTGACGGTGATGTTTCATGTTTCCAGAATAAGACAATTATTTGATACTGCAGATTTCTCGTACACCTTGCCATCACATAGACTGACAGTATATATTATAGGTATCGCCATCGGTTATTTATTAAGATATTTGCCAAAAGATTACAAGATGAATAAAGTAAGTAATAAACGATTGCACGAGTTCTGAAATGATGGTACTCGAACTGCATTACGTTCATATCTTTCAGACAGCACTGTATGCAGGCTGGATCCTGTGTACAATAATGTTCTGCTGTGCACTTTTTGGTCCTGCACACATGGGATCTATAGATTACATCTATGACCCGATACACGCTGCAATGTACAATGCATTTGCTCCTATTGGGTGGTGTGCCATTTTCGCTTGGGTAACTGTAATGTACCAAACTGGAAATACAAATGGTAAGCACCGTGTCATGTTAAAAGAAATTTCAAAAATTATAACAGAAGATCGACCTTTCCTTATTTGAAAAACAACCGTATTTTAGGTCTGTTTAGCCGATTTTTAGCATGGAAAGGGTTCTTAATAACCACAAGACTGAGTTATGCAGTATATCTAACGCAATTTCCGATATACTTTTATAATGTTGGTAGGACCAGGAGTGCCACGCATTATGAATTCTTCAGCATGCAAGTAAGTGTGCATTAATCTTGAATATACACGATTGTTGAATTTTATATCACAATTTCTGTATTTTGCAGTTCAACTTGAACGAGTTCTTGATGATTATTGTTCTATCAGTAAGTCTCACCCTGCTCTTCGACATGCCGTTTCAAAATATTAAAAGTTACTTGTTGAAGAAACCTGTGTCCAAAGCAACAACAAAATCGACTAAGCAACAATAATGCTTCTTACCAAATAATGAAAACATTGCACAGCCATTCGATGGTATTGTAAATAATTTTGAAATGTTCACTTTGTTATTAGTAAAATCAAATCCCATTGCTTGCCCTCATATACAATGTATATGATAGCTAACAGTACTTATTTATATAATGTCGTACGTAGACTGAGTAAGTGCTTGTAAATAACAAAGGTTTTTGTAATTTTAATTTTATATGTTTAGGATAATATTTTATAAGTTGAATGTCACGTTACACGCGTAGACATTTAGTTAAAATAATTTAATACGGCGCTATTTATCCAAACGAATGTTTATTACATTAGTACTATTTAAACAAACGTACTTCATGGTACATAATTTCTTTTCTAAAAGCAATTTTGTGTAAGCTATACTATCTCTAAATGTAAATTTCAAGTAATTTATACCGTACACGCTGCACGTTTGTAATTGCATAAATTGCAAATGTCAGCTGTGTATATTTGATATCATTATTGTCTTGAAACCAAAACAACCACTGTCATGTTTTCGAAATGTAATATGTTACGATTGTAAACTTTACCTATAAAATAACAAAACTGTTACTTGTTATAAAAAAATAATAAAGCATATTTTGTATTACTGAACTGATTCTTGCTATGTTACGTATTAGTTTTCGTTTACTTTCTTACGTTTTTCATGCAAACTGTTATTTAAAAATTAATGAGTTAGAAGACTTACACATAGAAGCATTATGTTAATATTTCAAATATATTTTGATTAATTAACTTTGACGAAGAATAAAGACGTATTTATTTGAACTAAAGGAAACTTACATATCACATGATACAACTTAATATTACCTTTATAAAATGGCCTTATCTTTAAGTATATTCTATATGCGCTAGGGATTGAAAGATAAACTGTGGTAGAATATACAACCATTTATTATAATTATGTATATGCTTACGATAATTAATTCTTAACCATAGTAGCATTTGAAATATAATTATAATATTTTTCATTATATACTTCTAGCAAAGAAAATGCTTCTGAAAGACATAGCAATATTTGAATTAATTTGACTGTTTAACATTTCGCAGTTCGCCGTTGCATTAATTAAAGTTCTGCAACGAGCGGGCGGACCGTCACTTCTAAGAATATTGAATCTCAAGTGTTGCATACTCCTAGTAATTTAATTAGAAGACTCGATAAATGAATGTATTTGTTGTCGCAGCAGCAACATGCTCAACAACAGCACTTGGCAATATAATGAATAATTTCCTACACTTCCGTGTAGTACACAAATATATTTTATAATTGTTCACAATAATGAACATAATATGATAATACTATTTACATAAATGTTGATAATACTTTTCATCAAATATTACCAAGGATTAGTATTTTACTGTAATAACACGATCTACGTTAAAAGTGGCTATTACGATAGTATTGGTGGTCAAATAAAATGGTAAGTAACTAAATATTAAGTAGCTACATTTACGTATTCATAATGATAATACATACGACTATGGCGGTAAGTCGCAATTGTTAATTAAAAATTGAAAATAAACTTAGTGTCCTAAGAAGTATAAATCATTACAACATATTGTTAGCACCTTGATTTCCAATGAAAATAAAAAAAAACCTTGATCTCTTGAATATCATAGTCGGACACTTTGTTACTGCGATTACGATAATAACAAAATCTTTAAATCAAATTCCTCAAAAACATTAGGAATGTAAGTACTGCAATGTGTACCTAGTATCATCCCTTATCAGTTACCTTGATTTTACCGGAAGACAGCAATTAACTACCAAATTTTATAGAAAACTTCAAAAGCAGTGTTTCAAGCCTGTTTTTAATACGTTTCTTTGTTCACTTCTATTCAGTCGACTGTAAGTCCTTCTGACTGTAACTGTTCGTTATATAACTTCAACAGTGGAACATTACTACGCATTGGTCTCATAGTGCTAGATTAAGAAAATACCAAATTGGAAAAACATTTGAAGTTCATTCCTATTTTCTTTTTCAGTTAATTTAATCGTTTTCATGAGCAGTTTAAGGAAAGCTCCATTAACGTAGTCTGTTTCAGATGGTAAGATTGTTCGACACAGCTCTAATTTTACAAATACTTTGTAACAATTGAAAAACGATCGAATTATAACGATAACGATATTTCATTACAATTGTATATTGTGCTTTTGTTACTTCCTTCTATTTTTAGAATTTGAACCTGCATGAAAGAGTCTGGAATAAAATTATTATTATGTAAGGTAATTGGTAATATTAAAATAATATAAAATGCAAGCAGTGGTCCGAATTAAGTGAATAAACTTAGGAACGAGCGAAATTCTGGGAACTAGAACAATTCAAATAAACATCTCCACTGATCGGATGGATGCGATCATACCTGATTAGATATCGTGTGATTACACGCTTCGCGTAAATTCGATAAAACGTTTGACTACTCGGTCATGCCCATTCAAACCCGCCCGTTGCACAATTTTAGCAACAGTGGTGTCCCCTTAGCAATCGCTTCGTTTGCCCAGTTAGTGGTTGCATTCTATTCTCATCAATTTTCAGAGTAGGTAATTGTGTTACTACATTAGCTTTCTGGACCATTAGAAGGACATCACTGTACATACATATTATCACAGAAGATTTGACCAGAAACCAGACTCCATGATATCAACAATAAATTATTTTTTAAATACATTCTTTTATAATATTATGCTTGTAATATTATATTTTCAAAATTCCTTGTTCCTTACTTGAATTAACGTTTAGTTTTTATTCAGCGACACGTATAAAGTAGTGAGTAGACAGTAGAGTTATGCATTTATGGCAAAAATAAGTAGGTGCAATTCAAACCAGTAAAAGCAAAATTTAAAGATACGTTTAATAAAGGTTCCAACAGAAGTTTCGTCACAGGTTAAATGCTCTGTGATATTAGAACATTGAGGTCTACCGACAACATTATGTCGAAAGCCCTAGGTATTTTTGACACAATACATTCCTTATAATAATAGACATCAATAAACCATTGCCTAGTAATTCTAAGTTTAAACAGGTTCATCTTTACTGGCATACGAATAATAAGGAAAATACATATGAATTTAATTTTTGATAAAACCGAAGAACGTCTAATACACACACAATAAGGAAAATATATATGAATCTAATTTCTGATAAAACCGAAAATGTCTAATACACACACACACATCGAGACAATAAAACGCGATTTCGAGTGTTATATTATAAAACTGCAATATTATAGGTTGATGAATGCGAATCTCTTAAATGCCGCCATTCTATGGAAGCTCAAAAATGATAGTCAAAGTTATGTACCAATTTGAAAAAACGGTGTAATCACTAAGTACCCTATGTTATACAGACTGGAGTATCTACTACTTACTCTTTTTGCCGTCTTGCGAATAAATGTATGCACTTATGAGAAATCTCGGTTTCTTAAAATGGCAGGAGCAATTAGCGACCAGGTGTAGAGCCCCAAACACATCCACGACGATATAATCTTCACCCACATTGAAGCAGTGTTGGCATTCAAGGTTTCCAAATTCGAGTTGGGTCTGCAAAATTGTAATTACGTGTAGATCGAATTGCGTTCAGAGTTTTAAGATTATTTATTTCAGCTCTAATAAAATGAAATACTTACTGATACCAGTTCGTGAGTGTCATCATCACATATAATGTGGCAAGAGCGAACATGAGATGGAAGAAACTCCAGTTATAAGCTACCGTGTCCTCTTCGTTGTCCCACACTTTGGCTTCGTTTCCGTTTTCAACATCGGGATTGCGACCTTCTACCGGAGTATAATCTAGTTACATTTAGGAAAACGACAAAATAACTCAATATAATATTTATAGTGCGATCATCACTCTACCGAACATTCCTGTTAGGGTTAGTAGCAACGATTGTTAGTAAATACACGTATCCGTGACAAATTTCGTTCAAATTTAGTCACCCAACATGGTATTTTTAAGCAAACTTAAGAAATAAAGCGACACATTGTGTTAATTAAAATTGCTACATGTAAAACGAGTATTGTGCCAAGATTTTTTTCGTGTAGAAAAAAATTAAATCGTAATTGTAGTGGTAGTGATAATGCTGCAATTTTAGAGCTAGAAAAATATAATGAACTTTCTTAGTCGTCTATTAAAGCACAATGAAAGAAGGCACACGCTGACTACTACCACTGGATGTTCGTTGATTAATGGTACAATAAAAAAAATGATTTTGATGTTAAGTTATGTGAAGTTATGTGTATTTAGCATTTCTTTAATTTCGCATGTCTATCCACTGAAGAACAAACTAAATCTTTGCAAGTGCAAAACAATATTATACCTACAATGTGATACTATTTTTTTTCATAATATAGAATAGGAAATAATTTGAGTAAATACACTGAACTTAAAAAGTTTATTTTAAGGTAATAGTGTGCCTACCTTCATTGTCGATAAGACTCTGGTCTCCTGCATTCCTGACTGCATGAAGAAAGCACCATTTTATTTATCTCGAGATTACACGAGAAATTAAAGTTTTAAAGCTATGCAGAGAACTTGTACAAGATATATACAGTCTATGCTTATTTTAAATTAGACACGATTTGTTTTCCGAGCATTTGAGAAAGCAGCAAAACTGTCTGTGTCAAAATTTTCACAATGATATGTTATACAGAATACACAATAGTGTATGCATCCTTTATAGTATGTAAATTAATATACATGCGTACGTTTTTAGTATTCTAGCTACATATTACATTATGTATATTATTTTACAGTAGAATAGACTGTATAAGTTTCTATATCTTACACACAACTACAAACAGATGTAAGTTTCAGAGAGACAACATTTTTAGATAATAAGAAATAACAAACAGTCACGTAACGATTTAAACAAAGTGATTTGTCACGTACCTGCTCCATTATCTTTGACTAGAATATTCTCAGACATAGTAATTTTTGACGATTTCGAAGCAGTGCGTAAAGAGCTGTACAGGACACAACTGAACCAAATAATCAAGCCAATAATGCTTTCTTTGTCAAAAGCAACACGATTTTGCACGTCTGTGTCATCGTCATCGCCAGAAATGATTTGTAAGAATCCTGGATTACAGTTACGATCTGTAAACATATACATTACACATGTGCATGTATTTGAAAGAACAATAGTTGTTAAAGTATTTCCCTCGTTCACGATATGTACCTGGACTGTTTGAAATTCCACTCCACGTTAAGTAAACCACATACAGTGTAACAATAGACGATTGAAGAAGTCCCGAATGTGGTTGGCGTTCTTGCACAGCCGGAAGAGTCGATATCACGCTAACAATTGCGCACAAGATTAAATTGAAAGATATGAAAAACTTATTCAAGGCACAGCTATCAGCCTGAAATTTAGAAACGAATAAATTAACGACACGAATTAAATAAAATTATTAGAGGTATGCGGGAACCGAAAACGAGAAAGCGTCGGGTTTTCGCAGACCTCCAACAGTTACATGACAATATAATCAGGAAACGTACATGAGTGAAATACACGAAGAGTAAAACAATTCCAGTAATAGAAGCAGCGTAAAAGAAGAATGTTGCTCCTAAGAGTGCAGCATACCTAATACATTAATAACGAATATATAAATTAATTCACTACACATGGACATAGTATAATAACGTAGGCTTATTGTATATAATTTACGTACCATCCTTTCGATTCTGTCTCGTTATAATTACCCACCCACTCATCGGCCCATGAATGGGCAAAGTCAACAATAAGAATTAGTTGGATAATAATGAAGAGAAAACCACCTATCATTCCAAAGTACATCCATGTTGTGCCAAACGACGTTTCAGGAATGAAAAATGCACCAATTATTCCACCAATAATTAGAAGGTACTTAATAGCCCAAAATCTAGAATTAAGGTTCAACTTTGAAAAAGCTATTCCGTTTTAAAGGGCGTTTGAGAATACTTTCGTGAACAACAGTACAGGATGTATACATATTATCATACCCATTTTGTATAGGAGCTCGAGGATCTTTAGAACTTCGTACTTTGATCATCATAAGTGACATCAAGAAGAAATAAATAGATATAATGAAACATATTCTGTAGACAGCCAAATAACCGACAGCAGAATTACAATCAACGGTGACTTCATATGGAAGATAATCCGAGCTGTCCGCACAAAATGGTACCTGCAGAGGAAGCGACACATGGTTAACATACATAATTCTATATTATAATTTTATTATAATTAAATTGTTACCTTTTTAAGCAGATCTTGTAAACCAGGAGACAATGTAATGCAAGCAACAATGGTTCCTAGCATCAATAACATTGCATACATAATCCGAGTACTCGTACTATTGCGACATGTTGGACATTGGGAACAACAGAAACTGCAAGCTGTGCTGCCACAGAGGCAAGCAAGCTATGTAAAAAAAGTGTACTAGTTAATACCTGAACTGTATAATGTAAAGAAACAATCAATGAAGTAAAATATATGTTTTAAAAATAGCTTAAACAATTAATAATATGGTAGATCGGAGCAAGTTTTTGATTTAACAAGTTGACTACCATGGTGGTCACTACCGACCAGCACTGAGCTTTCCAATGACGTTGTGGTGGTCGTATTTGACCAGCAAACTCTATAAAAACGCATTAATTTCGCAAAAAAAATTTACGATTTCGTAAATACAATTAATAGACTGCGGATTTTATGAATTTATGACAAAAATCAGTGGATGTAATTTAAAACGGGAAAAACATTAAAACAATTTAAGAACGTCCATATGTTATTCTCGATTTATTAAAATTGTTAAAAATAGAAAGAAAGTTTAGTATGGCTTCTGTGTTTTGCAATTGATTAAGATAATTTTTATTTTGCATAAAGATTCGCACTCTAGAAATTAATAATACAATAGTTCTTTCAGAGCAAACAAAGAAATGTATATGACAATGGAAACAGAGTATGCTCTGTATGTATATTTTGCACGGATAAACAAATAAATATCATGATGCACATATAAAACGAAAGCTTAAATACCTTCTCACAATAGTATCGAATATTAGTACAATATATGTAGAGTCAATTAAGATAATTTAAACTATAATTGAATTTGATGATTCATCTGTTTTTCTTGCATATTGTTAAGTACGGGATGTTGTTACTTAAATAACAAGAAATTAAAGGATCTAACCGTTACGTTAAGTATCTTATAACATCTTCGGTAAAACTATTTGTTTAATATTGAATTTTTCTGAAAATTATATTTAAGGTATTATTTAAAACGTAGAACGCTTACCTGCGCTGTAGAACAAACGAGACCCATCTTGACGTTTCTCTCTCGTTCAATTTATCGTGTGACCCAGGAAAACGCGAGATTTACAGCAATTTTAACTACTCATTAGTTCAGTGAAAGAACAAACACGAACTCGATACAACACAAATTTCACAATAACAATGGCGTCTTGGCAGATCTTCATAGCCAACTTCAAGGTATCAGCTGACGCCAACGCTGACCAGTGCTGCCAGACGGGACGCTTTTCGCGCGCATGCGCAGGTTTCGTCAGGGACGCCTCTACGTCCGAAGTTTGTGAGGCACTATTGGGGGGAAAGTAGTGGGAGACTATCAGGCTATATCCTTTTGCGAAATTAGCGGGGCGACCATGTTACCCGATCTTCGTACTTGACTGATGCCTTTTGATACTAGAATCGTCGCGCAGGCGGCGAAAAGCGCTTCGTCTGCCAGCACTGACGCTGACGTCACGTCCTTTTCCCTCAAATGAAACCTATATATTTGATAAAACTGTATTTAGATTATTTCTGACACTAATTACTAATCCCAATTAGTAACGAATGGTCTCGTGATAAAGGCTATCAGATGGTGTAATATAAAAAGGAATACTCCAGCTCCAAGTTTTCAAAAAATTATATGTAGAAAACCAATAACCTATATGTATATGCTTTTTAATTGATTGAATGTATGCTATACGTATGTTTTTGAATATGCGTGGACTTTCCAAAAAATAAATACGAAACTGAACAGAATTAAATTTTTTAAACTAAACATTTTCAATGAATTTTTTTATCTAAAACAAAATCACAATAGACTAATGCTTATCATTACTTCGTATCAGAACCAATAAACTTTCTGAATAGAAGCAGTCGATAGATTAAGTAAACGTGATAAGTTTTACATCTGTTCTATCGAGCGATTGTTTTGCGTACCAGAACTCATTTGTGCAACAGAATGCTACAAAAGTAGGAATAATAGAAAAAGGTAAAAATTATATAGTTTTAAGAGTACACTCGACAATCATTCATAACCCATAATAGTAAATAATCTGTATTGTTTAGTCTGTTCAATAATTAGAAAAGAGCTTTAAGCATATAGGTGTATGTTTTAATAATTAAACGTTGGATAAGATTTAAGTATTTATAAACTTGATGTTTTTAGCGGCGTCGGGTTTTTCCAGGAGTGTTAAGTTAGCTACTAATGCAGTTCTATTTATACATACACACGCATACTTCGCAAGTACGTATATGTATATGTAAAACATAGTTGTCACGTTCGTGAGTCACTTCGAGAGATTCTATATTGCAATAATTGATTGGTCCGAAAAACATTCCATTATGCATGTAGTCACAGTTACATCAAGTTATAAACAGTAAACGGTACAACTGAAAGTTAATGTAAGCATTATCGACAATACGAAATATATATCAATTTTTAACAAAACTAACAATGTTTCCGCACACCTTAAAATCTGCATGCATTATCTTGCCTTTCTTCAAAATGCTCATCTGAAAATCGTGTAATGTACGTAATAATGCATATTCAAGGCATATACTCTGAAATGAAACAAAATTAAACACTGTAGGTGTATTAATCGTATCAAAAATTTTCTTATCGCTTCTGCGAAAAATGGACGATTCATATTTCGCAAAAATTGTGCTAGTTCAGATATTAAATTTCTACTTAAGCCGCAAATAGACTAGACTGTATTTTTATGCGAATATAAATTTTACAAAAATAGAATTCCATTAGAATCTAGAAGTATTTTGCTAAATAAAATTTACAGTATATTAATAGGCACTGATGTAATCAAAATATTATTCCATGCACGTTTTACTTTACATTTACCTTTATGTAAACATCTATTAGGAACCTCCTTTTCTTTTTTATATAGTTGCATTTGGTTTAATCAGTACAAAAAAGAGATTAGTTAAGTAAATATAGAAATAGAGATACAAACTTGAAGAAAATAGTCATTGTAAAAGACATCTTTGAATTGGAAGTGTGTATACATGCATGTATTTGATTAACTTATCTTATCTGTATTAAAGAAATTGATATTCAGTCAAATAGTTGACATAAGAAGGTGTAATTGATGAAGGACCTTCTTGTGATTCATGTTATAAAGTCTGATCAATCTTTTACGATAACTGCTACCCTAATTCTTATTTCCGTTCTACTGCGATAAGATATGTGGAAATAATTTTTCAATAATGTTATTTGTTAACAGAATTACTT
This sequence comes from Lasioglossum vierecki, assembly GCA_028455595.1. Classification (NCBI taxonomy): domain Eukaryota; kingdom Metazoa; phylum Arthropoda; class Insecta; order Hymenoptera; family Halictidae; genus Lasioglossum; species Lasioglossum vierecki. The sequence goes on from CM052336.1 coordinate 11,102,973, forward strand.
TAATATATTTTTTAAATATTCTGTAATAAAGTCTATGAAATGTGTATCTTTACAAACTAATACGTAATTCTCTTTTACAGGATCAATACAAGTAGATAGATTATATCTAAGTTAAAAAAGAAATTATAAACTGAATCATCATACTGTACAAATGGAAGGCAAAAGCGAAGATAACAGTGTTTCCAAGCCAAACCCTTGGCCATACATGAATATAGGTTCACTGACCTTATCGTTTATTACTAAATTGGCAACTGCTGGTGTCATTTGGGGATGCGGATATTTCAATGTTAGTATAGCATGGTTGATAGCGCCCATTGCTTTAGCAGCATGGAAGACAGAACGAAGAAAAGACAACGAGCTAAAAGTAATTACTGCCAAGGCAAGTGTAATGGCGAAAGAAAAAGAATTGATAATGAGTCGACTGGATGAATTGCCTTCTTGGGTTTATTTTCCCGATGTTGACAGAGCTGAATGGTTAAACAAAGTATGAAAACATTTTATCGAACTTTTGTTCATCTGAAATATTCAAATTCTTTTAATTTCAATTACTTTCTTCTCGACACAAGGTTCTCTATAAAGTTTGGCCAAATATAAATCACTTCGCTCGAGAACTGTGCAAGCAAAGTATAGAGCCAGCTATTGTTGAAAAATTGACAGAGTATAAAATAAAAGGATTCCAGTTTGACAGACTGGTTTTAGGTCGCATCGTAAGTGGATTTCAATATTTTATTCTAAATACTTTCTATAGGTAAAGAGTCTTCAGTGGGCATTAGAATATTTACAGATATTGTATGAGTTCTACAATCTCATGATTAATCATTTTACACAATAACATGAATTATACTATGTATGTTTGCAGCCTTTGAAAATTTATGGAGTCAAAGCGTATGATAAAAACACTTCGAGGAATGAAGTTATAGTTGATGCTGATGTTATGTATGCAACATTTTTGTTATTCTTTAATTACTGCTTAAATTATCTATCTAATTATTTATGCAATACCATAGGTATGCTGGCGATTGTGATATTACCTTCTCTGTTGGAAATATAAAAGGCGGTATCAAGGACTTTCAGGTAAAAAGTTATAAGAGTAGAAAGCTGAACTCCATCTTGTCATAATTGCATAAAGTTTGCTGTTTAGTATACTTTCGTTATGTATTCAGCATTTAAAAAATTTACCTCATGATTTCTAATTATTTTTCAGATTCGTGGAATGATGAGAATAGTTATGAAACCATTGTTACCAGTTATGCCTATAGTTGGAGGTATACAAGCATTTTTCTTAAATCCTCCAGCTATTAATTTCAATTTAGTAGGAGTAGCAGATGTTCTTGACCTACCAGGATTCAAGTATGATCGATTAATTTGATTTACTCGAAACATGCTTGCCTTTTACAGAACGATATTATAAACAATCCTATATTTTATTTACAGCGACATTTTAAGAAAGACAATAGTAGAACAGATAGCAGCTTTCGTTGTACTGCCAAATAAAATTGTTATACCTTTAAGCGCAGAGGTGCCTGTTGAATCGTTGAAAATGCCTGAACCAGAGGTGAGACATTGCTGAGCGATTTACTTTTTCTTTTTTGCTTAAATAGACCACAACTTAGAGGTGTGCGATAACCAGAAAATGTTGGGTGGCGACGGGTCGAGAATTTTATTCGGGATCAGGACGGGTTTCCGAAAACGGGAATTTCGGTGTTTTTGATCCCTTTTTTTTGTTTAAGTGAGGCTCGACATCGCGCCATACCCACTAAAATCCCACCGCCCAAGGGTTTAACACCCTTCTTCCTCTTCTATCAATCCGGGGATAGAATTCTACAGGGACCCACTGCTCGTATTTCTCCTGTACAGGATGTCCACACTTCATGCCTGCTTCTATCTCTTATCTTTTATCGCTTTTATCGCATCGGGACCCATCCGATCCTGGAAAAATTTCTCGACCTGCCCTGGCCCGATTTCTTTGTGTTCTCGCGCATTTATAGTATTTATACGAAACATTCATTATACATTTCGCTTCTGTGCAGGGAGTTTTACGAATACATGTAGTAGAAGCGAAGCATCTTATGAAAAAAGATATCAGTGTGTTGGGTAAAGGCAAGTCTGATCCATACGCGATTGTAAGTGTTGGAGCACAAGAATTTAGGACGAAAACCATAGACAACACTGTGAACCCGAAATGGGATTTCTGGTGTGAGGTACGCATGACGCATTATCATAATAAATTAGACATTAATAGTACTGCATGTGCTTTGCTATAATTTCTTTTTATTGTAAGTCCATTAAAATTACAAGTACAGCATCTTACAGATGGTAAGAAAGAACATCATTTATTCAAATAAAGCACATAATACAGTAGAGAGAGAGTAGTAGATTTAAGTATAGGATATTTTCAAGTGCAAATTTAATTTTTCATTTTTTTAAATGTAATTGTTACACACGAGACAACGGTGTTGATTTCTCACTTTTCTTCTGTACTTTTTTTTTTTAAGATGAAAATTGTCCACGGTCTTGTTTTAGTTGTAACATGTTACTGATCTAACTGATTTACCACCGTGATTTACTGGAGATATTGCTTTTCCTAGTGAATCGGGGTAAATTTATAATCACGCCTGTGACTGCATAAAACATTGTTTTACTTGTGGTAGCGCAATATAGTTATTCATTTACGTGTATAGATCAGAAACATTTTAAATCGTGTCTATCTAATTTAATTTCATATTTTGGTATGTATGTGTGTATGTGATGTGCGATGTGTTATGTGGAATTAGTGTGCCGTCTCGTCGGCCATCGCTCAACAAATTACTGTGCTGCTGTGGGACTATGACGATACCAAGGGTGATGAAAGTCTTGGAAGGTATGAATTACGATATTATCAATTTTTCCTACATTTTATGCCAAGTATAAAATTATCATGAAAAAAAGAACTGCCATCTTATATATTTTTACAGGTTGTAATGAAATTATACAATGTCGCGGCTTCCTTAGTTCAATTTCAACCGAATCGAGAGTGTATTTTACATTCTATGGTAGCCGCGACATATAATTTCTTTACAACCTAAAATGATTAATAAAGTAATAACGTAGTTAAAAGAAATTGAAACAATTGTTTGAATCGATATGCTGTTCCAATATTATTATTATTAATTAATATTTCAATAATATTACTATATTTAATGATCACCATACACTTTTTCACAACGATTCATGTTAACATATAAAGGCGGTTACTGTTATTTGTAAAATACTCGAGCATGTTGGTGTTGGTTTGGTTTACAGCAGTATTATTTATAATATTGGATTTATGAGTGTTGTCTGTATGTGTCACTTCACTGTGTGAGCAACCTAATGCTTCATCATTAAGATTTCTAACACTAGATAGAATAGGGTTTAGACTTATATTTCATAATACATTCGTTTCTTTTAGTTAGTATATATTAATTTTGTAATCGATTTTATATTCATAGTCATTCTATGTGGCACATATGTATGCAAGTAATAATAATTATAATTTTTGAATGAAATTATAATTATCATTACTATAGGAACGAAAGATTTATAAAACATTATCCCTTGGTCTTTTATATTTTATATACATCATAATGTTGGCACACAGGCTGTTATCTGCTCATGTATAATGCAGAGGGTTACGGTGTCTCTGTGGGATAGGGATGCAAACATTCCATGTGTTCAGTATGATGACTTCCTTGGCAGGTAGTTGATGCGTTTATGGAAAGTTGTAACACATAAATTAATGTTTAACAGCAATTACGAATGGTGATCTACTAATTTTTGCACGCCTGCATTATGTTTATAAATCTTTCTTGCAACATCATAATTATATAAGTTTCAATTAATAATTTTTCTTTTTTATATGTATTAAGTTCTAACAAAGTATTCTATTCAAATGTACATATACATATAAATGTGCCATATGCTTGGTGGACCATGTTTATTTATTATATTTGAATAACGAATGATATTTTGTATAACATATATTAACTCTAGAAATACAACCTTATTGTAGGCGTTCAATTTGTTTTTTATATTTCTTTGCATTATCTCTTTTTTTATCATATTAAGGTGGTCCTTAGCTACAGGAGTTGTTTCGCATTTACTCTATCAGAATCTGAAATGTTGTAGAAATGATTTTCTCTCGAACGTTTTACAAAAGATAAGGACTACCCTAATGCATTCTCTGATGAATACTCTTGTTTATTTTTTATAATTTAATCTTAGATGCGTATCGTTTAGTTTGATGTACGTAACATGTTTTAATTTCATTACGTTGGAATTTTGCTTTTAGTTTGTTTTTAGAGTTATGAGAGTGATTAGGTGACTGTAGTTGACAAATAAGAAACTAAACTAGATTGTATGATGACAGTTTATAGTGGATAAGAGCTTGGGGGCCTATTACAACAGAGTGGTTGCCCATCTCTTTGACAAAGACAACGCTGGTCAAGATGATCCACTTGGCAGGTATTGCTACTTGCAGCAAGTACATTTTTCCAGGAATAGAATGCATTTAAAGGCTCTCCTCTATAATTAGTTTAGAGCGAACATACCTACTTAATAATTTCTTAGTTACCGTAGATCGCGAGCTTGAGAATTTTGATACTACTTTGAAAAATGTAATTGTACTATATCAGTATGATGCATGTTAACGAGAGTTATTCACGAAACATGGTGAAGTTATACAGTTAAAAGTTTCATGGAGTCTATGTGCCCTTTACAGATACAGTAAAACAAGAACTCATTGTCACCACATTACTCTTTCCATCTCGTTTTTAGTTCTATATTTCAAAGAAGCAAACGTTTATTAACGAGACAAAACGATTCTCTAGAGTGCTGCTTATATGACTATGAATGTATGTAATATAAAATCTATGGTGTTTACATGCAAGATGAACAGCATGAAAATTTTAAAAGGAATCGCTTCTATTTATGTGAAAGCTTCATAATCGCATGAAGCATGTCAAACACTCAGCACATTGATCATCAATCATATTTGCATATTCGTCACGATGACGAGTGATGAGTTTTAATATAATATCAATTTTATATAAGCGTTACAAGCAAACTCATTTTTATTCTTACTGAATATACTGTTTTTCTTTTGGTGCTGTAATAATATAGAGCTAGTATCGAAGTCAGTCGAGTGAAGAAGAAAGGAACAATTGATACGGTAAGAAAAGAAAGATATTATTTATATTGCAAGAACGAACTTATAGCGTTAACGAATTTTTTCAGTGGGTCTCCTTAGAGCAAGCAAAACATGGCATGGTTCATCTACGACTAACGTGGCTTCAATTATCCAAAAACGTCGCCGATTTAAAAGCTGTATGTATTATTAAAAAAAATGTACAATCTTAAATATTCGGAGAATATTGATATATGATTTTTATGTGTAGGCTTTGATCGAAACTCAAGAACTGCGAATAACATCGATGAGTACAGCTCTTCTCGTCCTTTACGTCGATTCAGCAAGAAATTTGCCAGTACGAATGCACAGTTTTTCTACTTAACATCAAACGAATCCTGGATTCAATTGCAAATCAATTTGAATTGCAGTGTGTTCGAGGGAATAAGCAACCTGACGTTTTTCTCGAGGCGAGTGTTGGAGGAGACAAAAAGAGAACAGGAACCCAGTTACGATCTTGTGATCCAGTATGGGAACAAGGTTTCACGTTTTTAGTTAGCAACCCGGAAACTAGCATTCTACACATAAAGGTATCAAACAAAATTCTAACAACTAATTGTTCTCGTTGTTAACACGTTTTAATTTGTATATTTCTAGATTACAGATGAAAAGACTTCTCTCGTTGTAGGAGAAATGAATTATAATATCTCCTTGCTTCTGAAGGACAACAATCTTGAAATTACACAGCAGCCTTATGATCTGCAAATGGCTGAAGCTGACAGCAAACTGATATTGTCTATGTCCTTACGCGTATGTTTTCTTTCTGACTATGTCATGTTTCAATTCAATGAGAATGTTATATTATAGTTGTGTACGTATAGTTGTGTATCTTTCGTTCACAGATTTTGAAGTACGATGAACCCGAACCTACTTCAGAAGAGGACGATGACGATCACGACATTACTCAACTAAATAAACGAATTGAACGCCAAGAATCAAATATTAGCAATACGTTATCTTCTAGTCGTAAGTGTTTTCTTAATTTATCTAGAAACCAGCGGAGCGTTGTTGCTCGCTACAGTGGGGCCTACAGCTATTAATGTTTTTATTTTATTTTGTGTGTGACTCTCCAAGAGCCACATAAAGAACTTCCCGATTCGTTAGTTACAGTATATTATTATCATTATTAAGTGTACGTTTCAAGAAGATTATACGTTTTCAGGGAAATTCAATAGTTTTCTACTTATCAAAATGTTTGCTATATGGCGTCGCATTAAACCAATATCGTATTCTCGTTGCTTGCTTGGTACCTTGTTATAGAAGAGTAATGTTGCAAAATAAATTGCAAATGCTCCACAATCCAACGCATTGTTTAATACATCAATCGATGTAGCTGGACATTCGTTATAAAAAAAGTACTAACCTATACATGTCAAACAGTTAGTGGTCAGGAAAAATTTTTCTTGTTTCAATTTAAATAGTGCTAAAACACCATTACTATCGTATCGAGACGTTACACCAATAAGTAAACGCTTATGTCTGGGAACGATGCGTCGTAATGCAGAAATTACGAAATTTTCAAATGGATCAATTCGGAGCATATAGGGTATGCCCTACCACATGACGTATGTGGGCTTTTGAATTTTTCAAAACAATTATAAATAGCTGTATTCCGGGAAAGGCTTAATCCAAAGCATATAGGGTGTGCACAAGCACATAACGTATGTAGGCTTTTGAATTAAAAAAAACAATATATATATATATATATATTTTAATATATCTAAATGTATATATACGTATATTACGTTTGTTTCTTCTGTGGAAAATTTACGTCCCCTCGTATAAATCTAATCAACTCTACTTACTTTTTCAGAAAACGTTAACGAAAAATTTGTTACCATACGCATGGACATACATACGCACACACACACATACAGACATTTTGCTAAAAATAGTCTAAAATGACTCGAATGACCTTGAAACGTGAAGATCCGCTAAAAAATCGATTTTCGGGGTCATTACAATAACTTCCCTATGAACCGGAAAGTTAATTATTATATCTACTCCTTTGTCTGTAGCCTAATGTTATTCTTTCAGTTCCACCTAGTCCGTTGAAGAGACAACCGTCGAAGGAGTCAGTTAAGAGTAGTACTGGATCAGGCGCAGGCAATGCACCTGAAGACGCAGGTCCCACGAACGAAGAAGTAGTCGTTATTAATACCGCTTCATCGCTTACCGGAAGTCCACAATTACTTCATAGAAACCTAAGCGTAACGTCGTCATCCGGCGAGGCTAAATTGGGACGAATACAATTGTCGTTACGTTACAGTGTCCAAAGGCAAAAGCTTATAGTCGTAGTGCATAAAATAGCGTACGTAAATTGTTCACGTATAAGAGCTCGTAAGTTGCGTCAGTTTATTGATTTCTTTCCTATTGGTTTTAGTAATTTACCTCTGCCGCATAACGATCCGTACAATATACCGGACCCGTACGTAAAACTGTATCTATTGCCGGATCGTCATAAGGAAACCAAACGCAAAACAGCAGTGATGAAGGACAACTGCAATCCGATATTCGACGAGCAGTTCGAATATGTTGTTTCTCAAGGTGATCTGAATACCCGTAAATTGGAGATATCGGTATGCACCCAGAAAGGCTGGCTATCCGCTGGGAGCAAAGTTATGGGTCAGGTGCATGTAAATTTGAGTGAGATTGACGTCACAAAGTCTTTTACGAGCTGGTACGATCTGCAACCAGAGACTAAAGACTAGAAATTGAAGAAACGCAAGTGGAGATTCGCGCAGTTGTTCACGTGTTTCTGAAAACTGTATGTCGCCGAATTTTCATAATGCAATCTTACTCGAAACGACGAGTGCCAGTGAAGTGATCTGGAAAAAAATAAATCGCGAGACACAGATTTGCTATTTGGGACTTTACGAGATATATGAAAGTATCAACAGTTATGTTTATTTATTTATACTTGGACCGTCCACTGTCGCTAAATGGTTTCGTTCCCGTATGATGCTGTGTTTATCGTTTCATCTGAATTCTTCGTATTATTTGTGCTTATAAAATTATTCTTGATGATAGCGAGTGCCATGGAGAGATATGATCCATTACTACGGCGTGTTTATGTGATGTGCACAAGAATATATGCATAATATTGCTATCCTACACGTAGCACTAGTTTAGGCAGTTAAGGAATACGCGACTTAAATAATTTCTATGAAAGTTTAATTAACGTTGAATCGTTATGTTGTTTTTCGTTTAACATTACAAACGCTGGATGTTTGATTTTCGCTTCTACCACGCTTAACTTTTACTGTACCTTATTACTAATTCTATAGACGACGCATTTATATATCGTACGATATACTACTAATTTTATGATCTGTTAACGTAATTCTATGATCTGCACATTATATATTATTATTATATAAGGAATATAAATGATCAAAAATAGTGATCGAAGTTTATGGTTAGCATAAGCTGCTAATGAAATTAATGTAACATATATACATACATATACTATATATATGTTATGTTTATACAAGAGTTTTGCTATATTGTATATTACTATATATCTAATACATGAAGCAGAAAGTTTATATGTTTTGTGTGTTTATATCTGTTGTTTAAAAACTTCTGAACAGTAAATTTTAGTGTTACGAAATGTGCTTCGGCTCATTTCGTAATTTGGCTCGGTCAGATTAATGTGACTGTTTTCAGCAACGTCCTTTCCTTCCTTACAGACTTATGAGTTGCTAGGAGCTAACAAACGATGCCGACTAGTAAGTCTAATGGTTAAATTTGTTTCTCGATCGGAACAATAATATAAATTATAGATTGCGGCGCGGCTCGATCAAGCCGCGCTTGATCGAGCCGCGCCGAAATCGATAATTTATAGTAAGTCTAATGTTGTGTTCATGTTTTTTATTTTGCATACTGGTCAAAGATTGTACCAGTATAATGTTGCCACTTATTATTGGAGATAATAAATAAATATACAGTTTTAAATTGCGGTTCTTTCTTCTCCTATGGTTTACTTCATGGAACTATCACCAAGGAAACAACGTCAGTAAATAGGGGTGTCTGATTCTTTTACGCCGATGCCAGGTTGTAGAAAGTGTTTACCGGTTATTAATGCTTGATTTTCTGGGTTAATCGTGTATTGTTGCATAATGGATCGCGGTCACATGCTTCCTTGTTTACCCGGATATAACTTTAACACAAATGTAAGTCTCTCTGTAAATGAATCCTCTGGAAATACTTAGTGAAACGAACTACTTGGCTGCGTGGCATTTTAAGGAAAGTTTAATGTTATATTTACAGCTTGGCCGTACAAGTTTCCACAGAGATCAGTATTTCGGTAAGATACACGAAGGAGTTTATTATTTATCAGATAAAGCGGATAAAGGAGAGAATGTTATTTATCCGTCAATATATCCGCGAGGAGAAGCACAGGAATTGCCGTCATGGATTGCTTTCGATGGCCAAGTACAATGATTGATTTTACAATATTCGATGGAAATAATATTAACCCCTTACGTGACCAAGAATTCGTAGCTAAATGGCCCCTTAATATCTAAGAATGTTATAAAAAAATGTAACAAATGTTTTTTTACCGTTTTCAAAATAAAAAGCTATTATTTTACGAATTATTTTTCGGACCACTTTCTTGATTTTCGCGAATCACTTAAGGAGTTAACGATCATTATTATCGTATTTAATAATGACTAATATTTGCTGTTGTTAGAATTAGTATTACGAGATAATTGCCAAACTTTTTAAGCTCCTGCAAGTAGGCAACCTCCTTAAGTACTGTGTACTGATGGTAAACGTCTCTAAGTTAGCATAATTTATTCCTATATATAATAAATAAAAATAATAGAATATGTACGATGTACGAGATGTCTTCAATTTTAATCGTATCTGTGTTGAAATTCAGTATGCTGTTTTAGAGATTGATGTTTAAAGCTTTCTTCCAAGAAACCGTTGAGGAAAGATGGAAGACTGCTTATCAAGTACGCACAGTTATAATCAGCTTCTTTTTGGAAGATGGTACAATGAAGATTAATGAACCTCCCACGGACAACAGTGGTCTTGAACAAGGTTTTCTATTGTTTTATTGATTGTATTGTTATAATCTCTTCTAGCTTAACTAGTTATTTATTACAGGTGTTTTAATGAAACGTCAGAGAGTTCCAATGCCGAATCCGGCGAGGTATAGATTTTATGATATACTTGATTTAAACATTGGCAAAGAACCAGAAATCTTTGGAAGAGTGTATAAGATTGTCGACTGCGATAAATTTACAAGACGATTTCTGAATCGTATGGGTATTCCAGTTCCAGATCCCATTAATATTCCCAAAGATCCGTACACGGAATTACAAAAAAATGTGAGCTGTTTATATTTATATTTATTAGATATATTTTATATTTATTTATATATTTACATATATATATTTATTATTATTTATTATTATTATTATTTATATATATATTTATTATTTATTATTATTATTATTATTATTTATATATATTTATATTACATATATATAATAAATATATATATATAAATAAATAAATAAATATAAATATATATAAAAGAAAAACATCTAAATAATTTTTGAATACGAATTTTCTCGAATTCTTGTGTTGTAACAGGAAGCATTCCCAAAGAAGCCCAATCGAAAGATCGACACTCGCGGAGATTTTCTGAAATATGATAAACAGGTGCTCCGATTTTACGGTTACTGGGACGACACGGATAATCTTTTCGGTATCGTTCATGATCTCGAAATTCATTATTATTTATCCGATAATACGATGGCAATTAAAGAAATAGTACCACCCAACTCCGGAAGGAATGCTGGTGGTATGTTTCTGCGTCGGATGAAAGTTCCGAAAGTAAGGATAAAGATCCTTTGTATGAAATTAAGTTATTACTAGACCGTGGATTCTTATGCAAATTAAAAATGTATTGTTTCCTTTATTTTCTCTAATCATTTCAATAATAAGTTGATGCATGGTGACACATCGATAAACTCTTAAATTCTTTTAGTATTTTTATAGTTTTATATTTCACCCATTTCTTTTCGTTATAAATCTATAAAATATATAACATAGAAATCAAGAGTTACAAAATTCTATTCATATATTACACTTTCGATAGAATTAGACAGTTTTGTCACTGTCGGTGTAGATTCATTTCTCGATAATACAAAAATGGAATTTTTATCAGTAGTCAAAAATGCATTGTTAATTATATGATTGCAGTACTCGGCAGTATGTAAAAATATTTTAAAAATAGTACTTTTGAGGACGATAGTGCCCTAGATCAATCTTTTATCTAGTATTTTTTACTACTGAAAGTAGCGCGTTATAACTATCGTTGGGGTCTTGGGCAATGTAAAATTTTGGGGAAAAACGTAGATTTGGATTTTGGTTTGTGTTCAGGGCCCTCTTTTGCTTGGGATCCTGGCCAAATGGCCAGGTTGCCCATAGAGGGTAACGCGCCACTGACTATACTGAAAAACCCCATTTTTGTATTATACACCTTTGCAATCCTAGAAAAAGGAGTCTATTCCCTTAATTGTTGCTATAATTAATTTCGGGATGCAGTTTTTCTCTGAACTGGATGCAGTCGGCTCTGCTGAACCTGTCACTGTCTTAAATGTCATGGGAGAGGATACGTCCAATGGGTATTATTCAATCGATCCATTAAATGCTGGCAAAATAAACAAAGAATCTTACAAAGACAACGAGATAGCCATTGGTGCCCAAATAAATATTTTTGGAAGGATAATTGTCATAACAGATATGGATCCATTCACAAAGGAGTATTATAGGTAGTCGGAGAAATAAATTCCTGTTTAATTTCTATGTTTCATTTAATTTAATTTATATGAGAAATAAATTCCTATTTGGTTCCCATATGTCTTGCAGTTATGCCAAACAATTTTAAATCCAATGTATAGTATATTATAATTATTATTTATATCAATATATTATAATTATAATCAATATATGTGTATGTCATTATTTTATCGCATTAAAGGAAAAAGTATGGCGTAGAGAACGTAGTACCTCTGGAAAAACCTCGGAAAGGCGACGACGTTTGCGTCGAAGTGGAGAAATACATTCCACCATATAACGGTTATGGCAGCTACGAAGATTCTCTTGGAAATTGCTTCTCTGTTATGCCGCAGCCACCCAAGATGGATTTAATCAAATTTTTACATCAGGACAAGTACACATTTTATGGGATAAATTCGCGCTAGAGATATATCGAACGTTGGAACACGTTTTTCGTTTGATTGCAGGCAAGGCTTCGACAGCCATGTTTTGAGATTCAGAGCTCGGATGATATCGAATATCCCGGAAAACGAAGATAGATTGTTTATAATCAGAATTTTCCTGATGGACGATACGATGTCTATATTTGAACTGGCTAAGAGAAACTCAGGTGAAGGTTCATTACACCGTAATGATTAGAGTATAATTATCAACGGTCGATGAAATGGAACATCGACGTTCTTAAATTTTGTCAATCTTTACATTATATTTTAGTGGAACTATTCACCCATTGCCCTACGATTTATTTTACGGTTTCAAGGATTAGAACTTTCTTTGTAATTCGTGATCTCCTAAAAAAGGAGAAAATTTATGTCTATTGTATACATACATGTTCTCCAATAAGTATACGTTAATAAAACCAAAATAGAACTTCATCTCGGTTAAAAGGAAATTATTATAACACACGTATATATGTGTATGCATATATTAGATTCTGTTCAGAATCTTCATCACGAGTCTGACACGATATTGTAGGACAAGGGGTTATTAATACAACTATTTGTGCATTTCGATTTTTACTATCGACTGTGGATTTTATGTATTCGTGACTTCTGAAAATTTTTACAAAGCGTACGATATAAAATTTTACGGAATTTAGTAAAATTTTTATTTATTTTAGATCTGGAAAGACCACTACCGTCTATCTTATTTCATTTTCTTAAAATTCGTCTGCAAAAATTGCAAACTGCATAAACAACCGCACTCTACATATAATTTGAATCATTGCATTTTTAAACTACAGTTTAAATGTCTACTTACAATTATTTTATTTTGCACGAAAATCCGCAGTCTAGTTATTGAATAAAATTTTGTTTTATTATCACCTTGATAAAATAGTGTCGTTTACAGACTCCGGATATTTATGCAAAATAAAACGTCTGTGCAACAATTACAAGATGCAGGAATTAAATATAAAATTAATTTCAATGTGATGAAGATATTATATTGATACTCTCAAAATCCTTGAATAATTTCACTGTTTTAAAAATGGAACTTGTTCATTTTTGTAACAAATGCACAAAATCCGTATCATTTCGATCATTGCATTTTTAAACTACATTTTAAATGTCTACTTAGTTTATTTTCCACGAAAATCAGCAGTCTAGTTATCGAATAAAATTTTATTTTATTATTACCCTGGTAAAATAGCGTCATTTGCAGACTTCTTATATTTATGCAAAATAAAAGGTCTGTGCAACAAATGCAAGGTTAGAGCAGGAGTTAAATATAAATTTATTAATTTCAATGTGATGAAGATATTATATTGAAACTCACAAAATCCTGGAATAATTTCACTGTTTTAAAAATTGCACTTATTCATTTTTGTAACAAATGCATAAAATCCGTAGTCTAGTTATTTATCATACTTTACATATGTACCATGCTGTACACATAAGACATCTCGGTCCAATTAGTTCGAAGAACGGAGCTTGTAAACTTTTATTAGGCTCGTTTTGTATAAGCATCGTGTTATTTACGACACGGTTGTCGTAAAAATTTCGGTGACGCTGGTTTAACGATTGCAACAAATCGTTCTTGTACTTGTAGGTTTCAAGCGCTGCCTCTTTCTGAAAAGGATGCCGATAATGCTGCCTAATCAAGAAATATTCGCGAGCACAAAACCGGCTTATTACAAACCAGAAGATTTCTATATCGGAGCACGTGTTAACTTGAACGATTTTATCTTCGAATTCACCTCGGCCGACGTTTATTGCCTTCGTTACATGGAGTTACATTGCGATAAGGTTCCATGATTTGTACCTGTCGCGGTATTTTATTGTTCCTCCGGTTTCGTACTCGACTCGCGCGATTAACGTTTTTCCACGACGTTCATTCTCTGCTCGTTGAAATATTGAGACATTCAACTTTTCCAGTTCCCGCAAGCCGACGCCAAACGAATACTCGCCAAATTACAGGAAATTTTGAAACCCGTTTACAAGGAATTCATTGAGCTATACACGCCAGCGAAATCGGGAGATGAGCTTCAGATATTGTCCTTCGAAAAATTATGGTACCTCAATTTCTATTATATTATCATATAGTAATATAGAATAAATCATTCTTTTAAGAGATATTTTTGTGTTTAACCCTCCGATGACTGTGTCCGAGTCTATTTTGACAAGTAAACTAATGTGCCTGCACGAGACATCGACAAAAGTAAATTTTTTAAAATTATTAATTAGAGCTGTGGACGGTCCTAAGCATTGTCAATTATATAACTATAAAAATCGTTCGTTGTCCAAGGGTTAAAGTAATTAATGAAAACGATAATTAACATATATAACTTGACAAACGAATTAAATGAAATTCGATATGATCAAAGGTACCATTTATTATTATCATTTAGTTCTTCTATTTCACTACATTCATTCATACAACACAGGCAGAATTGTTTAATTTTTTACTTGCTCAGTTGATTGTTACTAATATACAAATTTCTTTGATTTAGCGAAATCATTGACAAGTACTCGGAAGGTAAAATAACGGAACACGAAACGATTACTATAGCTCGACACTATTCTTCACACGAAAAGAAAGAACGCCACAGTCGAGAATATGTGAGGTAATACGTTTATGTGTTTACAATTACTAGATTTTTGTGAATTTTCTGCAAAAAGAAATATATTTTTATCGATTTTTTATCTTGTGTATAAATATCCATAAAGATCTGTAATCGAAATTGATATTGCTTCAGTAAAATTTATTTTGTCCCTTTTAATTTTATTTGAGACAGAATTATTGAAGTCAATCTCAAAGGATGATGTGATATATTTAAATTCTTCGGGAAAACATGAACATAATATTTCTTTTTTAATCATTCTTTTCAGGCGATTAATTCATACAGAACTTTCTCGAGCTCTATGGATGGACTTGGATCGTTTGGAAGAGGATCTTCATCATTGGGATAGGGGACTCACAGGATATTTATCACGCGACACGCTTTATACTGTTCTTCGAGGAGCTAGGATACCAGCTGACGTCGAACTCATAAACTCTATGCTAGATCAGTATGTAAATCATTGATATTTTCCAATTACTAAAAAAATTTGACAATGTCTAATTGCAACGACTTGGAAAAACTGAGATATGAAATCAGTATCGACATTTTTCTTTACATTCTCGAATAAACAAATAATTTTAATATTTTTCAATCAATATTACATTGGAAGATTTAGGCCATGGTTTAAAAATGAGCATCTCTCACGAGAATTTATTGCTACTATCAACCGGTGCAGAGCCGATCATTACAGTCTCAATGCGTCTTTATTCCGCGTAAAAATCGTCAGCGACCCGAAATATAGCCTCTTCGATTTACACCGGAATGAATTAATTCAGCAGTTGCATAAAATTAAACTTCAGCTGCCCCTAAGTTTGAAAATGTTGGTTGCCCGACCAAATATTGGGGCCAGTCTTCTAATCTATAAGTTTTTGAAAAAATGTAAACTGAGAATTTGATTTTGTGTTGTACAGACTGGATAGGTGTGAATGGGTAAAATATGTACTGTGTTCAGTTATCATATTTTCATTATAATGTTCTTGTACTTTCAATATCCTATTATTGTAATTTTCGATTTGTATTCTTCATCATGTTGAAATAAATCTCGTATGAGATTTTCTATAATAAGAAAAAAAAACAAATAATTTTCCGTCGATTAATTGATTTGTGATTATAGAAATATATGTTTTCAATACAGCATCCGGAAGAACGAGAGTGGGAAATTGGATTACAACGATATGCTGCAATTCATGAATGTGAAAATTGATCCTGTCCCAGCAATGTTACCGCTAAACGTCAAGGTAATTTTATTATCGATCCAATTTTTTTACTCGAACACGCAGTCACTTGAACTCGATTGATTTCTGCGTACTTTCTAGACTGCACTTTGGTGGGCATCGGAGAAAGAACCAGACTGCGGTGCCGGTATAAATTGGTGTGCTTTTGTAAAAGATTTAGACATTAAATCGGAAGCCGAAAACCCTGACGAAACAGCGAAATCGATATCGAATCCAAGGTGCATCAGAATTGGATCTTAAACGAGTTTTACACATTTTTACAACTCATTAGAAATTTTGTAAGCATTGTATCCCGCGTGTACCGCGACAGGTGTGATCGCCACTTTCGGAACAAGTAAAAACACATTTTCGTACGTGAATTATTATTTATTATATAATTTCCATATAAACTACATCAGATTTAGCAAATTATTTACATCGTTATTATGTTTACGCGTGTCCGCTATGTCGCTGCAGCAGTGTTGTTCAATAGTCAATTTGCAAATGAATATTTTATCATCCGAGTTTGACCAAGAATTTTTGCTGACCCATTTTTTCGCGACGATACCGTGGTCACTTTGGCATTGTTGATTGATAACACCGAGCTGGCAACATTACTCGGGAGGACACGGAACGTAATAAATAGTAGGCGACATATAAATAAGAATTCTACAAAATATCCTTATCAGTTACGTTTTATGAAATCCTCTGATCAATGTTAATTTACTTGGATAATCGTTTAATGTACTTGGGTGGCTTTACCCATTGGTTGTACAATTTTCGATGTAATTCACGTCGACTTTAGAGTCGCCAGATTCACCCTTCGCACTCTGAATTATTTTTTAATTTTCTTGCTGACAACTCTCTACTATTTTATGGACATCAATGTATTAGTTTCAGCACGATAGAATAATTAATGGAAGAATACAATTTTTATTTGGCTTCTATGAACATTTTTTTTTAATTTCCATAAAGATCTTCAGTCTGATGATTAATTGATGATTTCAAAGAAAAGACTTAAATATGCTTAACGTGTCCACTTTTTTAACATGTATTTGCCCATTTTTGTTAGAAATGCATAAAATCCGCAGTCTATTAATTATATTAAAATATAGCTCTCTCAAACTTTGTCGTATTTTATATGTGGAACTTATATTTGTTTTTAACTAAGAAATGGTTGTTTAACTAAAGAACAAGGGGGTAACTTTTTCCTCCTCGACTCGTGCTCTCTGCCCTCGTCTGGCGACACTGCGTCGACCTCTAAAAACTGCTACGAATACGCATTCGGTAATTTTGAAGAGGTTTCGTTTTAGATTTTACGACAATTAATCATTCGGTATAAATAAATGTCGTTCTCCATCGCGTACGTATAGTTTCCTTTTCGAAATGGTGCGACTCGATCTAATTTGTTACATCCGTTTTCGATTTCTCCCTCGACATCGGTTCCACGGTGTTTCACGTGTTTTCCTGCATTTAATTGCACTCGTAGGTCTTCACGATTTTCCTGCACGTCTTGCATTTCACGTAGCAGCAGCTGATGTATTTGCAGTCGCATCTTTCCAGGACTTCTTCTGTTCTTGTGACGTAGCCGCGACTGCAGCAAAGATACTCGCAACCCTCGTATCCAGAACTGCTGCCATTACATTGCCTGTACAAAAAAAAGAAATGCCTATTATTATTTAAGCGAATTCGATAGAAAAATTTTTTAGTTACTTTGGTAACTTCTATTTGGAACTTATGTCATATGTATTTGTGGAGTTTACATTATGGAACTTTTATTTATTTTTAACTAAAAAGTAAGACAATTAACACTTTACCTACCGAAAGCCTATTAATAGGATTTTCAATGATTGTGTTGCACGAAAACATAGAAATTTTCTTTTATATTACAAAATACAAATTTTTATAATGAAAAGTGCTAGTGAAGGTTCCATTAAAAAGTGTTTAACCATAGATTTTTCAAAGTTATGCAATAATCACTGGTCGGCAGTGTTGGCAATAATTAGTTACATAAATAATTAATTACATCTGCAATTATATGAGCAAAAGTCGACTACAATTTCAATACGAAAACAGTTAAATGGTCCAAAACATAAAAATTAGTGGTTAAAGAGAACAATTACTGTAATTGTAATTGTTCGACGCAATTACAATTACTGTAATCGTGTTAAGTAATTGCAATTACTTTTCGAAACACTGTAATTGTAATTGTGGTACGCAATTACAATTACTGGTTGAGCCAAAGTAATTGCAATTACAATTACTTAGCAATTACTATAATTTGTAATTATTATATATGTAATATATATATATAAATTGCAATTACTTTGGATGAATCAGTAATGGTTATTGCGGATCGCAATTACAATTACAGTGATTCGAAAATTAATTGCAATTACATGTAATTGTAATTTTATTTCTGCAATTACAAATTACAGTAATTCATAAGTAATTGTAATTGTAATTACCTGTTGCCGAACACTGCCGATCGCTAATGTTTTAAGTAAATAAAAGAAGAATCAAATGAAAACCAGTTTCATTTACATTTTTCTTTCTCTGATGTCGAGTCACACTCGACAAAGGAGAATAAAGGGACTAGATTGACTTCCATAAAAGCAGATGGCTGTATTCTATATTCAATTTGATACCTCACCTGCACGAAAACGTCGAGAAAATTTATTCGACGTCGGTTCATTTTGAAATTATACCGTAACCAGGTATTTAATCGTAAATAAATTACTGGACGAGGCCCACTTCGAAGAATTTTGGAAATTAATCGTTCGCTGCTTCCGGGCACGCTATAATATTTCATTTCTAATGATACACACTATTAATAGACCAGTTTGCTTTGGGCACCACTGGCTACACACAGCTCCGCCGGTTACAGCTTACAACCGGTAATTATAACCCTCCGTATAATTATACAAAGTGGGCGTGGTGAATGTTTATTACGGCACGCCTTCGACCATTTCTCCGTATACTTTCCGAATTCGTTTCTTTTCCTTCACACTGTATCTGTGTTAAACACGATGTAAACCGTGTAACTCGTGAGAGCCGCTTTATCTTTCATTCGTTTTTATTGACGCCGATATTGAACGTAATCGGGAAATGGTATGCCGAAGGGTAGTTTGTAAATTAGAATATGCAAAGTAGGCGATTTAATCTTATCCTTATTAAAACTGTAATTTTCTTGTTATTGTAGAACGAACATATATGCAACAAAATGATTAAAATTATATTATGATCGAGCCAGTTTTAACGATGGTATCAAACTTATTATATGTATTATTATATTACAACAAGCTAGAAATAAAAATTTAACAAAAACGTATTTGTTTTATGAATATTTTTTATGTATACATTGATATATATTTTATAGATTGGATACGTTAAATGTCGAATATATTATAAATAAACTGTAGATCTTCGTGCAAAACGAAAATGTTGCAAAGGAAGAAACAGGAGCCGAATGAAATTGGCTTCTTTCATAAATAATTTGAACACGTTGAAAATAACGTATTGATATTCTTAAATTCTTTTACCTCTTTATTTTATCAATGATTTTATTTTCTTGATTTATGATTATTATTTTATTATATGATTTATAATTGATTTTATCTAAAATCATTCTATTATAATCAGTTTTATCTATTCCAGTTATGAATACCAGGTACAAAAATGAGAATAGCCTCTTAGTCATAGTTTCCACCGTGACAATTAAAATTGATAAATCATATTGGTCGAACACTGAAGGCTACAATTTCTTTTCCACTAGAACGTGAATCATTAATTACAATTTGACGAAGCGAAGCAGAATATCATCGGCAATAGTATCTTCGTGGAAGTTACTTCCTCTGTCTTCTCGAACCGTTCACCATTCTCAGAATGTCGTGGGTGATCTTAATTCGCGAAGACTAAGGCGTGAATAATTGAACGCGACGAAGGTGCTGCTTTTGCTTTACCACCGGAAAATCCATAGCGAATGCAATCACAGACGAAAGAAGTCTCTTATTCTTCATTTCTCCCGGTTAGGTTGTTCCGGGCTAACAGTGATTGCTGCATTTGATTTTTATGACTAGACTCCGGATTTCAGGGATTTATAACGAAAATGAGCGAATGCAATTTAAAACAGTGAAAATATTAAAATACATTAATAGTATTAATTATACGTTATTTTCAGCACGTTAAAATTATTAATGAAGAATATGAATTTATATTTGGCTCCTGCGTTTTGCATTTGATGCAGAAACTTTTTTATTTTGCACAAATTCGAAAATAAATTACTATTTAAATTATACTGAATCATATTGTTCGTAACAAATAAATTTCCATCAGGACGAACAAAGTTCCTGTATAAATACAAAAATGACAACGTTTCCGTAACCGTATTAAAAATGTATTAATCAAATATATAAATAATATAATTATATAAATTATATTATTATATAAATAATATAATAATATTTATATATGTATATATAAATATACATAAATAAATGTATATAATCGTTGTAACAACCACCGAATTCGTATCCTCTAACTCTTAATTATGTTGATATTAAACATTTTCTACGACTTTAAATAAGAATTGTAGAACTATACTTTATAATTTCGACGCATATTTGCGCGCTTTAAATGTAAATCAGTCTATAATTATTATACTGCAATTATTTATGCAAAATAAAAGTTGTCTGCGTCGATTACAAGAAATTGAAACCAATCTGTGAATTTTATTTCTTCTCTTAATGATTTTAATAGAGGAGAAATCATATATTGAGTTCTTCAATTTTGAAAATTTTCCAACAATTTCGAATTTAAGAAAATAGAAGACTACAATTTTGCTGCGTGTCAACAAGAATATTCAACAATTTTATGAACTCAATGAGATGAAGAAGATTCTTTAATTTTCACTTATGAGCAGCATATCGGACGTTCGAAGCTATACATTTTCTCTCTCAGACCCTAAACTCTAAACTATCAAAGTTGTGGCAGCGTTAGATCAAGAAGACCGTTGAAATGTCGTAAAATGGAGGATTTATTTGGATTTGAGAACAGGTTTCCCGATCACGGGTAAAAATGGGATTCCGCCCTATCTCGAGGGTCTTCTCTCATAGGTAATTACCGTCACAGTCATATAAAGAAACTAGTATCTGGCTATGTCGAAGATAACTAAGGTCGAACGAAGGAATTCGTTGTGTGTGGCTAGTAAACCTTGGCGACAAGAAAAACAGTGAAAAATCGAGTGGACGTACAAGATAGAAGTATTTTATTAGTACGAGATACCGATTAGTTGACTAGTTCAGAGACAAAAATAAAAGGTGCAATCTTGTTGAATAGCAGAGCTCGTAAACCGATCTAACGTGATGCAAGATGTATGGTGTCTGAAGAATTTTCCTTCTACCTTTTTTTTGTTTAAACGTCGATAGGAGGCTAATCGAAATTAGACCTGTAGTCGAAAATGATTATATTATAAATGATCTTCGGGAATTTTTGTTGAAGTTGATAGACCTTCTTTTTAAACTTAAATTGCAAAATTAAATAAACTCTTGAATTCTTAATTTTTGTCAATTTATTTTTTGTTTATTAATAAGAGCCTTCACGTTCAAATCACGTTTTATTTTAAATTGTTAACTTGGATTCTTCATTTTTGTCAATTTATTTTTAGTTTATTAATAAGACTCTTCACGTTCAAATCACGTTTTATTTTAAAATGTTAACTAGGCAACAATTCTCGAAGAAAAGGAAAATTAACCGATGTTTAAAATTTCACACTGTTGAAACCAATTAGTAGACATCGAAAGTAAATAATTCGAATAAATTCTAGTGAAGTGTTAAACGCAAGAAACAGTTTCTTCAATTTTGTTAAAGTAAATTGATCAGTTCTAACAGAATTGAAAATTCTTTCCGAAAACATTCCTTCACCATATCACTTTGAATAATACAATTACGCTCCTAATTAGAATTTATCTTTCACCGGACGGAACGTCGTTACCGATTTCTACTCGAGAGATTTTGCTGGCATTCTTGAACCCGCCATTGTGGTAGATTTCAATCGGAAGGTAATGTCTATTCAATAGAACGTTACATATTTCATAAGATAAATAATATGTTCAGCACATAATTTTATCGATCTGTGTAATCAGCTGCGAACACATAACCGACTAAACTATGGCATATGGAATGGCCGATTTATAGATGAATGGGACAGTGAACGTCGGAGTTCGTTAATATACATTATAGATGCTTCTTATCTCGTATCAATCTAAAGCTCTTTCGCCGATATGCTGATTTTTTTTTGCGAGTTTATTCTCGCCACTGTCGTTGTCGACCGAAGGATGAATAAGCACGATTTGTTTATGTAGTTGCAGACTAGATGCATGCTTGCAGCTGCATTACTGAAGATACCAACGCAATCGTTACGAGCACTGAATCGAAATAAATAGTTAACGTTTTCGACAACAATTTTTCTGTATGGTTTGTTTAATTCCTAAACACACAGGTACCTACTTTCGACTTGTTTTTAAAAAATTGTAGATTATTCTTGTCAAATTGCGAAATTGCTAGACTTCTACTTTCTTAGATAATTATAAAGTACATTCCTATTCAACGACGTGAAGAATGTTATCTTTTTAAAAAACATATCAGGAAAATATTCTTATGGAACAAATATTTTAGAATCCGTATGATAAAAGTGTATAAATTTATTTAAAATATAAAATATTCGTTATTGGCCCAGCTAAAAGTTGTAAAAATCATTATTTGCTATAATCTATCACAATTCCGACCAAATTTACTAAACTAGTTCTTTTAACCTCGCAAAGGAATTGAAGTAGTTTGGTCGATTCATAAAAATGTGTATAAAAACAACCGATATGCTGATTCTTTTTGCGAGTTTATTCTACTTTCTTGGATAAAGTACATTCCTATTCAACGACGTGAAGAATGTTATCTTTTAAAAGAAAAATATCAGGAAAATATTCTTATAGAACAAATATTTTAGAATCCGTATGATAAAAGTGTATAAATTTATTTAAAATATAAAATTTTCGTTATTGGCCCAGCTAAAAGTTGTAAAAATCATTATTTGCTATAATCTATCACAATTCCGACCAAATTTACTAGACTCGTTCTAGTCTCACAGAGAAATTGAAGTAGTTTGGTCGATTCATAAAAAATTGATTCTGATTTAGAGTGTATAAAAACAGTTGTGCTCCTTACTGTATTTGTTATTTTCTTATAAATGACCGTTTTAAAAATTGTGAGGTTATTTGGTTGTTTTCTTTATTTCGTATCATGCGTTGGGGTTTAGGTGGTAGCAAGAGAGAAGCGAATTACCTGCCAATAGTTCCCAGACTTCCCCTCTTCTTATCAGGAAGACAATAATCCGGGCTTTTAGTGGTGTACAGTAAATTATCGTGATGATAGAGCGGCGGTAGCCTCCCGCCTGATCTCGGTCGAACTTCCGCCGCAGTCGCGTATCTTCGGAGTAGACGAGTTCCTGCAGCCGTAGGCCCCGATGTGCCGAGTCCTCTCCAACAGGTACGCACACTGCACGAGCCAGATACCCCGTGGCACTTACATTCCAAGGTCAACGATTGTTCAACCGCCTTATGGTAATAGTACACACCAAAACATTAATAATCTTGTACAGTGTCGGACATGGACGTTTTAACGAGTACATTGGAAACGAAGCATACGTATCAGTGAATCAAGCATGTATCCTGTTATCAACCGTGACAAAACTGAATCGTTAACCCTTCCCACCTGACTTGCAACTGATGCACGAACTTTTTATTTTACATAAACATTCGGAGTTTAATAATAATTAAAGATCGCGGTTTTGAACGTATACGCGTGATACGTGAACCGTGTCGTACGAATTTAAGGATCTGTGATAACGTGAACACTATTCGTATTTATATACACGTGAAATCTTTATGTTTTTATTATTAGTATATTAGTATATATAATTATTTATATAATTTTATAATAAAAAAATAATTATATAATTATATTTATAAATATATATATACTAATAAAAAATAATAAACACACACACA
This sequence comes from Lasioglossum vierecki, assembly GCA_028455595.1. NCBI lineage: Eukaryota > Metazoa > Arthropoda > Insecta > Hymenoptera > Halictidae > Lasioglossum > Lasioglossum vierecki. The sequence continues at coordinate 11,127,312 of CM052336.1, forward strand.
CATATAAATATATAAATACTATATTAGTATATATAATTATAAGATACCGTTATTATTTAAAATATGTATTGTAGAATCATAAAAGGACGAAAATTCGTGGTGTTGCATCAGGACGTACACAAGGACGTCCTTAGGGTCGGGAGGGTTAAAATAGGAAACTGTAAAGAGAGATACGAAGAACTTCATTAGCTGATCATTCTCTAGTAGCACAAAAATATTGGATAAATATCTTTCTCAAATATTGGCAAAATTTCTTTAAGCCACACTTTTTCATATGACATAAATATTGGATCTAACTATTGTATGCATGTTTAAGAAATGTGAATTGAATATTTAGAAAATATAATAAATATTCAGAGAATATAAACTAGACATTTAAAAAATATAAAGTAAATATTACGAAAAATGTGAAATCAATATTTAAATAACATTCAATTAAAAAGCAGAAAAAGTTAGAAAAAAATATTTTTTTCGTAACATGAAACAGATATTTTCTGCATATTAAAAAAATTTTTTTACTTAATATAAAATAAATACTGTATGTATATTTGAATATTAAAAACAGATTGAATCGCTTTTTAATATTATATGAATGTAATACAATATTTTGTGCTACTAGGGTTAAATTGCAAGTTCCACGAGCTTTTTATTAAAATTATGAAAAACGTAAGTGTGAATGAAATATGTTGAAGATCAGCATGGAAAGAGTCTGAATCTGAATTACCCTTCGGCCGGCCCGATTGTTGTGCATATTAACAGCGTGCATAAACTTCGCTGTCGCGCCGGTGCCAGGAGGCGTTGCGCCCTGAAGAAACCTTTTTACCATCCTGGATGCTGATCGGACGTCATCGCCGCAGCCGCCCCATTTGAAGGAATTCCTGGTGGACAGTGTCCCGAAGGAAACCGGCGTCGCTGTGAAGGATGACGGTGATATCAGAGCTGATGGCGAAGGCGGTTCCCTTCGCGGTGGAGTTGCGCAGGAACAGGCTGCCAGACTTCCCAATGCACAACCCCTTGCTAGCCTCCAAACTGCAGCTGCAGCTGACATAGCGTACACGAACGCCTGCTCCCTCGTTCCTGGTGCACAAACAACTTCATCAGTAGATTTTTGATTAGATTTTTTTCCTTTAGTGCAGAAGAAAAGAAAATTTTGATTTTGCATAGAGATCCGCTGTCTACTGGTGCTATGTGCCAAATTGATCTTTTTGTTTGCAATTTATAACGTTCATTGGTTTAATTAATAATTATGTAGTGAACTGAAAATTATTATATTACATTTGTGTTTTTATCAAATCAGACGCGAGAGTCTCGAAAAAATAAGACACGATTTAAGACACTTTCATAATCACGTATATCGTTCTTTAAAAACAGATTTGAATTTTAGCGAATTTATATTACCGTTCGCATATTTAGCAATTAAGAAGAAATTGTATGTATTACATTTTGAACGACTACAGTGGATAATGGCAATGTTCGCGGTGTCTTTTAGCAGACCGTATTTATGACCTCTCCTTTTCGCTGCTAATTCCAAATAATTGAAGGAAAGCTGATTAGCACACTGACGTAGTACCGCATATAAGAGGAGAGACCCTTTAAATCTTCTAATATGTATATTTGGCGACTATGTTTTTCATCAGTGTTGAAATTCAGATTGAGCTTCTCAGTTTTCTCATTAACGAAGGATCTGCTTCCTACGGACAATTTTATTAATTAATTTGTAATTGGAATGAGAGGAAGATGAAGGGAGCCAAGTTGCGGTCTCATAATGACTACTAATTGAGACGCCTTTTTATCAACGAAATTCTTTTTTCTAATTAATCATTATTATCTGCAGAGCATCAACTTTGTTTCTAATAAAAAAAAACCAATAGATATCCGAACATCGATCGAATTCAATTTAAAAACGCAATTTCCAAATGCACATTCAGATTATTTTAAATACAAACTAATTATTATATTAAATTGTACTATTATTTATATTATTACATTTACGTCGTATCGAATTTTCTCTTATAAATCAGATGTTGTAATCATCAAGTAAATAATTTCCTGGATAGTAATGCTTACAGGCTCGTTTTATGGAACGAAATGAATTCTGTAGTTCTAATTTGGAAAAAGGAATTTGTGTTGGCGTACAAATGGTGCATTACGCCTACAAAGATTGCGTTCTTCAGGATTCCCGTTTCAACGAAACTATCTTCTGGGTATTTATAATTCAGCATCTTTATATCGACGGTTGAAATGAAGTTTTTGATGAACCTACATGTGCTTGTGCGGCTAGTCTCTATGGGGTTCAAGAAAACCACGGTGTGAAGTAAATGATGATAAACGATGATACTGTAACTTCCATCGTACACACATCTCCCACCGGATTTCTTATAATGGAATTGTTGAAACTCTTCCAGGTAATTGAAAACGTAAGTTTCCATCGTGTCACTCAATCTCAATCTTATCAATAAAAATGTGATTACTCATATGGCTTGATTTTTCATTGATAAATAGTATCTTGTGCATGTAATCTTATTTAGTCGTAAGAAATGAGAATAATTTTATTCTAAACTTATTGCGCCGTTAAAGAAGAAAAAAAAGGCAATTTAAACTGGAACTCTGTAAAAATTTTTAAATATTATTATTTATATTATAAATAATAATTTATATATAATGTAATGTATGTAATGTATAATGTAGAATGTAAAATATATAATGTAAAAAAATATGAATAATATAAATAAAAAATAAAAAATATATATATAAATTATTAAATATTAAATAAAAATTTAAAAAAGATAGAATTTGTCAATAAAATTTCTCTGGACACATCTATTGTAATAAAAATTGCTAAAAATGCGAATAAACACATTTTTACTATTTCTACAAAGTAATGCAGAATAGTAATAATTTTTAGTGTTCCATGGAGTTAATTATCTTACTTTCCATCATGTTGATTTTTCACTGTTGTTTCAATCGAACAGGAAAGGTATAAATTAAGTTAGAAAACCGGGAGAAGAATGAACAATTAAATAATTCAAGGTGTTCCACGACTCGTATTAGTATAATAATATGGAATCGTTACGCCCTCGGATTTCCGCTAAAGTTAAATGCGTAGCTACAATGTTCGCGAAATGTTGAGTTGAAAAAATAGTAGTGAACACGGTTTTCGCACGCGGAAGTCGCAACAAGCGATAAAATTAAATAACTTATATCTTTCTCAGAGATGTTTGGATTTTATTTCACGTTTGCAGGCTTCTTAGCATACAAACATTATGTCATCCATAAAAGTTTGAACGTCTTTGCACAGAGCGTAGGCACGTAGCCGTTCGCTCGAGCAACTTGAATATGCGAATTCTAGTATAGTTCTCAAGATATAATACAATGCAAAATATGTCAGCAAGGTGTAAATCAAATCAATAAAGAATTACAAAAACACTTCCGTGAGAGTCGATCGATTAAAATTCATAACAAAATTGTACAGAATGTGAATAAAAATTTTCGTTCCAGCCAGTCCACGGTTGTCTGGTCACATTCAAACAGTATCATGCGGTTTGAATAATTCTGATCTAGTAAACAAAAGTACATGTCTAGACTCACATAATTCTATTAATCTATTAATGTGTTAAAATATGTAATATTATTGCAGTCCGCAAAATACTATTGGAATTAGTTTCGATGCAGGACCACTGAGGATTACACAGTGTTACACGTATATGAACGTATTCTTCAAATTGTGTGTAGCAATGTCATTCAAACTGTGTTCAATTCTACGAAGCCCTAGAATTCCACAAAATGGCCTAAAGGGTTCCGCAAACATACATAAAATATTCATGAAAATGATCAAAATAATGAAAATAAAAAACATCCTGAATTGACCGAAGGAGCTCGCGGCACGCGTACGAACGAAATGATTTTAAACATTGCGAAATAATTTTATACTCATAAATAGACTGCAATGTTTAATTTGCAATTTTTGCTGGGAAATTTCAAGAAAGTGGGAACAAATAAAATCTTATTTTCAATGGTAGCAGCTGTTACAGATCTGAAATAAATAAAAATCCTATTGAATTTTAATAAATATTCTAATAAATATTCTAATAAATATACTAATAAAATACTAATAAAATATACTAACTAATAAAATAAAATAAAAATAAAATAATAAATATTCTAGCGTTTTTGTAAATTTTTAGAAGCCCTAATTGCATAAAGATCCGAAGTCTACTCGCAAGGGTTCCTTAAATTGGCAATGTTTGAAGACCACTGGTTTGCGGGAAGGAAGAATAGCACGTGGGCCGTCATTTTCTTCCACGTGTCGTAACGTTTTGATAGAAAATCTACCGGTTAGCAGTTCAGGCGTGTAGTCCGGCGCTTGTTCGATGCTGCTGCAATTCCACCTACGATGTCGAAACGCTTGCTGACATACTGTCGAAGTATCCACCGCTGCCTGCACCAAGCTGGGCATTACGTCCGGCGTTGCTCTACATGCCCTTGCCTGCTTTCTCTCCAACAAACCGGCGCTCTTCGCACTCGTGCAAGCTTCCCTTGACCATATGTAACCGTTCCCCGCACGGCCGAGAGCTCTGGAATTAAAGAGGTAACGAGCTTAACATCGGCTTCTGACAAACTACGCCTGCTGCCCCCCCCCCTCAGGTGACGCGCGATACGTCAAAGTTTTGCAACTTTCCAAACAACTGGCTAGACACTTCTAGGTTGAACGTTCACGGATCTTCAATTTTCAACCCTTCTACAGTCAGCGAAATCTCCCTAGTTCCACTGGAAAGTCCATCTGTTTCATGTCGATTGAATTCGTAATTGAAGAAGGTATACATATATTTAAGTTGTCAGAAATATGGTACAGGGTGTTAAGAAATGTTTGGTCTCGGCAAACATAGGCGTATTCTACATCTTCGGATCGATGGAGATCTGTAGAAAAAAGTTGCCGCAAAATTGTCCTTGATCTTGAATTTCAAGGACAAATCTTTTTATTGTATTATATTCTACGCATCATAAGGATAAAAAGTGTCAAAGGAACTATGGGAACACTTTTTATCCTCATGATGTCTAGATTAAAATAAAATAAACAAAATTTGACCTTGAAATTCAAGGTCAAGGACAATTTTGCGGCAACTTTTTTTACAGATCTCCATCGATCCGAAGATGTAAAATACGCCTATGTTTGCCGAGACTAAATATTTCTTAACACCCTGGACAATGTGTCCCACAAAATGGTAGTTATTCCTCAACCTAATAGTCAGACTGTGGATTTCATCCACTTATGGCAGGCATCAGTAGGAGGAACACAAAATACTGAAAATGTTAGAAGGGTTTTCAAATATCTTTATAATTTTTTTGCAGGCCATGCAACCTATTAAGAAAGGAATAAAATTTGAAACATTTTGAAAAATTGCAAATTTCTACCACTTTCGATCGTTTTTAATTCGTGAACCAATTAACCAATTTCAATTGTAATTTTCAGAACGTAGGGTAACTGCACCAGTAAATGAACATTTAAGAAATTGTTCAGGAAGATATTTTATTTAAAAAAAAATATTGTGAATTAAAGGAATCTCATATATGTCAAATGGCTCCGTATATTTAATTTGTTAAAAATTAATGAACACAAATAAAATTAAATTATTATTATTTTTGTTTATTAAACGTTAAATAAAAAATATAAAAAATACCAGTCAATGAACACTACATTCTAGTAATTATTGATATTTATTAATAATAATTATTGGTCAAGAGTCATTATCGCTAGTATGCCGTGCGGCTTAAAATTTGTTGAAATATACGGAAGCGTTCATTCACTGGTGCAGTTACCCTATCATTCATATAGGTTTACTAAACAGGTCTTTTAAATTTTCGGTATTGGCCCAGCTAAAAGTTGTAAAAATCATTATTTGCTATAGTCTATCACAATTTGAAACATTTTGATTCTGCACGAAGATCAACTATTACTAATAATGTAATAATACAAGAACACGATCAGTTAATTTGTAACAGCGATGGTTTCCCTAGCGACGGGTCATCCCGAGGACAAAAAGGGACAGCAGTGAAAAGAAGACAGTGGAAGAAGAGGACATTTGATTGCGATTCGTAGACAGGCTCGGCCGTACGAAAATCGCAAGAGAAGTTTGAAATTCACGTCAGGTGAAACAGGTTCGCGCGCACGGGAACGGGATTCACGGGTAGAAGAGCGAACGGGTGAGTTGTACCCGCGCACGGTTCTGTCAGAGTCGTAAATCAGGGGTGAATTTCGAAAATTATAGGGCGTGAAGCTGAAAGGTGCCTTTAAGCGGCGCGGGTGGATACGTGCGCCACGGTGCAAACCGTACGGCGGATAATTACGGACACCTGAAAGTCAAAATGGCTCGAGTACGGATACGTCTAGACGTAACAGCCCTGGGAATGGCCGGCCCGCCAACCCCGTGTCAGGAGCCTACCCTCGAAATTACCCTATCAAAAGGCCGCGGCTCTAATTCATTATTCCGTCGCTGACGACTGCGGAGACTGTGGTTTCCAAGATGCCATTCACGTTATTCGACCCCCATCCCCCCACCCCCGCCATTCACGACACTTTCCGAACTTCGTAACCCCCATGTACCCCGAGAACTGGGACAGCCATAAACGCTCTCTCCTCGCGCTTTTCTATTTTCCACCGGCCTTCGGTTTACGCGCCCGCCTTTATGATCCATTTCGTTAGCTTACCTGCGGCTTAGCCCCGACGGTAACATTTTAATTATTCCGTTAGTTTGGCTGGGACGCGTTCGCTGAATGGCGGGTATATCGGACACCTGATTTCGTAAGCTTACCAATTCAATAGTTTTCTTTGTATTTATTTATTTATGCAGGTCGCATCAACGTCAACGTCATTAGTGACCTCAAGGTTTGTAACATATGATTACAATATTATATCTTTACTAGATTTTCCCCGCGGCTTCGCTCGCACAGAAAACTGTTTAATGCCCTCGAAAATTGATATTGTTTCTCCATAAAATCTTTTAACCCCCCATTCACTCCATTCAGGTTGTATCAATGAGCATTAAGACCAAGTATGATGCAACCCCTTGTCACCCTCTTAGGGATTGAATTTTGTAAAATGCGAAATAGGTGTTTGATTAATTATATTAGAGAGCATTAAGACCAAGTTTCAAGGAAATCCAACCACGAACAAAATATTCCTCATACAAACGTTGCAACCCCTTTTCACCCCCTTAGGAGTTGAATTTTAGAAATATCCTTTCGTATTCCTTGTGTAGATCATAGATCTGTGCAAAATTTCAGCTTTCTAGGACCAAGAGTTTAGACTGGGCGTAGATTGGTGAGTGTGATAGATGCGTTTATAGGCATGTTGTGGAAAGATACTATTTATTTATACAGGTCGCATCAACATCAAGGTCATTAGTGATCACAAGGATTGTAACATATGATTACAATATTATGTCTTTATACTTGGAAACATTTATAGGTATATTGTGGGGAGATAGATTTGCAGTTGTTATACGTATGCAAGTTTACAGAGTATGGAAAATTTTGGTGGATTTTAGAAATTTTCAAACTTGGACTATATTCTTACTAATGTTGAAATATTCACTTAAATTGTTAGGGATGGCTACCATATCAATATTGGTATGTCCCAAACGTTTCTTTCACAATGTGAAAAAAATTTAGAAATGGCCTTAAATGGCTACTGGAATGATCACCCTACTTCTATACGTTGGAAAAGAAAATATGTTTTTTATTTTATTGTAGGATGTATAATTTTAAAACTTGGACTATATTCTTACAAATATTGAAACATTCAATTTTGTTATGTCCGAAAGTTCCTTTCACAATGTACACGGTTGACTCCTCGTGTCTTATGCATCACTGCTACGACGAATGAGACCATCTTCGTCTTTGATCATTTTTCGTAAAGCATAAAAAGTTTTTTTTTAATTGAACTTTACTTAAATTTGAAGAAAATTATTTTTCGAAATTTCCGCCACAAAACCAACTCGATAATGTGACTCACTTCTACTCCTACTCAATAAGCAATATCCCTTTCAGAATAAATTGCTTAAAAATATTCATTAATGAACGGTCAGACTATTCTTTACTTCCATGGTATAACTTCACGTCTTCGTATGAAAAATTTAGAAATTAATGTATTCGTCATGTCACTGCTTAAAATGGCTGACTACTGGCCTTAAATGGCTACTGGAATAATTACCCTACTTCTAGACCTCACTTAACACGGTTTTGATACGACTCGGAACGAATTAACCGTGTTACAGGAAAGTTGACTGTGGTAAACTTATTACCGCGGATCTTCGTGTACATTATTAATGGTCTGTGCCAATTTCATGAGACAAGAGCAAAATAGAAACGTGTTTCTTCCTCCGATCGTTTTAAGAAACTGAGAATAATGGTAATTACCTTTTTTCTTAAAGCTATACAAAATATTGTTTAAAAAAAATACACTTGCTGTACCACATGCTACACCTTTTTAAACAATTTTTTGATCGCGTTGTGTGCTAGTCTACTGTAGACATTTTAAGT
>CM052336.1:11142873-11222016 GCA_028455595.1 Lasioglossum vierecki
CTGAATGTTTAGAAAATATTAGCTAAATATTCAGAGAATATAAACTGAATATTTAAAAATACAAAGTAAATATTATGAAATCAATATTTGAAAAGTATAAATTCAATATTTAAATACCATTCAATTAAAAAGAAGAAAAAGAAAACATATTTTTCACTTAACAGAAAATATATACTTTCTGCCTATATAAAAAAATTGTTACTTTATATAAAATAAATATTGTATATACATTCGAATATTAAAAAAGTTTGTATCGGTTTTTAATATTATATGAGACGATTTTTCATTTCTCTGTACACTTAAATGTTATACTGTGGTTGTACGCCTTTATTGATAAAATAACTTTTTTATAATTGTACGAAATAACCTGATTTTTATAATTAATTAGAAGCATTGGTGTACAAAACGACACGCATAAAAGATTCTCCAAGAATTATAATTTACAAGGTTACATGCTAAAGTGAAAAATGGATTTTTAAAAAATTTTTTTATTTCGGCCCTTAAAAAAATTTAATGTGTAATATGTATACTGAGAATTTCATCGAAATCGATAAACACGTCACGAGCTACAAGCGGTTAAAATATCGTGAAAATCGTAGCTTTACACGAGTTTCTAATGAAAATCCCCGGAATCGTACATCTTGCGATACGTGTCGTTTTTTCCTGTGTCAACCGATTTCGATGAGATTTTCAGTACGTGTATAATTAATGTGTACAATTTTTACGTTTCAAAACTTTTTTTTTATTTTTGCATGCAACCTTGTAAATTGTAATTTTTCGAAAATCTTTTCTGCATATCATTTCCCAAACCAATGTTTTTAATTGATTATAAAAAATCAGGTCGTTTGTACGCCCACTGTGTATAGGTGAATATTTTCGGGCGAAATTTAGTCAGGAATAAAATACTGTAGCTAGTAAAATAAATGAAAATTAAAGTATTAATCTCTTTTCTTAAGGGTTTAGGACACAGTGACAAGTGACGAAAATAATATACAATTTTTAAACTATACAGAAAATAGTGAACGATCGATTAATATAAGATTTTCTATTTGAGTTTACTATATTACAAACTTATAAAAAATGACGAAAGACATAGGAACAAATTATTTTTGAAATATTATATTTTTAACAGACTTTGCTCGGAATATCTTTTCTTCCAGATGGCCAACTGATGTGTTTTTTCAAAATATTACTGCATCTGAATCCCTTAAGCTAAATGTAAAATTATTCGTCCCTTAAGTCTTTTGTGATTCTTTTTTAATGAACATATAATTAATGATGGTCTGGGAAAATAGTTGAATTGATTCACTGTAGTTCTCTGATAGTGTGGATGAAGGGTTGATTTTGATAATTTTTTTTAATTGTTTTATTTTTGGATGCATTGTTCTTTCTATTGTTTCTAATGCAGCAGCTGTTCATTTAATTAATTCGCCATCCAATTGAATGACGATTTTAATGACTATGGGTCAAAATAGACCCAGACTCCGCTGTCGGTGGGATAAACAGCGTAGTGTGAAAATAGAAACGTGTACATTTATACTTACTTACTTTACTAATTAATTTTTCTGTGTACATGTTAAGAGTTGTAAAACTATCGTAGTAAGAGTGGAACATATATTTATTTCACGAACCTAATTTCTGTGATTGTGCTTTACTTTCTCTTTCGGAATAATTACATACACCCAGTAGCTCGTATTTCCTTTGGTGACGTGCAAATTACTAATTGTAAGTTGTGCTGATCTTACATCCAACACTTCCATAGTAATTAACTGCACGGATTATATTTCGCGCAATTAACTTTCAGCTGTTTTCTTTAAAAGTACTTGTATAATTATTTTTAAACAAAACACTACATTCTTTAACATCATAGAATGGTTCTTGATTTTAATATTGTGTTAATCCTCATTTTCTTTAAAACTACTTGTCAGACGGTATGTTTTACAGAAGATATTTGTAGTTGCGTAAATATGTTTAAGCAAAACACTACATTTTTTAATATCGTAGAATGATTCTTAATTTTAATAAAATGTTAATCCCCATACGATCCTTAGAGTGTCAATTTATTTCTTTTAAATACAGTAAAATGTTTGTTGCAAGTTGTATCACTTTCAAATTGTGATGAATAATAAAAAACATAATTATGAATAATAAATTATTAAATTATAAATAATAAATTATGAATATCATTTATTATGAATAATAAAAAGATAATTTGTTAATTTAACGTATTACATGTAATAGTTTGAGGCGAAATTATAATTACTTGAAAATACTTGTAATACTGTCGCAGAAAACATGTACTTACGTTTTCAATTAAATTTTAATCATATACTGTACCATTATCCAAATTAAATCTAGTGCTTGCAGTAAAATCGAATGGCTTGTCTTATTCGTGTGAACATATTCGCACTAGTCGTCAGAAACCAATCTAGCTTAGTAAATTGACTACCAACGTGTTTTGCGGTCGTAAACGGGTAGACAACTATTTTCAGCGGCTGCTTTATTGCACATTACATATTTTTTAGGAACAGTGCTTGCTGAATCGTATAAACGTAGTTTTTGTCAGTAAACTGCAGACGCATTTATGGCAAAAATGAATGAGTGAGATGCAGTACTATGAACCATTAGAAGTCTCGAAGAATATTGTTACTTTGTTTTCGACTTAGCAAAAATTATAAATAATATAATTTGATACAATAAATAAGTAATATAAAACACTCTCATCCAGCTGTCATTTTTTATCGCTCAGGAGATGTTTATAAAATTATTCGGACCTCGTCTATTTGATTTAAGAGTTTTTCCGAGAAGATCAGAAAATTTATTTAAATAATTCTGTGTAATTTTTCTCCTTAAAACGTATTGAATGGTATATTTATTATTAAGTGAATTTCCAATAAATTTAAAATTAACAACGGATTGCACACATTTAACAATCATTATGATTAATGCAGTTCTCACTGGTGCGAAATGTGGCACGTTGAATATGAAACGTAGCAAACCTGTAGGAAGCGTTGGAACAGGCTTTCAGATCAATATTCGGATCAATTAATTTTGCAGGGAAAGCGATATCGCGAATTATTATAGATCACGAAGTCACTATTCGAAATATCAACGAAAGTATCTAGAAAGGTCGAAGGAGCCGGTTCATTTTCCACGAACCGTTCGTCGAGTGTCTCGAATTAGGCGAACGTTCCCCATGAATGCTTGCGCAAAACATTTCCTGATTTAACCTTTAGGGGTAGCTTAGGGTTAGGAGGAGCGTAATAGAAAAGTGCATTATTGACTGAAACGATTCCAGCCTTCCTGAAACAACCAAATTTTAAGGCCCTCCGTCCACGGAGCGTCGCGTCCTAAACGCGTACGCGACGAAATATCGATTGCTGTACAATTCAGTGCTGCGACCAATGTAAAATAATTGACGTCTGTTCACGAAGCGTCATCGTCGCGTAATCGTCGCTACATGACAGTCGTCATTACGATTAGCGTGCGATGCGAAAGCAAACTTCACGTCAGTTACGAAGAGCAAAGAAAGATGTCGTCGGATGACGACTTAGACCATATATACTACAAAAAGTACATATAAATATGTATTTATACATATTTATACATATTTATACATATTTATACATATTTATATGTATTTTATATATATATATATAATTTGTATATATAAATAATTATATAAATAATTATATAAATAATTATATATATAAATATGTATTATTTATATATATACATATATATACTATGTAGTATATATGGTCTAAAGGTGACGAGAAGGACATGATTTTTTACCATGTTTTTACTAGCTCGCTTACTTGATTGTTAGTTTGTCTGTCTGTTCGGTGACAAATTTTGCAATTGATTTTAAACTAACTTCCTGATGAGCTAAAGACTTGAAATTGGATACATGGCTCAGAACTTGATGACAATGCATTATTCGAAAAGAAATTTTTTAAAATGTCTATCCGTTTCGGAGAAATAACAATAAAAGGCAAGGGATAGCACGTGACGTAACTAGAAAGTAACTAGAATCTTACTAGATTTTGTATCGAGACATGGGTTTGCGGGCTGTCGTTTTTTTTACCTTATACGAGCATATTTTGAGCCGCACAAGGGTTCATTTGATAGAAGAAGATTAAGTGCACCACGCTGTGTCCCATCATATGAGTGAAAAATGTCTACTTGTGACAGAAAAATAAGTCCAAAGTAGAGCAAACATCGAGAAAAACATCAGCAGATTCCGATGTATTTTTCTGTCACAAATATACAGTTTTGACTGATGTGATGGTGCACAGCGTGGTGCAGTTAAGCTTCCTATATCAAATGAACCTTTGTGCAGCTCAAAATATGCTCATATAAGGTAAAAAAACGAATGCCCGCAAACCCATGTTTCGATACGAAATCTAGTAAGATTCTAGTTACTTTCTAGTTACGTCACGTGCTATACCTTGCATCTTTAAAGTTATATTTTTACTGGAGGTGTGGGAAAAAATATAATTTATATATAATACCGTCTGAAATTTAGTACATGTCTCTGTTATAATTTCATAACCTGGTAAAAATGTTAAAAACATGGACATAGGAATAACGGGACGGAGCACTAATACTGCCGGGGAAGCCAATTTTGGGGTGCGGGGAACGACGGTCACGTGGTGTCATAGTCTTTGAAAGTATAGCAGATGCATTTTCAAAGATACGCGCTTTAAGAAAATGCGAAATAGGAAAAATCAAGTCGTTCAAGGTTGCAGATCAGAAAACCCTCTTAATGAGTCACATAATAATGAAAGTAAATTATATCCGATACTGTTTCGGCAATTTACGGTGAAAATTAGTACGTAGATACCGGTTCGGAATAATGAACGCTGCGCCGGCCTCCCGTTTCATCTTTGTTCCCTAGGTATTCTCTTCCTCCCTCCCATCGTCGATAAATAAACCTCTGTCAGACGGTTCATTACGTCGTTAAGTTTGGTTCGAACTTATCCACCCTCTTTTTACAGAGTTACCTGCATTCGTTTATCTCTATTTGCGCTGCGCTGTACACTTCTATCACTGCTTTACACGCGAAAAAGAAACTATATAAATTAAGAAATCTTTTTTAAAGTGTGTATTATGTATAGACTGTAATTGATCACGAGAGAGCGCGAATGAAAATTATGGCCCAACGTTTCTGCCTTAATTGCACGCCCTCCCGAGAAAAATGGCTCAAATTATAAAATACTTATCAGTTTACAAACTCATTAAAGTAATTGGGAGCCACGAAATTTAGAAACATATTTTTATTCCACCATCAAGAAGTCTAGCTGCTAAATCATTTATTGATATAATTAAAATTCCTATTAAATATTAAGAACTTAAACCTGTATATGAAAAATAAAAATTTTGAACGATATGAGCAAATACGCTGCTCCACATAATTAGTAACAAGCATAATTAGCAACTCTGTATAAACAAATCTTTCTACTTTCTGCCTCTGCTTATGTTTTGACATTCACTCTTTGGAGTGAACTTTTGTTGGAGATTTCTCAAAGATCTTTTTTGTTATAAAAGAAACTTTCAAATTGCAATTGCTCCTTTTCTTAATTTTCACTTTCAAGTGTCTCTACAGAGTGTTAAAATTGTATTTTCGCATTCGCTTTAATGTAATCTCAAAAAAGGAAAGAGTCTCCCCTTTCTAATGATTTCTCAATAATCGGTTTGCGACTTTTCCAGTTTTATATTGTTTTAAATGAAAATTGCGGTACAGGAAACTACAGGAACGCAGCAAGAACATCATGAAAGAGGTAAGCTTCAGATATTAGCCTATTCGTTATGCATCGTTGCAAGGAGGTTTGCGGTTTACAGGCGTCTCTGAGAGGTTTGTGTGAAATAGAAACGTTCCTGTAATAAATCATTATTATCTTGCTTAAATCTTGCACAGTGGTCAGTATAAACAATTCTAGTTTAGTTTCAAATTCAAACGTAAGATTTCTATATTCAACACCCATTACCATGTTTAACACTAAGCCTATCGACCATCGAAAGTGACTGGTGTGTACAGTATTATAAAAATCACAAGATTATTATTATTATATAATATATATATATATATATGCGCTGAAGTAAAGAAATATATTCAATAAATTCCCACATGAAAACACCATTACAATTTCAATAATTGTCAATTAAGAAATCTATAATTGGTCACACACACATATTTGATTCTTTGTAGTAGGTTTAGTGTTCAAGTTTTGTGTCGACATTCCTATTCCCAAGCATCGTTCTTCTGCAATTGTCATTTTGCCATTTGAATGGACTCAATCATCTTTTGAGAAAGTATTTTTAAGGTTCTATACTTTTGACGAATACAATTTAACAAAAAAATAGATTTATATTATTATATAATATATACTGAGGTAAAAAAATATATTCAATAAATTCCCATATGAAAACACCATTACAATTTCAATTATTGTCAAATAAGAAATCTAAAATTGGTCACACACACACACATTTGACTCTTTGTAGTAGGTTTAGTGTTCAAGTTTTGTGCCGTCACCCCTATTCCCAAGCATCGTTTTCCTGTAATCATCATTTTGCCATTTGAATGGACTCAATCATCTTTTGAGGAAGTATTTTTAAGGGTGAAGGTGAAGGTGAAATTTTGTTTCTCGATCGTCACGATAAATATAAATTTACGTTTCTCGGCGCAGTACGATCAGTTTCAACAAACTAGCAAATGTGCAATTATTTTATATCATCTTTGACGTTTCGATCCCAATGTGGATCATTTTCAAAAAATACGATATATATTGCGTCTAAAATTGCGCAGTATTTTTAAGCTTCTATACTTTTGACGAATACAATTTAACAAGAAAAAAATAGATTTTTTTGACCCGTCTACGCGAGACTGCCCCCTTAAAAACGGTTTATTGGCAGAGGATTGCAAAGGACGGCCGGTTCTTTCGTTCCAGATTATTCCCCACCATTATTCGTCGAAGACGTCTAGCATAAAAAGGGGGCAAACAGATCCGGCGACAGCTGCTTGGCTATTAAAAGCGACTTAAACCTCAAACCCTCGTCGTGATTGCAAAAGTTACCTCTCGTTCCACGAGCTCCTCTCGCATCAACCCCCTTCGCAATTACGCACAAAGCTAACGCATCCTTATACGCTACTGTCTTTCCTAACAAATAGGCAAATTGCTAAATGAGCCGTGACGCCGCCTTGCAAACCGCCAAAGAACCAAACAGACGAAAAAAAAACATTAAACCTACTCGAACTGCAATTTTTCTCGCAGCTTATTATTTCATCGAATTTTATTGCAATTAATTGCTACCCTTTTAATAACAGACTAACAGGATCTTAATGTAAACACTATTCTAAACTAATATATCAACAATCATATATATTTTATTAAAAATATATCTTCTGTTAATTTTAGCAATTTTAATATTTTTTATTTAATTGTATGTATTTACAATTTCGAGATTTTTAAAATTCTAATTTAAATTCTTGGTCTTACCCTAGAACATTATAAATGTGCTATTAAATATTATTAATTTACTATCATTGATCAATTCAATTCATCCTGTGTTTTATTAACTTTATTATTTTATGCATCAACTTTATTATTATTTTTATATTTATTGTTCAAGAAAGAACTATATTAGGATATCATACTTTACATGTGTTAAATTTATTAATAATGGATTATTTAAACATTTCTACACCTAAAGCAAAATAAGAGTGAAAGTGATTGCTGAGAAATGAGTACTACTTGGAATTACTTGTATATTGAAACAAAGAGTCTGCTGGAGAATATTTAATAACAGTGCTTATTTAATAAGTAACAATAATAACACTTGCATTGTTTTGCCAGTGGGATCGAAGAAGTTAGAAGCTGCATATCCACATGGACACAGATTAATCAATCTGATACCATGCAATTAAATACACATCAACCTACTCTGCAACGTCAGTGTCTTATCTGCATAATTTGTAAATGATAACGTCACGAAAAAAAGGAGACTTGTCTCCCTTCCTCTGTAAACCCTTTTTGCGAACTTCTTACCAGCATCGCTCGCTTA
Organism: Lasioglossum vierecki; assembly: GCA_028455595.1. Classification (NCBI taxonomy): domain Eukaryota; kingdom Metazoa; phylum Arthropoda; class Insecta; order Hymenoptera; family Halictidae; genus Lasioglossum; species Lasioglossum vierecki. The sequence continues at coordinate 11,150,941 of CM052336.1, forward strand.
TGAACAAAAGTGCAAAGCCCGACAATGCATGGCAAAATTGAAATGCATTTATTAGACCGTGAATCTTTACGCAACAGAAAAATTCTCTGCATCAATCGCAAGAAACAAAAATAGAAAGTTCTTTCCTCTAACTATTTTAATAACTTGGCAATAACTTAATGATATCCTTAAATTTTTTTAATCCTAACGTTTTGCACTTCGTTCAGTAATTACTATTCTAATCGCATAAAATCCAAAAACTAATATTATACAAACGTTGAATAAACTTTAAAATTTTATTCTTTTCAAAATGTATTGTCTGCTTTAACCTACAATATAATTGCCTCCATCAAAAATTACTTTTATATATTTTATTTTATTAATCAAGGGGATAATATCAACAATGCGACAGAAAAATAGAAAGTATTCCACTTTAATACTGAGTATTATGATGATTTAAATATCAGTCATTAAAATAAAGAAGTACTCCCAATTGGTATTTTGATTGCTGGATGTTAAACAGGTTTTCGTTTATGCGAACGAGCTGAAATAATATTTCGACGACTGATAATCAGTCGGTAACTTTATCCAAGGCATCCAGGTCCCATTGAAATGTTCAGGGAAAGAATTTGGATCCACTGGCAAGCTCCTCGGAGGTACCGTAACTTTCCTATAAGTTTCAATGTAGTCATTGAGGTCGTTAGCGATCTATAAAAAAAACAATTGTTTAGAAACGTATAATACATATAATCATTAAACAGAAGTTCAATCAACATGTATTTACTCTTTTAATGAATCAGACGAATATTTTACAATATATGTTAATTCTTTTAATATGAAGAAATAATATAAAAATGTTTTAAATGAAATCGATGCTTTTACCGTTACTTCTTTTCGTAGTCATTTTCCCAAATATTTTTAATATTAAAAGTATTAAGTGGATTACGAATCCTTATGTATTTACGAAGAAACTGGTTGGGAGAAATATAAAAATGTAAAAGATTTTAAAAATTCATGGATGTTGTAATGTTGCTTCTCGCAATCATCGCAAAACATTTTTATTTTGTATTTCTATTTTCGTAATAAGTAGACGGCAGATTTTATGCGTTTGTGACAAAAATGTGGGCAAGTACAATTTAAAACAGTGGAGGATTTAAAAAGACTAAACGCCACCAATGTATTAGTTTCACCTTAATAAGATACTTAAAAGAAGAATGAAATTGTTATTTGGCTTCTGTGTCTTGCAATCAATACAAAACATTTATATTTGGTATTTCTATTTTCGTAATAAGTAGACTGCAGATTTTATGCATTTGTGACAAAAATGGGTAAGAACAATTTAAAACAGTGGAGGAGTATTAGTTTCACCTTAATAATTAAGATACTTAAAAGAAGAATGAAATTGTTATTTGGCTTCTGTGTCTTGCAATCAATACAAAACATTTATATTTGGTATTTCTATTTTCGTAATAAGTAGACTGCAAATTTTATGCATTTGTGACAAAAATGTGGGCAAGTACAATTTAAAACAGTGGAGGAATTAAAAAGACTTAACGCCACCAGTGTATTAGTTTTACCTTAATAAGATACTTAAAAGAAGAATGAAATTGATATTTGGCTCCTGTGTCTCGCAATCAATGCATACATTTTTTATTTTCCATAAAGATCCGCAGTTTAATAATAAGTAATATGTTTCGTACCTTCGGATAAGTAGAAGACAGATCTGTAGTTTCACAGGGATCACTATGCACGTCGAACAAACATCTGTCTAGACACGTTGGATATGTCGTAACATGTTGACACAGCACTCTTGATTCTTCCCTAAGCTTTATTACATCTTCAGCTTTCAAGTTAGACCGCGACATGTCCCTAATAGCAGAGCCCGCGAGCGATTTTAACACGCTCGACACATTATACTTGGGATACGATGTGTCCGTACCAGGATCACCATAATAATCGTTAAATTCACGAATTGCACCTATATCAAAGTTACATTAAGCGTGCTTTCAACTTCATAAATTAAAGACCGCAATGTAATCACCATTTATCAGTTTATATTTTCCGATTATAGCTGCGGATGTTTTCTCCACTGAATCGATGTTCAACAGTGCGTCTGTTCGTTTGGTTTCTTTATCGTAAACAAGCGTGGACCATTGATCGATGCCATCGAGGTTCTCTTCTAGATCTTCCAAATTGCCACCTGCGGCGGAGTAGAAGGTTGGCAACCAGTCCGTTATGTGCATCAAATGATTAGCAACTCTGGAGGACTTCTTAATTAATGGCGAGTAAACGCATGCTGCGCCGCGAATGCCACCCTCGAACAGTGTGAACTTCAACTAGAAATTACAGTATCGTATAAAACGCGTAAAACATTGCTTAATGATGTTTTTTTATAATTTAGAAGCATGTTAACCCTTTGGAGCTATTTTAACTCGAAAACCAAACGTTTCTTATGACCTATTGTACAGTTTGTCCATTTTCTATGATTTTTTAAGTTTGGTAGATATGAAATTGATATAATACCTCATACAATACTTAAATGTTTAGTGATTAATTAGATACCGACATATCTAATGATGTAAACAATTTTTATAATAATACTACAGCAATTTTTAGGCGCCACTCGAGTGATAAGGGTCAATAAATAATTGATTTTAACAAATTATGTTATTATGTGAAGAGTACAATGAATAATCTAGCAATAATTTGTTTTAGCTACAGACGAACCTATACGACATCGATACAAGGGTTCCCACATTCAGCAAATCTATATAGTATATTTGAAAAATTGCCTACTTATATTTCTAATAAAAATTTAGCACAGATTCTATTAGAAACTAATTTAAACATGATATACATGTCTTAATGATATTTATATATTTTTAGAACTGCAAGAAATGTACGTGTAATTCTGAATCTGATTCTGAAACGAAACGCTAAAAGCCACTTTTCGTGTAAGTAATACATAAATGTGGGATCAGTGATGCCAGAATCGTGGGTCTTTGGATTTTTCTTCTTCTCTGCTGCTGCCGGCTCAGTACCCCCACTCTTATTTCTACTGCGCACGCGCTACACACGAACGTATCCCTACTCTGCCCATGTGAGAATCCCACGGAGAGTAGAGCCTCTAGTGGGACCCACCGTGGAACTCACATGGGCAGAGTAGGGATACGTTCCTGTGTAGCGCGTGCGCAGTAGAAGTAAGAGTGGGGGTACTGAGCCGGCAGTAGCAGAGGAGAAGAGAAACCCAAATACCCACGTTTCTGGCATCACTAGGTCGTCGTCGTGTACGGTTGTATCTTTGTATCCATATCTTTGTTCCATCATTTTATTTTTCATTAAACCATAGTATATATTCGTTACGAGTCAGCTCCTTAATTGATCCCTGCACGCGTAGATCGATTACTTAACTCGATCGAAACATCGCGAAAATAGGGAAATCCTACATAAATTGAAATCCATTGAGCTCTATGACAAAAGCAAGAATACATTTAATACAATATTACCCCTCGTAAAGGATAATTTGACCCATAGTTCTCCAGGGGACCTATAGTCTGAGCCCCATTATCAGACATGAAAACGATGATAGAATTGTCCAACATTTTTGCATCATTTAATGCCTTCACCACTTTACCGACAGATTCGTCCAGAGCTGTAAGTACACCTGAAAATAGAATATTAAACATTACGATTAAGATAATGATCATGTTAGATCATATTAATATGAAATAAAAATTAAATATTAAACACAATATTGAAAGTAATTATATTATTATGTTCAATATTCTATTTTTTATTCTATTTTATTAATTATAAATTATATTGGTTTGGCAAGAAAGTAAATTCGGTATTTTAAGGTGAATTAAAATCGAAATTTATTCAAGCGATGAACTTTACCTTATTCATTAAAATGCCGAAATTACTTTCTCGCTAATCCAATCCCAAGAACGTTTGGTATAAAACAATGCTACATGAAATACTTATAAAATTGTGATGTACACCTGCAAATTTTCTTCTCTTGAAGTCTTTGATATAGCCTAAGCTCGCGTTCACTTCTTTCATATCACGAACTTCCATCACCTCCTCGGAATCGGAAGAATGAACGGCCACATGCGCGAGTTGTAAATAAAGCGGTTTCTTGCGATTGTGTTTCGAAATTATGGTTTCAGCTCTCTCTGTTATAAGATCGGTCATGTATTGGTCAGAGTAATCCACCGATAGTCGTCCAGGATTATCGTAATGTAAATCGTGTCCCGTGTGATTCTAAAAACAGAGACATCTTTTCTTATTTCGCTTTAAATGAATTTCATCAAACAAATCAACTTACTAATTAGATCCGTAGTATAACAGTGAGTTATTCGTTCAATCGATTAAATTCTCTAATGGTCTACGAACCAAAGAAGAAACAAACGAGAAAATATTTTATGTTTCTTCTTTCTTTAATAATGAAGTAAAATTTGACCAAGTCTATTTTAGGTGTCAAATAAGTAGATTATTTTTTTTAAGTATTAACGTCTATTTTTCATGAAAAAATGATATTAATTTTTTAATTAAGGAGACATTCAGAACTGGCACATAGTGATTTAACACGTCGATTCCGAAAATGTTCCGCAATATCAAAATCAATTTATGTGATAATATACCACAAAACAAATTAATTTATTGGACTCGGTTAAAGACCTGTATATGTATAATCAACGTGATACACAGAATTGGTTAGAACATTCAAATTGCAACAATAGAGTTTCCTTGAAAACTAAAATTTCGGAAGACTCACATCTTGTTGAATTGTATGATTAAAGTATGTAACATATCCACTGTAGTATCCAAAAAAGGTTTTAAAACCGCGATTCGCTGGTGTGTGATAGTTACTATAGTATCCCACGTGCCACTTTCCTACCAGATGAGTGCTGTACCCTAATTTTTGCAAATACTCCGGTAGAAGAGTATTATTTAATGGTATCCCGCGAGGCTCGCCTGCCTTCAGAGGATATCCTTGCATACCTGTAATAAACAATACGTGCCATACAGTGAAAATAGATTTATAATGTTGGAACAAAATACGGGAATCGTCTGAAATTGTTCTCGGAAAAAAACCAACATCATTTGTAAGGAAAAGTAGTTATCTAAAAGTACGATTTCATTAAATTTCTGTTTTTCTAAATAGCAATGTTTGCAGATCAGAAATGGAAGTAACAATAAAAATAAGACTTCTGTTAACAAACAGGATATTTTAAAATGCAAGCAATTGCCTTAATACCTGACTTTATACGACCTCGAACATTGCTTGGTCGTATCCTTGAATATTTACATTGTTCACGCGCAAAGCGATGCAAGATAAGCTTAACCCATTTAAAAAATTAATGGAAACTCTATCATTCGAGAGCTAAAAACAGACATGACGAGTCACATTGACGGTAGGAATAAATATCATTTCTGGAATTTACAATTTCTTCGTTTACAACAAATTTTATCATCTCGTTTCTTTTTACATCGTTGATGAAGAAATGATCTTCATAAAATATTGACGTTACAAATGAATATTATTTTTTGTATTAACAGTTTCTTCATATACAACAAGTTTTATCATCTCGATTCTTTTTATATCGTTAATAAAGAATTGATCTGCATGAAATATTGACGTTACAAATGAATATTGTTTTTTGTATCAACAGTTTCTTCATATACAACAAGTTTTATCATCTCGTTCCTTTTTATATCGTTAATGAAGAAATATATTTTGTATTAACAGTTTCTTCATATACAACAAGTTTTATCATCTCTCTCGTTCCTTTTTATATCCTTAATGAAGAAATGATCTTCATAAAATATTGATTTTACAAATGAATATTATTTTTTGTATTAACAGTTTCTTCTTATATAACAAGTTTTATCATCTCGTATCTCTTTATCGTTAACGAAGAAATGATCTGCATGAAATATACGAATAATCGCAACGATAAACGCTTGATTTGCTAGATCGAATACTTTTCGCCAATGGCGTACTTGCGGCCGCACCCTGTACGCTCGGTTACCCTTTAAAGTAGCCTACGTACATGTATATATTGAATCGCCTTTATCCGCACACAAAGGTTAGTTTGTGGTCCGGTCACTGTTTAATGCGGCTGAGAAAAATGTGTAAACGGGAATGTCACGGCGAATGCTCATAGTTCCTATTGTACAGTACCTATGATAGTAGAACAAAGTACCTGTTCGAATAGGATAACGTCCTGTGAGGAAAGCTGTCCTTGATGGCGTGCATATCGGCAATACGTAGTGACGTTGTAATATCACACCGTTGTAAGCGAGAGCGTCGATATTTGGCGTTGGTATTTCATCGGCACCGTGAAAACTCACGTCGTTCCATCCCTTAGCGAACAAAGTCGAAACATTCAGCACGATTGCCGGACTGTGGATTTTCATGCAAAGTAAACATTTTCGAAACCAATTGCGAACAACAAAAATTTTTTCTTTCAACAATTTTAGTCTCGTACGGTGCAACATTATTCTAAAAGTCTCTTTCCAATGTTCTCACAATTTGGTATTTTACCAATAAATGTTTATATCGATATAAAAACGAGGTTTTTCTTTTAAAAATTTTTGACGAGTCTCGATTGAATGGTGCAACATTATTCATAAATTTTTGTGTAACGTTATTCATTCGTCAATTTATTCTATAAATATAATCTATGACAGAAATTCGTTGGTTTAATTGAAGATTTTATTAGAATCCAATGTTCTTACAATTTGGTATTTTATCAACAAATGTTTATCGATATAAAAACGGGGTTTTTCTTTTAAACATTTTTGACGAGTCTCGATCGAATGGTGTAACATTATTCATAAATTTTTGTGTAACGTTATTCATTCGTCAATTTATTCTATAAATATAATCTATGACAGAAATTCGTTGGTTTAACTGAAGATGTTATTAGAATTATTAAAGAAGAAAAGAGACACTTTCATTTAAACAAAATGTAAAATAATGAAACTATTTTGATCCTGTTGTGAAATTATTAAGAATAGAAACGAAGTATTTCGCTCACGTTGGTCGCAATCGCTATAGAAAAGTTTATATTAAATAGAAATCCATAGTTCCCTCGTTATTCCGATTTTTTAAATAAAATTTCCGGTCTCACCAGGTCGTCCGCCATAATAACAATTATATTTGGCCGCTGTCCGTCGTGTTGCCGAAGTTCTTGTGAGAGTGCGAGATATAAACATCCTGATAAGAGAATTAGAGACAACAACAAATACAGTGCACGTTTCTTCACTTCTGACATGACTACTTTCTAACTCGATCACGTGCGGCGGTTGCTTCACTTTAATTGTGTTCGATGAGATTTTTCGTAATAAGAGAACAACGTTGATTACTTCACGCGGGAATTCCTTTTGCGAAGTATTAGGCCACGATGTTTCCACGAAGTAAACGAATTTCGAAATAAATATGTCCACGAGTACAGAAACACGTAGCGGTAGATCTTGCACCTTTTTCCTTGTTGATAAGAAGCCTGCACTCGATAATAACAGTTTTGCGTCGAGAACACTACTGTAACGAGTAACCAATCTTTACTGGCTTTATACAACCAGCAGCGAAAGTATTAGGACATTGCTGTAAGTCTTGATCCAATTGTCTTGACATTACAAACACGCTAATTCGGTATACGAAGTAATTGATTCACTCGACACAATTTACGTTACTTATACTTTATATCATTTTCATGGAAACAACGAGATATTTGTTTGCGACTGATTTTAAGACTAAAACTGCGAGACCCGTTCGAATGACGGATTACAAATCTTCCGATTTACGATTATTGAAATCGCACGTATCAGATGATCGCATCAGTTCGTGCCCGATTTGAAAATACCATTCGATAGTTAAATTTTAAAGAATTACAGCTTTATTAATCAATTATATAGTCACTATTCTTTTCTAATTGTAGATGTAATTTTTATTAACCGTGCAGTACAGTTTACAACCTCTATGAAAATCGAGCACGAACTTATGCAATCGTCTAATATTTATGGAGATTCAATAATTTTATCATCTGGACATATATTACGATTGAAATAATTATTGTACAAACATAAACACATAATTAAATACATCAATTAAATACAATTTAAGTGAATGTTTTATATTAAAATATAATTCTCATCTTCACCAAGAAAATGTTTTCATTGCGAATAATATTTAAAAATAACGTGCAATATAAATATTTTATTCTGGTTCCTCCATTAATAGAATTTAAGCACATGTTTTGTGCAAAATCGAATAAGCGAAAAAACTGTGTACTTAACTTCTGCAAATAACAAGTAATCGAACAAGTGTGCACAGATGTTGCACATTTCCAATATAATTCATTATCGCAATGGCATACTGCGTACTTCGCGTACATTTTTGCGCAAAACGATGTTGACGTAGTTTACAAACAAATGGACAAGAACGTGTAGAAACACAAGTACATAATTGTTACATAAAACAAATGGACAATCGCATTTACACAACAGACAAGTTTTATAAACAAGTTCAAGTTCGATTCGAGACCACAAGGTCTATTCGCAAAATAATCTGAGTTTTAGAATTTATTATGTAAAATAAATGAACGATTGAATTACGACAGATCCTTGTACTTGTTTTACGTAACTCCTCAATATTCATTTAATTGTTTTCCCTGTTGTCACAGCAAGTATGTGTGTTATATTTTTTCTTTTTTCCGTTCTCTTCGCAATATTTTTTCAAATATATATATATATATATATATATATATATAATATATAATCACAAAATTTATTATATACTAGCTGACCCTATAGACGTTGTCCTGTCCAAATGTCAAACAACTTTTCCAATTTTTTTCCCTCAAAAGTTTATTCGGATTATTACGAACATTTAAAAAATAAAATTAGCCAAATCAGTCCAGCCGTTCTAGAGTGATGCGCTTACCAACAAACAGCATTTAATTTTTATTTATATAGATTTCAATTTCGATCGAGAAGAATTTTACTTAGATCCTTGTACTTGCCCTGGATATCACCACACAAGTCCTTGTACCTGCCTTGATGTTACCAGTATCACAAAAATGGATGTGAATATGCAGAAAATGTTGACGATCTTGGAGTAACGTTCAAGACAACCTCGAAGAGAATGTTATTTCGTCAAGCGTGTCCTTAAACCATATAAACTGCTCAGTATATACAGGGTGCCCCGAAATTCCCTTAGCATCCGGAAATGGGAGGATAGATCATTTCAAGCAAGATTTTCCTTTTCGACGACGGAAATGTCGTCCGAGGCTTCGTTAAGGAGTTATTAACGAAAACACGGACCAATCAGAGCGCGACCTACACGCGTTCCTCGCGGCACGCCGACAGCCGAGCGTTGGTGGCAGTAGAAATTTATTTCCTTTGTTAACATGTTTAATAGATTTGAAATGATATAACAGTATTTTGAAATTCTTCTAATGTTAGAGCGAGCGACAGCCGTGGAGGCACGTATTGATATGAAATGACATCTTTCTAGTAAACCTGTGCTTAATTATATCAACGATATCGACGTAATCTGTCTGGTTAATAACAGTGTCAATATTGATGTATACGATAACAGTTGCTATAATCTAGTCTTCGGTGGTTGTAGAGATTTCTTGACAAGAGAAAATGTTCGCAGACCAAAAATGCTGATTTTAATTAAAATTCCCAGTATTGCAGAGTACACAAAAAAACCTAATTTAGATTAGGAACAACTTCCAGAAACTCACACGAAGCAATCGATATGAAGCTCAAGTGTTCGAAGTTTTTACGTTGGCTCATAATATTTATATTTCTAACGGAAAATGTTCGCAGACCAAAAATGCTGATTTTAATTAAAATTCCCAGTATTGCAGAGTACATGAAAAAATCTAATCTAGATTAAGAACAACTTTCAGAAACTCACACAAAGCAATGGATATGAAGCTCAAGTGTTCGAAGTTTTTACGTTGGCTCATAATATTTATATTTATAACGGAATACTTAGAATTCTATTTAGCAGGGAGCAATGTATTATTGATTTATGAACAGTCTAATTTATTGATAATCCATTTTCAATTATAGTTACACATGGTTTGTCCTTTGTCATGAGTTCATCGTCGGATTCATTGGCTTGATGTTTCTCGATTGGTACTTCATTTATCTATTCGTTACAGAACAACAATAAATAAAACAAAATAAATACATATAATAAAGCTGGTTGATTTTTCATAAATCGATAACGCTGACAAAACATACTCCGTCGCTTTTCGATAGTTAAATTAATTTAACGATACTTATCGCTATAATTTTATCATCGCTTAAAAGTAAGACTGTATTGTACATAATCTATCATACTGTTATAAAGCGACGTAAAAATTTCCAATTTTCATATTTTAGTAAGAAACATACACACACGCACGCTTACTAAAGGAGAGCAGTAATACAATCCAAAATGATCATCATCGGAATAAAAATGAATGACGTACTTCGAATTTCTAATCGTTTAATTTTCTAGTTGCATTTACAAATCAGATATAGAATTCAATTGCTTCGTTTTATACATATAACTCCGTACAGTTTGTCGTAAAATAAATTAATCCTCGATATTCCTAATAAAGTAACATTTACAACGCCTTTCGCTGTGACAATGACTATAACGCGTTTAGACGCGGGTGTTCAGCAAAATCGAAATAAGGATGAACAAAAGATGAAAGCAATAGACTAAATTGCCAAGCACGGCTGCGGCATTCGGAACGTATACCGCGGCACCCGAATTCATCCATGGTTCCCATGTGTTGTTCCTTCTCCTAGGATCGGCTAAACCATCGATAGGTACTTTCGTTTGTCTCACTAAAATGCGACCGTATTTCTCCAAGTAAAGGTCCAAGTCCCTTGCAATCTATAAACAGCACGTTCCCGTATGTTACGTCATAATTAACTTAATAAAAATTACTTGCTTCCGTTCCGAGGAATTTCTTTCTTCTCTGGTGAGCAAGATTTGGCATTTATGAAGAAATTGGTCAGATGAAATATAAACTTGGAACAAAATTTTTTTAATTCACGTGTGTTGTAATGTTGCTTTTAATGTAACAATGTCGTTATGGGATGAAATCAATTTTTGGTAATTATTTACTTTAGGGGCTTCCTCACCGATTTTGATCACCTTGAAATATGTTGTCAAAGTCGTCATTCTGAACAACTTTTCCCTATATATGTTACCGCCACTCAGTTTTAGTTTTCAAGATATTCGCTAAAAAATCTCTCTTGAAAATTCAATATTGAATATTCAATATAGTATTAGTTATAGTTTGGTGGTAACATGTATAGGAAAAAGTTGTTCGGAATGATGACCTTGACAATATATTTCAAGGTCATCAAAATCGGTGAGGAAGCCCCTATAGTAAATAATTACCAATCATTATTCAAAATATTGTTCAAATTATTAAATATGTTTGTATCTAATAAATTACTAAATATTTAAGTATCGCATGAGGTATTCTAGGTAGGAAGAAATGTTTAGTTTTCGCGTTGAAACAGAAGATAATTAGAATAAAGTCGGAAATTATTTAATGTTGCTGATTGGGGATGGTTTTGGGAAACGTAGCCTTGCTATTTTTATATTAGAATAATCTTGTGATTAATATAACAATTAAATTGCGGATCTTTATGCAAAATAAAAATTGTCTGCATCAATTGCAACGTACAGAAATTAACTTGAATGTTATTTCTTCCCTTAATGATTTTAATAGAGAAGAAACCATACGCTGGTGTATTTAGTTTTAAAAAAAATTCAATAATTTTGAATTTCATTTTCTCAATTTTGCTATAAATGCTAAATGAGATCCGCAGTCTAATAATTATGGTAAAACGGAAAATGGTTCTTACCCGTGGGTACGCTTCAACAATGTTCTTCGTTTCGCATGGGTCGTTTACTATGTCAAACAAGCATTCGGTGACGTTGCAAGTGGTGTACGAGAATCGACGGTAGTAAGTGATATTTGGACGACAATTAAATGTCATCGCATCCTGACGTAATTGCGCCATTGTGCTTGGTTGTGTTACCGGACCCCCTAAGTGATGGGTGATTACCTCAGATATAGAACTCCTCATTACAAGATCTGAGTACGGCAAAACGTCTATCATTCTGCCAGAATCGCCATAATACCCATCGTAATAACCGTTTTCGAGGGAACCTTAAAAACAAGAATAATCAAAGAATTTTAATAACTTCAACTTTTCTATCGCGATGACCACGTGGTCTTTATGTAGATGACGAAATAATTACGTTCGGATTGAAAAATTAATTATTGTGTCAATCTAGAAATTTTAACATTTAATTTTTGTCTTACTAAACAAATTATTTCTCAATTTTGTTAGATAAACAAACTCAAAGTTTTAAGAACTGAATGATAGAAGAGAATATCTTTTCTGAAAAAAACAAATTATTTCTCAATTTTATTAGATAAACAAACTCAAAGTTTTAAGAACTGAATGATAGAAGAGGATATTTTTTCTAAAAAAGCAAATTGAATAGAAGAGAATATATTTTCTATATAAAATTTATTTATGCAATGTGCTGTACATTTATGTACAAAACTTTCTATAGAATGGGATAGACAGGGTTCTATAGGACGTTTATATACATATATGTATAAATATATAAACGTCCACGTGACTTTCCCTGTTTTCTTATACAGATATGTTTTATGTATGCGACTATGACATCAGTTGATTTAGATATTCTTTAGAATTTCGATGACGTGTGCAGAGTTGAACGATTTATTTTGAAACTGGAATACGTCACTTTTTGAGAGAATGAGTTACAGCTGGATATGGAGACGTTAAGAAAAATTGTGAATAATGTAAAATACATTAGTATGTACTCGTTATTAACCCTGGAACTACGGAAACCCAGAACGTCATTATTTATAATGTTATTATTATTTCACTTTCATGAATCCCTATGTATCCCTGTAGTAGCACAAAATATTGTATACACATTCATATGACATTTAAATATCTAGTTTATATTCTCTGAATATGTAGCTTATAGTTTCTAAACATTCAATCAATATTTCTTAAACGTGTATATAATATTTAGATCCAATAGTTGTCTCATATAAAAAAGTGTGGCTTAAAAAATATTTTTCCAATATTTGAGAAAGATATTTATCTAATATTTTTGTAAAATAACAAATCATGATTGAAATTTATCCTATGCATTATATTAAGATTATCTATTATCCCAAAACCATTGTATATTCACATATTCTGCCATTTTTTCTAAAAAAAGAACTTTGGATTCCTGAGACCCGAGTGTGGAGGACATGCAGAGTTGGGCAAAAATTTTATTTAAATAATAATTTTTGCCCAACTCTGAGTACATGTCTCAAAAAATAATTGTGGTGTTCCAGGATTAAGTAAGCATTGCTGGATATGTCTAAGTTGATGTTAACTAGACTCCGGATGTTCGTGCAAAATAAAAAGTGTGTGCATCAATTGCAAGAAGCTGGGGCTAAATATAAAATATTCTTCATTAGTAATTCGAAAGTGAAATAAATATGTTAAGATCTTTTAATATTTTTACTGTTTTAAATTTCAAATGCTCATATCTGTTAGAAATGCATAAAATCCGGAGTCTAGTGATAACACTTACCTCGTATCAATTTAAACCGACTGTATATTGCCCCCTCGGTTTTGAAGACTTCGTCGATGTTCAATAAGAGAGTGTCTCTGCCACGGCCGAATCCTTCGCTGATGATTTCCCATTGATCCATGCCGTCGATCTCGCCCAGATCTTGCAAGTTTCCACCGGCTGCCGAATAAAGTGTCGGCAACCAATCCGTCATGTGCACCAATTGGTTCGAAACCCGTGCTGCTTTCTGTATCCTCGGCGACCATATTGCAGCAACACCTCTCACACCTCCTTCGTACAAAGTGTATTTTGACTGAAAACAAATTGAAAAACAGAAAACCATTTACAAAAGCCTGTCGTTTGGTTACCCGAGCTCGATGCAGAAAGCTTTGTGCTTTCAAATAAAAAATATCAAATAAATTATTATGCATGAGCACATACATTACCGTCAATAAGGTTGGGTTCACGAGTCATTCATTATGAATTGTTCAGTTAACAATCAATTTAGAAATCGGTACGTTCCCAAGGATTCAAAGAACGAAGAGTGGTTGTTGATTAATAAAAAAATAATTTTCTACAAACATAATTATGAATCTGCGATAGTGTACGGCACATGAATATAATACTATAACAATGAAAACAGCTTTACAATTTCAATAATTGTCAAATAAAATATCTAAAAAATATTTTATTACATTTGCACTCCTTTGTCGAGTATGACTCGACATCAGAAATTTACTTTCCTAGTTAAAAAACTAAAATAAGTTCCACAACTATAAATTACAACAAAGTCTGAAAGCTACATTTTATATAATTAGTAAACAAAACTGTTTAAAATCAGTAGCAGTCAACGACCTGTCCTTCGAAATAAATTTCAAATAAAACACTTTGAACAGTAGGAAATTATATAAATAGATTGTTTCGGTTTAGTTTAAGACCATTTTCAAAAAATATAGAATTGCGTTTGTAAAAATTAATTCATGTAAATTATATACTTCAAGTTTAATTTCGTGTTAAAAAGGAAAGAAAAACGAAAAACCAACGGTTTTTGCAGCAAACTTATTTGCTAAATGAAAAATTATTTAAGAGTTGTTATTGCAACCACGTGCTGACTACATGCCGGAATAATACATAGTAAGGTGAAATGTGACAAAAATATCTAAAATAGGGAAAGAGCAAACCTAACTATTTGTCCGCATGTCGTGGTACAAAACTAATTGCGTTAGTATAACAGATGCTGAAAGCTTAGGGGTGTTATTCTAAAGTATAGCAGATTATATTTAATTGTGTTAATTCTATTTTAACACGTTGACCGTCGACTCCGCGATCATAAAACCGAGATAAAGTCAAAGCAATTTGTTTGATAGAAGCTGAGTTATAATTTATAAGCAGGTACACTCAATCTAGCAAGGCCAGAAATAATCTTGAATTCTGATCAAATAATTCCGTTAACCAGGTGATCAGTGGATGACGTAACAGTCAACATGTTAATTGGTGGCGTTTATTAATTTTTATTGTAGTCTTACTCCTCTCAAAGGATAGTTCGAGCCCCAATTTCGATCTTTTCCAACGGATGGAGCTCCATTATCGGTGAGAAACAAGATCACCGAGTCCTTGAGCATTCCTTTCTCGCCTAACGCTAGAAAAATTCTTGCCACCGACTCGTCCAGTTGCGACACCATTTCTAAATACAATGAAAATGTTAGCTGTTTCATATAGCAGTTGATATTGCACAAAAATTCACATGAACATCGTTGACAGTAAATCTACATAATAAAACTGACAAGATTGATTTTATTTAGTTTTATTGTAATACTCTACCGAAGATATTTATATAAACAATTCTTCTAAAGTCATTTCTATTATTTCAATAATTGTCAAATAATAAATCTGGAACCGATCATTTTGACCGGTGCTGGTAGGTCCAGTGTTAAACCTCGGACAGCGAAGTACGGGTCTATTTTGACCCAACAAAGTACGTGTTTTAATCAAATTCTAAACCACTTTCCGATAAGCTAGATACTTGAAACTTTAAGTATAGCTCAGAACTGGATGACAATGCAATATAATTTTTTTTCAAAACTGTGTTTAGTAGATAAAAAATCTCAGCAAAGTATCTCAGCGCTTGGTAATAAAGACTAAAAAGTAGAAAATAAAAAAGTATATGAAAATTTTTTTTTTCAAAACCACGCATATATTAAAATGGACTGAAAAGGAGAAAATAATTTTAGATATTACATTAGCTAAACTATATTAACGTAATCTTCGTGGGCGCTCCACGCTTTTATTTATAATCACTAATATCTAAAAAAAATTACTTTCTCCTTTTCAGTGCATTTTAATATATGTATTTTTATATATATAATTATAATATATTTTTTATTTTCTACATTTTAGTCTTTATTACCAAATAAAATAATAATAATTATTATTATTATTATTTATCGTCTTTTGCATGATTTTTAAAACGTTTTTTTTTAATATATTTCTTTTATTTGAATTGACAACTGTTTGCGTCGGTTTACTCACTGGCATATGTACGCCGATTCGGTTCCCGAATTTGATGGAAGTCCCCATCGGTGTTCTCTTTCGCGGGTTGCTCCAACGGAGCATGAACCGCGAGATGAGACACGTGAAGATAAAGGGGCCTCGTAAGTTCGTGGTTCTCGATCACTTTAATCGCTTCCTCGGTGAATAAGTTTGTTGCGTATGCACGATTAATCCCGTGAGCAGGATCGTCCCCTCGGTGCATATCGTATCCGCTCATGTTCTGAAGAAATGCGAAACCAAATTAAAATCATGGACTTCAAACGAGCACAACAATATTTTCAGAAAAATAACACTGTCCAACAACAAAAATGTTTCTATACAACAAGTTTGAACGATCATTAAAGACGGAGAGACACCACTTTTGTACACATTTTTTAGGATATTTTTCAATGTATATAAGAAAATAAGGGTCCAGCGAAAAATCGAATTACACCACGCGATAAAGCAGACTTTTATCTTGAGAAACTACCCTGTCAAGTTTCGAACGTCGACGTTTTTACCGAACCAGAAAGCAAAATATTTCTACGGGATACGACGTGGCGGACGCCCGCTCTAGTAGTGAGCATCACTGACGGCGACTCGTGTTCCGCGATGATATTTTGCTTTCTGGTTCGGTAAAAACGTCGACGTTCAAAACTTGACAGGGTGGTTTCTCAAGATAAAAGTCTGCTTTATCGCGTGGTGTAATTCGATTTTCCGCTGGGCCCTTATTTTCTTATATACATTGAAAAATATCCTGAAAAACCTGGGCAAAAGTGATGTCTCTCCGTCTTTAGTGATTGTTAATAAATTGTAAAGAACAATACAATATCTTATACATATAAGAACATCACAATATTTGTTCAAAGTCGAAAAATACTTCTCTTTTTTCAAATTCAAATTTCTGGGCGACAAGATCCACCCAACAGTTATATGGAAACATGAAAAAAGTTGAAATTTGTTGGACAGTGTAATTCATCTTTTGTTACTCTTCCTCGTTATGACGTCTTGGAAAATGTTCGCACGATATAGCCTACATGATTCGAATATCTGTAATCGTAATAGCTAATGTAGCTATTGTAGAAACCAAGGAAAAAGTCGAAACCCCTGTGCAGCGGAGTATACTGAGGGGTATGAAACCCTAAGTGCCATTTTCCAATTAATTTCGTGGTGTATCCCAGTCCTCGTAGATATTCCGGTAAAATTTTAATGTTCAGAGGCAGGCCACGTGGTTCACCACCGTGAATTCCATCCCCCTGCATCCCTGTAATCGGCAATTTTTACTCGTTACAGTTTCATTTTTTTTTAATCGCTTCATTATTAAAATTAATTTTTCCACGATTACTTGTTTATTAGTGGACATACCAATACGTATCGGGTATTGTCCAGTAAAAAAGGCAGCCCTGGAAGGTGTGCTGGACGGTAAAACATAATGTCTGTTTAATATCACTCCGTTATACCCGAGAGCGTCAATGTTGGGGGTTGGTATCTGATTTGATCCGTGGAAGCCAACATCGTTCCAACCCTGTGACACAGCATTCGATGTCTGTTGCATTTTTCATTGAAGAAAAAAAAGAGAAAAGGAAACAAACATCATCTTGGCATGCAAAGCGAGACAGTCGTTATGTAATAAAATGTAACGACATGATGTAGTAATTGATATGACGGTATAGAGAAGAGGGAGATTTTTGTTTTGCAGTTACGATGACTCACGGGCACACTAGCATCCTTGTTAATCGCGGAGGCGTAGATAATTTTCGAGCTACGATAATTGTCTTAACTGAGGGCAATTTTAATTCAAAACGCTTCCATACTACAGATTAATCGTAGCGAATTAAGCAAAGTAGGTAGGCAAAAGTAATACTCGTGCGGTCACACGTTACATTTACATCGTTTCTACGAGATGAACCAATGCATTAATTGGCCAATACAATTGTTTCGTTTTTTCTATCGTTAATATTTCTTTCTTTTCTGGTGAAATAGGTGTAAATGTTTATTTATAATATTATAATACATTTTTATTACGAAAATTATCTTTCGCGCGATACTTGCAATTGAAACGTGCATCATTGTATCGGAATATGGTAAAATCTATCCAAGTTACACATTTGACAATAACGAATGGATCTACTATTCAGTTTCTTTCATATTAATGAATATATTCGCTCGATATAACATTATATATTAATTATAATGCGAGAATTTTTTGAAAGAAAGTGTTGAATTTCATTGAAGAACGAAACCCGTGGCTCAAAGAAAAAAAATGGATGCTTGAATATCATTACCTGTCATTTCTTCTATACACTTCTCCCTAAACCACGCATACGTTCCACAACAACAAAGAAATTGATGAAACATAATTTCTAGAACCGGTGTATAAACTATATAAAACTACTTTAAACCTGGTATAAAAGTCAATTACACAGCGAAGCGATTACTTCATAATTTATCAGAGTGCTTTAAACCACAAAAAATGATTTGTTACTTTAACAAACTGTTACAAATGTGATAAAAATTAACGCAATCCGTCTATAATTAAAAGCAAGATTGATATAGTTAAATGTAATGCAATTTCAAAAAACACCACATGACTTAGCTCGTGCAATATTAATGAAGATATGTGTATTTAAGCATTTTCAAATATCAATTTATTGCAGCAAATCAAGAGCAAACGGTATTGTGCAAAATCATTCGTCGGAATAATATACTGTACTCATACCAAATCGTCGGCCATAAGCACGATAATGTGCGGAGCTTTTTCGTACATATTAACGCCGCTACCAATTCGAATTAGCAGCAAGAAGAACGAACATATCCAAACTATGGAAAGACTACGCATTTTTCACAGAAAGGTCGGTCGGCCGCGCCAAAGATTCGAATACGTAAAAAGAAGCGACGTGAAAACGGACAAACTCAAAACTGGCGAGCACTTCCTTCCTCTTTTGTCACTTTCGGTACACAATTCACAAAGGGGAGTTCGTTAGAACATTATGCACGATGTTTATCGGAGAGCTCCTGCGGGATACAGAAGAATGAGTAACAGAAATAAACACGTTTATATAGTCCACCCACGAAGGAACATGTCATGAATGGACTACTTGAAAGGGAAGGGAAGGGAAAATACACTAATAATTACGACAATAAAGGAGGTACGTGTTTCAACTGGGTTGCTTCTCATATTACGTGCTATCTTCCGTACTTATGTAATTGCTCATCTGCGTATTCACCGTATATATCACGTCACGTGATTTTTATCGAACAAATTTTTGGTGTACGCTAATTCTTGAATAGTGTCAATGGATACTAAATGCTACAGCAAAATCAGAATCTTGCTTGTTGCTTCATGCGCAAGCTCGATATTTTCTTTCTATCGGATGCAGTGGATTTTAATTAATTAAGGGAGAAGCTTGAAAGCTTAAAGTTGAATATGAATCAGAAAAAAAATCAACGTTAAACAACATTTACAACAGTTCGACAAATGAAGAGATGAAAACCACAGGCTTTATACTGTAAGTCTCGTTGTGGATCATCATCGTAGACGAGTAGAGTTTCGGAGATCTAATAAAATTGGTGCAAGGTCGGAAAACATCTAGAAAAACACGATTTAAGTTTCAAGTTGACATTTATCTCACATAACGTGCAGTCATCGTTGTAAATTTATTATTTCCTCGAATCGCGAAAGATCCTTTTTTTACGACATTCCATAAAATTTAAAAAAAAATATAAGAGACATCGAGCAATTGTGCAATATTATGCAAAAAAACTCTCGATTGCGAATTGTATAGAAATTGTGATGCATAACAAGCCATTCAAATGCGTTTAGATGCGCAAATATGTACCCATAACGACTGAACTATAAAGAATTGATGATTGCGCTTGTTAATAGACGTATAAATATGTTTATTCGTATATATAGATGATATACGTTGCTTATCGTGTATTTTTCACTAGTTGACTATAAATACACCTCTTTTCTACTCATCTAGCTTATCTAGATCGCAAAGCTCACTTATTCCAGTCCCCTAAGTATGAATTTCTTCATCCGCATTCTCTAAGTGTCCGTCTCCTTCTTGATTCTTCTTACGTACTCCTATGTGCCGCGAAAATATGCCAATGACATACCGTAATACATAAACGACAAAAAATTAACTATGCACGTACTAAAATATTCTTTGCGGCTCATTTATGTTACAATATTTATACCCGTTAGATAACAGTAGGTACGGTGACTCGAATTAATATTCGGACGCTCTAAAAAAGACGATAACTTTTTAAATATTATACTATGCGATTTGAACATTTTTCGGGAAGTTAGAGCAATTAGTTTACTACAGGACGTGAAAAGAATTTTTCTCAAAAATTAAAATTGATCGGATTTGTAGAAAAAATAGTAAAAGTTGCATTGTACAATAAAAAATACATTTTGTAAATTTGTTTAAATTAAACGTATTCTGAAAATTTCGTAAAAATTGGCCGACGTTTTCAAGATTTTCTACCTCTAACTCCAATAAATCTCAGGATTTACACCTTTCAATGCCTGTCGTTTTTTCCCGCATCAACCGATCTCGATGAAACTTTCACAGTGCATATAATTGACACGCATCTACGAAACGTGTTTTTTAAATTTTCAATATAGGCTCAATAAAAATGTTGAAAATGCAACTTTCAGTATTTTTTCTACAATTCCGATCAATTGCAATTTTTTAAAAAATTTCTTTTCACATCCTATAGTAAACTAATTGCTCTAACTTTCGATATTAAAAGAGTTATCGTCTTTTTTAGAGAAACGCGCATTTCGACGAACATTTCGGATGGAGTTCTGCTATTTCCAGAATTTCTTGCGAATAACTGTAGAAGCTGCAGTGATGTATACTACACAAAGAAATTCAGAACATGTATTTATAATTATATTTGTAACATGCCTATTTAATAATTGTATATATTAAATAGGTCTGTACGAAGCCTTAGGTCTGACAGGAAGCGCACCATTAACATGCTGTAAGTAAAGCCTCTCTCTACTTACAAACACACGTACTGTATATGTATAGATTCGAAGAATAACAATCTAAAGTTTCGATGATCTAAATAGCGTTTATTGTAACTATACCAATATTGTATACAAAATAATATATAGCCACAGAAATCTATCGAAATTTTGAAGTTATAAAACTCATTAGTTGAGCACCCTTCTATTAAAATTTGCTCGTAATCGTAGATACAACTTCTATAATTTTTATCTAATCCCACTCAATAAACACTTGATTATCTCTGTTTTGCTAAATTAATAAATAATTATTACGTGACAGAATTACATTGGAAGATATGTAGAAGTGGTTTTATTACGTATATTTACAGAATATCATTTGTTATATAAGAAAATGGTATTCACAAAATTTACATAAGTATATATAAATACTTTCAGAATACTTACGAAAATTATATTGCATTTCCTTATACCTATGAAGCGCACGTTAGTAGTTATTCATTTAATTTATTAATAAAATACATTAAATGTGTAAAACATACTTTTTTCTATTGTAACTGGCCTGTTCCAGCTCTTCTACAGCTGACGATACGAACAAAACAATTTCCAAAAATCTATAGCTGAATGCTCGAATGTTTAAGCATTAAAATAAAAGTGAAAACCTTCTAATCTATAATTCTTAGATACTTTCGGTATTCATAAAACTGAATGATAGACTCCTCGTACAGACACATTGAACATTACGAATATGAAAATATGTAGAACCATGTTAATAGCAGCCAGCTATAGACTTTAACATCATGTAGAACTATTTGAATAGCCTTCGAGTCACACAACTATAACGACGACTGTAGAAGAACTAATGAACTTTGTACTTTAACTTTACTATTATACATTTGAATGCATTCAAGTTTGTAGTTGATTGATTTCAAAGTATTACATTCAGTTTTTCTGCACTGATCTCTGATAGTGACTCTGTGTCCGCTGGCACTGTAACAATTAGTTCACACTAATGAAACAGTGACCACGAATAAGACACAAATACTACAGGGAAGCACATTGACAGCCATAAAAATGGTATTTGTGCTCCTGATCTAAAAAATATTATGTGCATTCATCTGTACTTGTTATCACATTCTCTGCCACATAGATCACCAACGTTCTGCAATTTGCAATACATACTACAACCAAAGAAACAACAAACGATTTAACAATTTATCAGGTTCTCCATTTTCATTTCGTAACGAAACAAGGAGAAAAGAACATTAAACTGCATAGAATTCGTTCTCATAAATTTTTCAAATTCCAATAGAAAATAGTTTTTATACAAAACAATAGAGATGTTAGAATTCTGTCATTCGTGTAATGTGTAAAATTAAATTTCCTTAAACCAGATGCATGTACATTAAAAGTTTTTCAGTCGAATTTATGTATTGTTCCGTGGTCCTTCATTTGTTCTAACGCATGCAGATTATCCCACCAAAGAGACAACTTATGCTTAAGAATTAAGTTAAACCACGGAGACAACGGTCCATCTAAATTCTTTATAAACTCGTTTATATTAGATTTTGATACCCAATGAAGTTTAGCAATTTCATCGGGATTCGGGTCTAACGTTACATGATCTTTCTGTGCGAATAATATATAATCTATTTCATGTTCTCCCCAATCACCGTGTGCTTTGAAATAATGGACCCTTGTCAAATATATTAAATCGGATGGTAAAATTTCATGTGAAGGAATTCCCAATTCATAACCCATTCTTCTGATGGCAGCTCTGCGAATTCCCATTGCATCTTGCTCCTCTGTTTCTTGTGGAATTTCTGCCAACGGATGACTGCAGCATGTGTTCGCGTAATAGCTTGGAAATGTCACCTGCGACAAAGTAGAGTATGGTCCCTCGACGTGCACACCAAATCAATGAGAAACATTTTTACTGTACGCAAGATTACTGTTACCTTGTTCGCCGATCGTTTTTGCATCAGTAGCTCTCCTTTTCTATTGAATAGAAATACACTGAACGCTCTATGAAGAGGAATATGTCCATTGGAATCGACGGTGTGACAATCCCTTTTTGTAGATTCACCAATTACTCTATCACATTCGTCCACAAGGATACAACGTTCATTCATAGCAGCCTCTTGCAAGGACGCTACTTGGGCAGTACCAAATTTTCTCGGTGCAAGTGCTAGTTGTTTTGCAACAGCACACACTTCCCTCAGCGTTTTGACCATCATCGTAGCACGCGTTTCATAGAACTAATTTTAAAAGCTAGAAAAGCGCTCCTTTTTATCACATATGTAAATATGTTTTTCAACCTGGTTCAAGAATAGGTTAACCTATTCACTGACCTGCTGAAAATCTAACAGGCAAACAACTTGAACACGTGGAGTAATTTATAAATGTAATATCAGGTATCTAATACATTTTTCGAACAAAATACTTTCTTCTCTAAAAAAATCGGGTCACACTGTTGACACACACACAAGACTGTAACCTCTTTTGAATATTTAAAGTTCTTCGATGTATTTAAATAGTATACATATATGTATGTAGCACACGTGCAACTGTACGTGCCGTGAATACTGTCAAACAAGACTAACAAGCGTATATTATAATTCGAACACTATACTAATAAATCAAAAACACAATGCAAATATTTTTCAGTGAATTATAAGTGGAAAATAATTTACGAGGTTGATATGCAGGAGAATGCGTTCACTTCAGGATAAGTAATAGCATTTAAAAGGTAACAGACTTTTAATTTCTTTCTATTTTCGTACTGTTTGTTAAATCGGACACTATTAATGCCGTAAGGAATAGAATAAAATTCCGCGATATTATAAATAAATAACGAAATTGTTTACAGTTATTCGTTGAACGAGACATACATCATTTGAATCGTAATGATCGATAGTTCTCGTTTATGTACTTCTCGTATTCGATCGATCGAATCGCTTTATAGGATAGTTGAGTAGGTTTCAAGACACTCGCAGTGTCTGGAATAAAGCCGTTATATAAAAAAAGTTATTCTTTCTTTGATGTGTTATTTATTATCTACGTTCCGGTATAATTTAAGTCGTTTTACATCATCTTGTTAGTTTGTTGGTTAAGAAAAAAACGGAAAATGAGTGAAAACGCAGAAATTAGAGGGGTAACATCACCTGAAGATGCAGCCAAAGCGGAAAAATTTAAAGAAGAAGCGAATGAATACTTCGAAAGTGCGTTCACTGAATGTTATTTTCAATTTCGCCGACACGATTTAACTTATAGTCTACAACAACCGTTAGGGAAACATCGCAGTTACTATTAAATTAATACAATTTAGTCACGTGCATGTTTAAAACTAACCCAACTTCCGTAGCGTAAATGATCGTTCCCAATTACCAAACCAAATCTCATGTCGTTGAAAGTCCACGGTCGGAAAATTTAATACGACTGTGCAGTTGCTGTCATATTCCCCTGTGTACACTTGTATTCCTAGACAATGATTTTCAATTTGTAAGGATACACACCATATAGAAATATAACACAAACTCTTATACATGACATGTCTTATCCTGTCATGATTCCCAACAAATTTTATACAAATACAAAGATACTTCACGTAACGGTTGAACCGTTCGATTAACATTGTAAACAATTGAACAAGATCGACTTTATCTTTACAATTAGTCCCATCTTATTACTTTTTAGATCAGGATTATAACAAAGCCATAGAGTTATATACTAAAGCGATAGAATTAAATCCTACAGTGGCAGTATATTATGGGAATAGAAGTTTTGCCTATTTAAGGGCAGAATGTTTTGGATATGCGCTTACAGATGCGTCGAAAGCTATCGATTTAGATAAAAATTATGTAAAAGGATATTATCGTAGAGCTGCAGCTCTTATGTCACTTGGCAAGTTCAAAAAAGCTATTAAGGACTTCGAGACCGTCACTAAAGCTAGACCACATGATAAAAATGCCCAGCTTAAATATACAGAATGTTGTAAGATATTAAAAAAATTAGCCTTCGAGAAAGCAATTTCTGTAGAAGAGAATAAAATGAATATAGCCGACACGATTAATTTAAAAGCTATGGGTACGTTCGGACTGTTATACAATATAATATGATACCTGTTTATAAAAGTCTATGTAAACAGGTATTCCGAACTAATTGTCTTTTTGTATATTCTAGTCATCGAAGATGAATACACAGGGCCTAAACTCGAAGACGGAAAAGTAACATTACAATTTATGCAAGACTTGCTAGAATGGTACAAGAACCAAAATAAATTACATCGTAAATATGCTTATAAGATTCTTTTGGACGTGAAAGCATGGTTTATGGCACAGCCAAGTTTAATCGATATCACAATACCCGATGATAGTAAATTTACTATATGCGGAGACATACATGGACAGTACTATGATTTACTTAATATATTCCAGTTAAATGGGTTGCCTTCAGAAACTAATCCATATGTATCCTTTGCACTAATGAAAGTGTTATGGTGTTACAATTTTGTCTCCAGAAACAGCAGTAGATCTTGTCTGGCAGACCATAAAGGTGTTGGCTGAACTGCCATATCTTTCGTTGGGAAATGGAAGAAGAGTGGATAGAATTTTCCTATTCTCAAAACAAACATTGATGCTATTTCTCGAGACATACACTACTGTGCAAAAGAAAGAAGTACCCAATATAATATGATTACTGCAATATGAAATATGATTTACTGCATATTTGAATCCTTTCTCAAAACTTACTTTATTCTTATTGAATTTTTTATGCTTTTCTATTAAATATAGCTGAGTGCTTCTTTCTTTTGCACAACAGTGTAACTGTACTACCTTCCAAATATCATATTGTTCGCAAAACTTGTTTCTTAACGATCACACAGTTATTCAATGGAGATTTCGTAGATAGAGGCTCGTTTTCTGTCGAGTGTATATTTACTTTGTTTGGATTTAAGTTGTTGTATCCAAATCACTTTTTTATGTCTAGAGGTATGTAAGTATTGTTTTATTTATTTCGTCAGACACCAGTGTACATTTACTATAAGAACTGACATTCAGGTAATCATGAATCTGCCACCATGAATCAAATGTATGGCTTTGACGGAGAAGTCAAGACAAAGTATTCTGCTCAAATGGCAGAGCTATTTACAGAAGTTTATAATTGGCTCCCGCTTGCACATTGTCTGAACAACAGAGTGCTCGTAAGTTTTACTAGTGCATAATAAAAATATTCATCGGTACATATAAATGTGTACCTTTATTTTGTAGGTGATGCACGGTGGTCTGTTTTCAAGGAGCAATGTTAAATTAGAAGAAATTCGACAAATTAACAGAAACAGGCAACCACCAGAGGAAGGATTAATGTGTGAACTACTGTGGTCCGATCCTCAGCCACAACCTGGAAGAGCACCTAGTAAGAGAGGAGTCGGTGTTCAGTTTGGACCTGATGTTACGCACAATTTCTTGACGTATAACAATCTCGATTACATTGTCAGAAGTCATGAAGTTAAAAATGATGGATACGAAGTAGATCACGATGGAAAATGTATCACTGTGTTCTCTGCTCCAAATTATTGGTACATTACATATATGAATATTTCTCATTAACGTTCTAAATCTTTAACATCGCACCAGTGATATTTTAATTACACTTGCCTTTTTCCAGTGACACTATGGGTAATCAGGGTGCCTTCATCACACTCAATGGCAAAGACATGGAACCTCATTTCACATCATACGAAGCAGTGGTATGTTTTATTTAATAGATTGTTGTATTGATTTTCTTTTCAATGAAACTATGCAATCATATCATTTTTTTCAGCCTCATCCGAATGTAAGGCCAATGGTATATGCTAATTCCTTACTAAAATTCATGTTTTAGTGGAACATCTAGGTACTGTTAATAAATAAATACGAAATGATAAATGAATACGAGTAGACCAATCAAAGTGTGCGTAATATATTTGATACTGAAATGGGGAAGGTGAGAAATTCTTAGTCTTCTCCGAAACAATAAATACTGTATTCTTTTTAGGAACGAGAAATTTTTCTGTATAATAATAAATGCAATGAAGGCATAATATTGATGGGTACAAAAATGATGACAGTTTGCTTATTTTGATAAATGGTGAACAAATGTAACAAACTTTCTTGCCTATGAATTAGAACAAACCCTTGTCAGAGATTTGTGTACGATTAGAATGAAATGATGCGAAAAAGAGAACATTTCTATTTTGTACCCACAATTAAAACCTTATTGTTCATTAAAGATATTAATGTTCACGCACAAAAATGAAACCGAATAAATGATCTCAAAGATCTCATTAGATTGAATTTTAATTCTAACACGGTGCTGAACATATAATGAACACACCTATTATGACTTCAATTTATTCTTTAATGAATAATGATGCTTTCTAAAATCAATGATTATTACAAAGATATTTAATACATATGCGATCTAGCATGACTATGTAGTACAATTTTCCAGCCAGTCACTATTTATCGCAACATTTGCGATATCTACTTTTTTTACGGATTTAACGTGATTGGAAGGATTTTTATGATCTAACATTTTGTTTTTTTTTTTTTGTTAATAATAAACGATGTTTATAATGTATTTGAAACTCTCATATGGTTTTTTTTATTGGAGCAATGAAAATTGTACCTTACGAGAAAAGATGAAGTATTTCTTCTACTATGCTATCCCGATTTCGATGATTTACGGTTATCAGTTTAGATCTTTTGTCTGCTTGCAGTTTTTGAAATAGTGACAAATATTTCTGTGGCACTCTATGCGTTTCAGGTATCGTTGCGATTATAAAAGGTTCATTTGTGGTCCTAGAAAATAATTGCAGTACCTCATCGTAAAATTTTTTGCTGAATAATTCCATTTTACCGATTTCATCTATGATCAATATGTCCTAAAACAAAAAGTAAAACTTTAGTAATTTTGATGTAAAATAAATACAGATGTAATGTCTGAAAATAATCTGCTTACTGCATTCGACTTGAAAATTGGTAAGGCCGCGGATTCAAAGTCATTAATGAAAACATAGTATTTTCCCACTTTGTGTTTAGTTTGTTGCGACTGGTTTATGATTTCTCTGTTTGCAATAACATCGTTTTAAACAAAAGTATGATTCAATTATTTTATAATGATAAAGTAATACTAACTCAGCCTTCGCCAAGCTCGATTTTTTCTCTGGATTGTTTACAAGTACAACATCAAATCCAATTCTACTACCATTCTGATTCCGCACTTCCTGTGTATAGAATCCGTCAACTTTTCGAGATTGTTCCGTTATGTTCGAAGCTATCTTTTTGCATATTGTAGTCTTGCCTATACCTAATATAGTTTGCTTGAATTTAATATTAGCGAATCCCTTAATTACAGTGATTTAAATATCATTGAACAGTTGAGACGAGGTTGGGCAATGTTTACAATTAACGGTTACAATTGAAATATTTGATTGTTCATTGTAATTAACAATTAAAATCTTAATGTTCTTCATTGTTCATCCATCTAGCTCGGCAGAAGTTTAGTCCATTTATAACAAATGTTATTCTGATTTAAAGTTAGTGCAATTAATTATGAGACTGACTGTAACTATCAGATATTTCTAGAATATATTTTTGTTTGTTTTCACTATTCCAAAACATTTAAACTTCAATCAAAACAATTAATCGGAATCATTAATTAATCAATATACTGCGGATTTTATACATTTATGACAAAAATGGGCACGTGCAATTCGAAGCAGTGGACGAATTAAGAAGATTTAAGGACATCGGTGTATTAACGATTTTTTATTTTGTATAAAGATCCGCAGTCTGTTAATCAATCAAATGAAAAAGTTCAACCGACCATTGCCCAATTGTGATCAGAGGTTTCGAACGATTTGTATATATATATATATATTAACTAATATTAATAAATGAATAAAAGTTTTGATACTCCATAATCGAACATCGTTAATAAATTTAAAAAAAAATGTAAGTACATCGATGCCTGATTGATCGTAGGTAAGAATTTTTTAAAATATTCCTAGAATAAAACTCGAGGGATCCTTATATACAATATAATATTCATTGTTTATTGTATTGGGTTGGAACGAAAGTTCATAGCGTTTTTAAATAAAATTTCAAAGATAAAATTAAGACATTTATCCATACGTTTATTGAATAACATAAGTCTCCTAAAAAATGGCAAGAAAAGTAATAGAAGAGAATGGAAAATATGTTATTGAACGCATCTATGCATAAATATCCTATTGGATTGACAATAAAGTGATTTCGGTGTTTTAAGGTGAAATAAGACCGAATTTTTCAAGCAATGAATTTTAATCAATAAAATATTTTTCCTTGCGTTCGATGATCTTCAGCCACCTTTCTGGTAGCTTCGTAATTACGCGCTCATAAAACTTTTTGTCCTTATCAGCAAAAAACCTGATTGAAGTGCGATTTCAGGCCATCATCATCAGTGAATGTCATCACCATTGTGTCTTGCCACACACATCTTTGATAACACGTGAAAAATTATTGGAGCTTGGATGGGAAGTGATGTCACATCCACCATATAGTCCGGACATTGCACCATCAGATTATGTACCATTTATTCCGAAGTTTGGAAAACCCTTTGAATGGTAAAACATTCGCTAAAAATTATTAGGATGTGTTCGAGCTATCCGATATTTAATCGAATCATTTTATCTTTGAGTTTTGCTTTAAAAACGCTACGAACTTTCGTTCCAACTGATTGTTTGCTGGTTTTTGAAAGTCGCGGACTCACCAGGGGGACCGGTCAGAAGTACACGCGAGACACGCAACGTGGCGCCGGTATCCATGTTAATTGTTTTTTTAACTTCGAGCAAAGATTGTGAATGACAGTTGCTCGTAACGTAAAAATAATACTGGTGTAGAACGTAGAAAAAGGATATTGTGATTCGATATATAATCGTGATTCGGCGATGAAAATGCACGCGAGAGGAACAGTGACGTTAGACCGGCTGAGATATATTCGCGAAACTACCGCGACGTGGAACCGCTGAATAGCGATCAGCTGATCGTGCTCGAGTAAGACAATCCGCTCGAGTGGGTACAAACGGTTGTGTATATGTAGGTATTTCATACTTTGCTGCGTCGACAGTGCGTTCGTGCGTGATACGCGCCTCGTGCGACCCCTTGTTTGTGTGAGTTCGTGAGATGTATAATCGCGACACGTCTGTCACAGAATAAATATAAGATCGACCACAACGAAACTTATAATAGCCGCAACATCTAATAGTTTCGCGAACTTGATTGCGCCACGAATTTCCGTACGCGCTACGTTTTTTTTTTGTTCCGGTTCTTCGATCAAAAGACGCGAGATAGCTTTTAAAAATCTCGATTTGCACAAAGGAGGATCTTAAAACCGAGCAAGAGAATACGGGCGTTTACAGGATACATGGAAGAAAGGGACGAAAGGTGAAGACGACGGTTTTATCCGTTTTTCACGTACGGGAGCAGTACCTACGAAGAAGAAATGGCTCGTCCTTCCGTTTGTAATCCGCTTTCGTACCTTATTACGCGACAGATCGACAATAAAGTCGATCACTGCAAACGTCTCGTTAATGCCCGATTCGAGACCTCTGAAAATCTATTCAGAAAGGATCTATTATCTCATTATGGATGTGTTAACGCTATCGAATTCTCGAATCAGGGTGATCTTCTTGTCTCCGGTAAGATATTATAATTGCATTTAATGTATTCTCGCTTACGCGATATTACGTTGTCGTCGATTTTGAAAATCCGAGCTCGACGAAAACCTGAAATAATGTTTTCAACGATTTTGCCAACGTTGATAGAAATAGCTTTTTTTTGTTCGTTCGTCTAGACGGTTCTGAATTTATTCGATTAATTAATTGTGTAACATGCGGATCCTTTTTATGCACTAATTTAACAGGTGGCGACGACAGAAGAGTTTTATTATGGAAAGTTGAACAAGCGATACACGGCGTCGGCAAACCTGCTGTCATGAAAGCTCAACATATTAGCAACATCTTTTGTCTTGGTTACGACAGCAGTAAAACCAAAATATTTTCAGCAGGGAACGACGATCAAGTTATTGTTCACGATTTACGAACGTACGGATGCTTGGAACTTGGAATGTATCTATTTGAATGTTGAACGATCGACTTAATCATTTCTGTTTTGTAGGGGCGGCGTGGTAAACTTCTTTTTACACGAAAAGCCTGTATACGGCTTGTCGGTTCATCCACACAATGACAATGTGTTTGCTAGTGCTTGCGACGACGGCAGAGTTCTAATTTACGATATCAGAGGTTCCAGTGCTATGGAAACCGTTTGTCTGGCAAACTACAAAACAGCTTTTCATTCTGTCATGTTTAATCCCATGGAGCCTAAAGTGCTGGCCACTGCCAATGCCAAAGAAGGTGTTAGTCTATGGGACGTGCGAAAACTCTTGGAGTAAGTAATAGATGAAAATCTGTCTGTTATTAGGTTGCTGCATATGAAGTGTCTGATTTTTAGCAACGACATTAAACAAATGCAATCTTCTACCCAATATATTCTATCTAGAAATTTCAAGTTTCTTGATCGAATTATGGTAAAAATAACATGTTATGGTGATTCACGTGTTTCATTTACAAGATTGTTATCTTGATTTTGTAGTTCTTTTTTTATACCGGCAATCACATAATGCTATCGTCAATAAGTTATTTTTCCAGACATATAAAAGGAGTACACGATAGTCGCATTGGTTAACGTCGAAATAAACTTTATTAATAACATACTGAGCTATAAAAGCAGCAGGCACACGGTTGCCTTATAGAAATGACAAGAATTAATTTATTTAGACTTTGCGGTTCTTATTACAACATGTGCTCTAATAAAGACATTTATTAAATCATTTCTTATGAAAGTGTATTTACAATTTCGTTAATTGTGAAATAAAAATATATAGAATGGTGTGTTTAGTGTCCGGGATTAGCTTTGTACTTCATAATTTTATACAATGTACCTACAGACTGTAACTTCATTTCTTGATCGAAACGTTTTATAAGAACTGCGTTCTAACATCGGACATTTCGTATGCAACAACCTATTCGTTTTATAGAACAAAAATAAATAAAAGGATAAAGGAAGATTACTTGGTCCCCTTAGGGTTTCAAGTCCATGCACCACTCCCTTCTCTTTCCAATTTCACCTATCGCCTAATTTCAATCAAATCCAACGGGACCTACTTTTTATGGTGGGTTCCGAACCACCTTTTTTTTTGCCAACAACACGTGGCCAGTACCCAGACAAGTCACCGCCTGAAGTATACTGTATACCCATGCGGTCACCCATCCCAGTCCGGCCCACGTCCAACACTATTTAACTTCGGTGATCGCACGGGAACTGGTGTTTGCAGCGAGGCTATGGTCGTTGACAACAAAAATAAATAATGGTTTTATATTTACAGACCTGTATTACGTTATGGAAACGAAAGCTCTGCACAAAGTTGCATGAATGTTAGGTTTAACGCAGCAGGCAATAGACTACTAGCTTTGAGAAGGAGGTTACCACCTGTACTTTATGCTGTGGATTCTCCTACACACTTATGTCAATTCGATCATCCTGGATACTATAATAGCTGTACAATGAAGTCATGTTGTTTTGCTGGTGACAATGATGAATACGTTCTTTCTGGTGAATAGCAATTTTGTAAAGATATTAAGCAGTTTGGTACCAATACTTTTGTCCAGTACACATATATACTGTTATTCGTACGTTTATTTGGTTTAGGTTCCGACGATTTCAATCTATACATGTGGAAAATTCCTCCTGAAGGAGTCAAATGGGTAGAGTCTGCACATATGGTGTTGCGTGGTCATAGATCCATTGTCAATCAAGTACGATACAATCAAGCTAGCTGTATTTTCGCATCCTCTGGAGTCGAGAAAATTATAAAAATTTGGAGCCCGTTTTCTCTTGGGCATGGCTTTCTAGGTGGATTGAAGGTAACAAGAAACGTATATATCTTTATTATGATCACATGTATTATTGATCTATATGTAGTACTTATGATTAGACTGCGGGTTTTATGCGTCTATGACTTAAAAATGGGCACGTACAATATAAAGCAGGAGACGTGTTAAAAATATTTAAGCACATCAATATATTAGTTTCGGCTTGATAGGATAATTAAAAGAAGAGTACAATTTTTATTTGGCTCTTATGTCCAGCAGTACCAGTGAACATTTTTTATTTTGCATAAAGATCCACGGTCTACTTATGATTTATATGTGTTATGGATTTATAACTTATTTTATACATTGACTTTATAGAAAGATGCGTGTCAAAGACAGCGCAGAGTCTATACTCACGATGAATACATCGGATTAGTGTTACGCAGCGGTCAGTTTATGTCACACGATTACAGTCACCAGTCAACTAGAGAAGATCCAAGAATGATGGCATTTTTCGACTCATTGGTACAACGTGAAATTGAGGGTTGGAGTTCTGAATACATGACGACGACACCAGAAACACATAGCGACTCGGAAAGTAATAATACGAGTGGGCGTACTTATAACGCAACCGATTCCGACGGTATTTCATCTCTTTAAGATCGAATTACAGTAGGTACTCGCTCGTTGGACGGAAACTATAACTCTATTGAATCGAAGCCGTGATCAATATGTACATATAACAATACTAGCTTTTCCCCGCGGCTTCGCTCGTACAGGAAACTGTTTAATGCCCTCGAAAATTGATATTGTTTCTACATAAAATCTTTTAAGCCCTCATTCACTCCATTCAGATCGTATCAATGAGCATTAAGACCAAGTATGATGTAAATCAGACCACGAACAAAATATTCCTTATACAAACATTGCAACCCCCTTTTCACCCCCTTAGGAGTTGAATTTCGAAATATCCTTTCTTACTCCTTGTATAGATCATAAAGGAAACCTCTGTGAAAAATTTCAGCTTTCCATGGCCAAGGGTTTAGCCTGGGCATTGATGAGTGAGTGAGTCAGGACTTCGTTTTTATGTATATATATGTAGATTAAACGAGATTCGTATAAAGAACGAGAGGAGGGCGATCAGGAGTGCAACGAGCGAGAATCCACTGTAT
The DNA here is from genome assembly GCA_028455595.1 of Lasioglossum vierecki. Taxonomy (NCBI): domain Eukaryota; kingdom Metazoa; phylum Arthropoda; class Insecta; order Hymenoptera; family Halictidae; genus Lasioglossum; species Lasioglossum vierecki. Next base: position 11,185,203 of record CM052336.1, read on the forward strand.
AGAAAATTAACTGGAAAATGTCATATGGATTCTATAAAATAATAATATGTCTTTGTAGATTCAACAGCCTCTGATCAACAATTGATGTTGAGCATTCTAGGAACAGTGGTTACCTCTCGAGGATGTTCAGGAGGTAGCGCAGCTTCTGAAAGACCTTTAGAGTCTCCGAATCGTATAACACGACTTATTGCAAATCGCAGAGAAAAATTGATGAGACTTGCTGCCATGGACTGTGGTACACCGTTAAATAACACTTCTACCATAGCTCCTGGTCTGTCTGCTTCCGACTCCGCGAGCGACGGAGAAAACGCGCAAACAAAGTGTAGATCGAAATCAAAAACAAAAGTAAAAGGTATAAAGAGAAAACATGATAAAATATCTGGAAGAAGAAGCAGAGCTAGGAGAAAGTGTGCCGTGCTACAAATAAACAGTGACTCTGACAGTGACGAACAACCAGTCGATACGATGCAGCCTAGTACCAGTTCTGGTGTAATTTCTAGAAGATCACGATATGTTGCGAACACAATCGAAAGTGATACGAGACATTCAAATTATAGCTATAGCAGTTCAGACGATAACGATAGTTGTAGTAAACGAAAACATTCAAAAATCGATTCTGATACTTCTACAACGGTACACAGAAGGAAACATGGTAAATGTAAAAGTAATTCAAGGAATGACATTAATAAAAACAAAAGCAAACGACAACAGCAGCAGCAGCAGCAACAACGACAACAGCAGCAAGCCGATTATGACACAGAGGAGGAAAAATCGGATTGGAAGATTTATTTGAACGGTGTTAACACGACAAAAATTCAAGAGGACGGCCCTTCAACGCCTGTGAGCAAGTCGTGCAAAGTTCCTTCAACTCCTGACAGTGGTATCACGTCCGGAGTATCGACGATCGAGAAGGATGGTGAACAAGCACAAAAAGAGCAAAACGACGCGGAGAGTTCTGATCATGAACAGAAATTGAAAAGTTTAGAGTGTTTTAGGAAGAAAGTGGATGTAGCGAGGCGGAGCTATCATAATCGATCCACGCCTTTATCACAAACCATTTCAACTACAACTGATTCTTCCGATTAAACTCCTATTACCTTCAGACTTTTAATCCCTTTCCTTTTGTATATAATGAATTTGTGATTCCTTAAAGTATATTTTTATAATACTAAGTTTGATCACACACGAATATGGTCGTTATTTTTTTTTTAATTTTCTTTTACTTTTTATTATCTTTCTTTTGTCTTCGTGAAGGTTCTTGTCGTACAGAAGGATTCTTATAAATGTCAATGCTTTATCGGAATCTCTTATAACACAAAACACTTTCGTAAATTGTTCCTCGTTAGAATCTCTCTCATGGTTCAAGACTGTGTCGGAGCAATAATACCATAAAGCTCTGGTAATAATGTCTCTTCGCCATACAAAATAATTTTAATCATGATTCAATAACAAATTAAAACATGTTGAAATTAGTATGCAAGACTCGTTAATTTTGTTATTACTTGTTTCTGAAATTCACTAACGACCGATATCGTAATTCTTTAGACCAACTCAGTTTTTTTTTAAATTACAAAATTAACATATTTCTATATGGCCATTAAACATATGTAATCGAAATTACCACACCACCGAGAATTATATATAAAGTAACGTTACATTAGCTATAACAATGCGACTCGGCTAATGTGTATTGTTGACATGGTTTGTAAGTGTGATGAAAAATAATAAAACAATAAATTAATATACTTTTTTTTATATGTTCAGCTTTGAAAAGCAAATTAAGAATATTGCATTATTTAATCCTGCATTTATATTTCTCTATTAACTTATGACAAATAAAGGAGAGAATTACTTAAATTTATGTATCATTTTATTATTACGGATTTGCGGTGTATAGATAACTGCGGTAATATTATAAAACGTTCATGTCGGATGGTATACCTACACAACGTATTTGCGGTTTTTAGATATGGATGATAGAACTTCCTGAAGACATGAAATCACCTCGCAAAGCGAAAGAATCTAAGTAGCGGCAATATACGTTCTACTCTCTGGCTAATAGTTTCTCGTTTATTTTACTGACAATGATAAATTTATCTTTTCTAGTCATATTCAACATATGGCTATGCACGCTTATAATGGTACAACCATATAATTTGGACGTTGATAATGCCAAGATTTTCGATATTCCGAAAAATGTCAATCACAAACGAGGAAGTTATTTCGGATTCTCTGTCGCGTTCTATAAAAATGGAGAACATTCTATTTTACTTGTTGGTGCACCCAGAGCAAATAGAAGTGCAACATCGAGGGTAAATGAACCAGGTTGTGTGTATCAGTGTCCAATCAGTAGTACATGTACAGAGTGGAATATTAATAATAAAGATATACGGATTCAATATGCTCAAGAAATAAAAGATAATATGTGGACCGGAGCAACGATTGCTGTAGAAAATAAAACTAATCCTCGAATTATGGTATGTTAATATCTCATCTATTTTCTCATGGACGTTTCTTTTAAGTACTATATTTTAAGGGAGCAGACTCGTTTTTCTAGAATTGCAAGGGTGCTGGATGCGCGTTCTCCTTTCTCGATAATACAAAGTTGGGGGTTTTCAGTAGTCAAAAACCTTAGATAACAGATCTAGGTCGCTATTGACCACAAAAGTTCTAGCTTCTGAATAATATAAATTACATATCGTAAACGTAATAATAGAACTTTTGAAGGTGATCGCGTTTTTGACTACTGAAAAATATATTATATCAACAGGTTTGCGCTCCAAGATGGAAATTTTCCAAGGCGGATTATAACTATATACCAGGTATTTGTTACTGGAATACAGTTAAGACTGTTGCACCGTTTACAACAAAACTAGAACATGAAATATTCAAAACTGATAATATGTGGATCGATACTGGATACGACTTCGTTTTTGATTATGGAATGAGTCAGACTGGATTTTCTTTACACATCCCATTTAATACGTCAGAACGGATGGCCCTGTTAGGCAGTCCTGGTATAAGGCATTGGACAGGTGCAATTCGAATAACAGGACCAACTGAAGAAGTACAAACGATAAAACTTGTACATAATAGTTACGATAACTTAGCCGGTAAATATTATTTCAATAGTTCATTGATCATCAAGGTAATCTTTTCCTTCTTACTCGTTTCCTTTTCAATGACTTCTTATTACCATGTTTTGAAAAGTTGATAACTTACCTTGGTGTATACTGTATTGTAAAAGTAAGGTATAAATTAATAATCTTTTTAGGATATGCAGTAACATCTGGCTATTATTTCGGGAAACCAGAATTGTGGTTTGCCTCTAGTGCTCCAAAAGCAGCTAATGTGTATGGATATGTTATTGTATTTAAACTATTAAATGGAGCAGTAATCCAGAAGCTGTTCATAAAGGGAGAGCAGTATGGTGAATACTTCGGAGCAACTTTAACATCATGCGATATTAATAATGACGGTAAAGATGAGTTGATAATTGGTGCCCCGCATTGGTCAAAAGATGTGGATGAGGGTCGCATATACATTTATAAAGCTGTCCACAGAGTATGTATAAAAAGAGAAACATGTAATTATCGTAAATTTCAAATCAATTACATTTTCAGTACTATATGTATTTATTTTGTATTTCAATGAGTAGTATTTCAGAGAGTAGAGGATCGTTATAGGCTTCGAGATCTCAAACCAGTTTTTCTCCAGTGCCTAGAGTTTTCGAAAAATTTAATTTGGGGGAAAAGTTGAATTTTCAATTTTAACATATTTTATGCTTAAATAGTAGGAGTACATATTATATGTTTAAAAGATTGTAAATATTTAAACAGATTTAAATCTCACGTGAGGCATACTAGGCATCAAATACTTCTCGTCTTATTGTTGTATTTATATGAGATATTAATTGTAGGATATGTTTGAAAAACACACAACATTTGAAGGGGAGATATCAGGAGGTCGGTTTGGTACTGTTGCTACTTGTCTTGGTGATATCGATTACGATGGTTATGCCGACTTTGCTGTTGGCGCACCATATGCTGAAGACACGGGTGCAATATATATATTTAACGGCAATAGAAATGGACTGATTAAACGTTACAGTCAAAAAATAATTGGCAAACAGTTCGGAGAAAATATTCGAGGATTTGGAATTTCAATTTCTGAGCCTCGAGATATGAATAATGATATGTATCCCGATATTGCTGTGGGGGCTTATTTATCGGAGCAAGCGATTTTAATCAATTCTAAACCAGCCATAATTTTAACAACAATATTAAATCACATCGAAGAAGAAAAATTGTTACAGAACTCTACGTATTTTTTAATTAATGTATGCACGACTTGTATGGGAAAATATTCTCCGAAATTTCTGGGTGAGTGTACAATAAAGACGTCGCACAGTAGTGATCTATTCGAAAAGTTATGAACACTATTAACAAACTTTATCTTACTCAGATGTTGTTCACTCTTTAAAAATTGACCAATTGTACGGAAGAGCATTTGGTGATGAGCAAACGTTGGAAAAACATATCGATGGAACCTACAAATTTATCCAAACAGTATCCATAGAACAAACTGTATGTAAGCGGTTAAAAATTCATTTAAAGGTAAATATACGACAATAGATTAGATATAATAGCAAAAGTTCGTGCCCAATTTAAAAATAAAAAATAAGTGATTACATTATAAAATAAAAATTTTATATAGTCACCACCATTTTCTACAATTCAATTCAAATTTCGTAAAAACAGGAGATGTCAGGGTTTTCAAAAAGCGGGCACCAATTTTCGCAATCATCCAATATTAATGGACTGCGGATATAGATCCGCAAGTACGAGATTCAAATTACATAGAACTTGTGTTACCTGCTTAATTAATTTGTTTAGAAAAATATTCGGAACATAATAGACCCATTAGAAGTATCTACATCAGTTGCTTTAGAACAAGATTTACAGCCTAAAGTTAAAACAGCAACTCCAGATATATTCTGTAAAACCTGTGCAAGTATAAATAAATTTCTCTCTAAAACCGAAGATTCGATAAAACTGCCATTTGCTGTGGACTGTGGAGAAGACAACGTGTGTACATCAAATGTTGAAATAAAATTAGCAACAAATTTAAAGGATAACATATACACGGTTGGATCCACGGATACTGTCATACTTATGATAAATGCCTATAACTATGATGAACCAGCATATCAACTTAAAGTGTATCTATATATCCCACAAGTATTGTCTCTAGCAAATGTTCCACCTGCGTGTGCAGAGGGTTTTCACATGCATAATACTTTAGAAGTAATTTGCGACGTTGGAAATCCTTTGAGAGAGAATGTAAGTTTCGACGGTTACGAACAGACTATAGAACTTTTTGCAAAATTAAATTTGACGATTAGATAAATTTTAACAAATTGAAGAGATAGTTCGTCGACGATCTCCAATTATTTTAAATGCATAAAATCCGAAGTCTAGTTACGAATAAGAATTTTCAAAATAACATAAATAAAACCGTATATATTTTTTAGAAAACAGTAACATTACAGTTGGATATGACCGAAATTCGATATGACGTGAAACAAACAGAGTTAACAGCAAATTTTACTATGCAAAGTGAACAGGTGGATTCGTTAAATCAATCGGACTCTTTAATTATATACTTTGATGCTGATGTTGATATAACAATAGCTGGGTTAGTTAGTACAATTATTAATGTCGTTATGTACAATGCACAACAGCATTAAATAATAATAATTTTCATAAATGTTGCGTTTATAACTTTACTAGGAAAGCACACGACGATCTGTATTCATATTATAATGATAATGAAAAACACCAATTGACCAGTGTGCAATTTGAACACATTTATGAAGTTCAAAAATTTGGTGTAAGTCCAGTTGAGACAGTGATATTAACAGTTAGTATTCCATCATATTGGAAACAATCTGCCGGAGATGTACATATTGTTAATCTTAATAAGACGAACGGCTACATGGACGGGCAGCAGTTTTATTGTAAACACTCTAATTATACATCTTCGATTCCTTCGATTAGCACGTCAAACATTTATCCAACAAATTTCTCATTTAACGTGCAAGAATTTCAAGGAGAGACAAATTTTTCAATGAGCTTACCTCCGATGAATAGATCACTATATCTGAATTGTTCGAACACGAATGTCCATTGTACGCATCTTGAATGTACACTGGGTCGCTTTGAAAGATATTCATCTGTCGCCAGACTTTCTCTTACATTGGACATTTATTTAACAAATTTTGAGCGTAAGATTCCCTTGTAATTTTTTTAATACTAACAGGTTCCCTTGTAATTTGTAACTTATGTTTTTTTATCTTATTATTTCTGCAGCAACTGTGTTAAAAAGGAAAGATATCATACTCTTTTTGTCTAATGGAAGCGTACATATTGCACAGCCACCTAACATTACTCAGAGATATGACAACAAACCTGATAATGCTATTGTGGCTACAATGTTCTTAGGTTCACCAGTAACTGAGCAGCTTGCTAGTTGGATAATCATTCTATCAGTAACTTTAGGTATTATATTACTTATGTTCTTAATTATGGGATTGGTTGCACTTGGATTTTTCAATAGAGAAAAGCGAGAGGAGCTTAAAACATTAAAATCTGACATGAAAGTGAGTATATCGTACACGAGGAATCGAATACATATTCAAATATGCGGCATCCACTAAAAAGTGTTATTACTATTATAGGATGAAAACGCTATTATTGTGAGTTCAAGCGCAGACAGAGAAGACATTTATTAAAAATAAATTCACCACCTAAGAAAATGTTTATGTAGGTATATATTTTTTTATTCTCTGTATATCTCTTCAACAATAAATAACAAAATGTTCTGCATTCCATTAATGTATAAGGCATATATTTCTTTAAGGCTTCTAATACTTTCATAAAAATATAGGAAATCTTAGAAAACAACGATCAGCTTATAAATCTTCACTCCAGCCGTTTATAAAGCTTGAAAAATGTATATTAAATATATTTCATTTCATTTATTCGTAATCTCTGTGCTATATGGTATCTCTATGAAAGCATATTGGGCGAAGAATTATCTTAAATAAATAATTTATATACAAAATATCAAATCGTTTCGTATGAGATTCAGGCAACTTGTACTATTTTTTTCTTATATATTCGTTCAAATATATACTATGCATTAAATTAAAATAGCTGTCTCCGTGTATTCTTGTCATGGCCGGAATATATGCATTTTATACTTTCGCTATTTATATTGAAAACAACGTAGCACGTTTCACGAAGTCAATAAAAAGATAGCGTGACACGGCTTTTTCTATACATATATGTATATTTTTTGTGACGCACTTGTCTCAACTTACTTTAATCGTCCAAACCTAGGCCTTTGGAGATTTCGTCTGCAGTTAATTTGTGTCCAGAAGCAGGAGGACTGTCGGAAGGTGGAGCGGGTTGAGAAGGAGGCGGCACGTAAGGTGGTGCAGGAGTTGAATGATTTTCATCGTGAGATTTCTGTACGAGAACGAGAAACGTGTAATTAAATTAGAAAATTCATAGAAACTTCAAAATTCGAAAATATTTTATACTTACACCTTTACCATGCTTGCTGAGACCATCCAAAGCAGAGCTGAACAAAGAAGAACCTATTGCAGACCCTAGTCCTGACAAAAGATCTGAACCTCCACTCGGTTGTTGACTGGAATAACCGCCAGAAGGTTGATAATTTCCATAGCCCCCTTGTGGTTGATATCCTGGCTGTTGAGATCCACCACCACCGCCGAGAACTCCGCCAAGAATCGATCCTAGAGCTCCTGACAGCGGATCAGATGGCTGACTTGGTGGTGGAGCTGGAGCTGCATTATGACCACCACTACCTAATTTAAACATACAAAGTATACCAATTTAAGTCATCAAGGAAAACGTTTCAAAACCAAGTCTAATTTTGAGAATTTTTTACAGGAATGTAATGAAAAAAAATCTATTTACAGGTCTTCATTATACAGATTAAACCGGGCCCCTTCTCTAAATATAATAACGTTTTAATTCTATGAAACTTGTGCGAAAATATCGACTATAGGTTTCCATCATCACCGGTAGGACAAGAATAGTTCTTAATAGATGATGTCATCCATGTAACCATTTCAACATTCCATGATAGCCTTACTCACTTTAAATCGCCATTTATCATGTCTAATGAGCCACAGTATTAGTGGAAGGTCGTAATGGATTATCAACTTTTGGAAATACAAAAGCACCAGGCTTACTCTACAGTAAGCAGATGATTGTTTAAATTGTAAATCGTACACACACCTAATGCTCCAAGGATAGAGTCTAACACACCACCCCCTCCGGATGGTTGAGGATAGCCTTGTTGTGCGTTAGCGTTGCCTTGTAAAGCGTTGCTCATTAAATTGCTTGCTAAAGCTGCACCAAGAGAGCCAAGATTCAAACCACCCTCGCTTTCTGTTTTCGACTTTGAAGCGTCCGATTTCTCATGATCTTGTTCAGTCTCGTCGTCTTTCTTTTTCTACAAATTTTAATAAATAGACAGTTGTATTTTTTAAAATTTCGGTATTCACTCTACCCTGTATTATAGCATATACTTGATCAGATAAATAAAATACGTATATCATATTTTAGAATGAATATCATTAGTTTTGATTACGTACGTGTAACGCATGAGCAGCAGCAGCTATGCCTCCAGCTGCAACTAATCCACCTAATGCCATACCAACTTTGTTCAAACAACCTCCAAATACATCTTCCTCTTCTGCTTTTTGATATCCTGGTTGATACCCATATGGCTGTTGAGGATTATAATCAGGTGGTGGTCCATATCCTCCAGGCATAGGACCGTAACCAGCCGGTGGTGGTCCATATCCACCCTGTGGTGCCTGTGGACCTATTGTTGGATATAATCCTCCCGGGGCTGAAATAATAATAATAATATTTAGTATATACAATATCTACAAAATTCATTGTTAACATGTTAAATGCTACGTTTGACCCTAGAGACTGGTTGTAAACTTTATGTTCATGCTAAGGAAATTATATTGGGTCGGAAAGAAAGTTCATAGCGTTTTCAAATTGAGGATAAAATTCAGGTATTTATTTGTATGTTTATTCAATAACACGAGAAGTTAGCTCAGAATGGAAAATATGTTACCGAATAAATATCTGAACTTTAGCTTCCAATTTTAATTTACAAACGCTACAAACTTTTGTTCTATCCCAATATTTAATTATTTTGATTAGCGGAGTAAAGAAAAACAAAATGCTTTATTACGTGGAGGTCCGAAGTTTGCTGTGGGCACTTCAGGTGTAGGCGCAGCCCTTGGAGAACGAGGCGGATCAACAGGAACAATTTCGTACGCGATAGAGTTTAACTGCACATCGCCGTCAATGACCAAATGGGTAACTTTCTGATATGGTAATCGATGATTAAACTGTGCAAAGTGTCTACCGTTTATAGCAATTTTATAACATGTAGGTTCGCATAGAAGTAATATTTCGAATTCTTGGCCAGGCTGAATCCACATAGGACCGTCGTTCTCTTCTACACCCCAACCCATCGATTCTATGTGATTCCTAGTGATGAAACCCTCTGGAAAACGTGGCGATACATGACAGGCTATATCATCTCTCGGGTTTAATCCAGGTCCAAGTTGATAGTTGACAGCAAAGCAAACTGCATCCGAAGGAACTTTTCCTTGAATTTTTACCATTTTGCCAGGTATCAGACCTCCTTCGACGGGCCCCACATAAGGTACTGCCTGTTAACATAGAAGAATTCTTTTACTAAATTGTACACGCCACAATTGTAACAAATGTATATTTAAAATGAAAGCGTTATACCAAATTTATAATTCATTCCAGAGAATATAAGTCAACTCTGTCATTAGAAAATTACACGTTTGACATCGCGTATGTCATTGCAGTTACAACGGCATTGCAGGTATCGAATTTATCGCGGATCAATGGTTGTCACTTGTTCGCGTTGCTCATCACTAGACTGCGGATATTTATGCATTTACGGCTCACGAAAATTTTCAAAGAATGCTATAACATAAAATTCGATAGAATTTAGTTCGACTTTTATTTGTTTCAGATCTACAGAGGCTGTTCCCCGTGAAAAATAGGATTCTATTCCATTCCACTTTCTTGAAATTCGTCTACGAAAATTGGAAATTGCATGGACATCTGCAGTCTACCTCATCAGCAAAGTATTTTGTCATTGAAAAATCGAATAGTATACTCACCGGATTTAAAATTGGTTCGGACATTTTTTCGCTGTACTTTATATTACCAATACGAAACGAATGTAAATATACTCTATTTAGTGTGCGACTGAAGACGCGAAAGTACGCACTAATGCACACACGAAGAACCGTGTATTCCCTTCCAATTCTCTTGAAACATTTCTATTTAGAGTGCTGACGTTTCCAGCTTGAACTGTGCAATGCGGCATACACTATAGTGACGTATTCCTTCTTGCTGCGCGGTCGTTTTCTTCGCGCATGCACATATTAAATCCCATAGTTCCGCAACGATGTGTCCTGATGGCCGAGAAAGACGCGCGAATTTATATAAAATTGAAGCGATTTCAAAATTGATCGACACGTGAAAACGAACCATTTAGGAGGCAGGAACGATCTGACGTAATTAACATGGATAGTGCACTGATAAGTTGCGGAAATGTTGCACGACGAAGTTGCGCGGTTCAAAATAAAGTTATACAGCTTATTCGACTACGTACAATGACATTATTGAAAGTGTCATTCTAGATTTTATGGATTAAAACATAGCGAAAATTGGGAATGATGGAATTACGTTAGAGGATTCGTTCTTAAGTGATGAACATTTAAAAATTAGTCAAAAGCAGCGCAGGAGTGACATAATTGCATATCGTCACAGACAAACTGACTTGACCTGCGCCATCATGCATTGGCGCATTATTAGAATTCGGAGAAATTTTGAATTTATGAATAGACGCATTGGGTAAGTACAATTAATTATTCTAGTTCCTTAAGGAACTACAACAAAAACTATTATGACAAGGGACATCAGCCAAGTGTAACACGTCGATTTTAATGGAATTTACTCAGGATTAGTTTGTTGAAAATAATATATCAATGTTGAATCGTTGCAAGACGATTTATAAGTTATAAACAACTAATTTTTTTCAATCAAATATGAACAAAAATTTGTTTTGTGTATAACTCACCTAGGAGCATTTTACTTTCGAACAATTATGGCTCTTCTGAAATACATGTACACCAATTGTAGTTCCTCATCCGTTATTGTTGTTTATCTCCATCGCTCCACAATTGCAAACATTTCCAACATTTCAGTAATTTTTCTTTCAAATTTATTGTAAATATACTCCCAATTAATTGAGGTATATTGGGTGGATAAACAATTAAAAAGAAATATAGAAAAAATGCATTTTTATAATATTGTTTAAACAAATAATTTTTTTTTTAATCCTTTTATATACATATAAATATATATTTTTTTATATAAACATTCTTGTAAAATGATGTTCAAGTGTTGTTATTTTACTATTAGAATTAAAATCTTTAATTTTTGCATTAATATATTGTATTTAAAGATTGATAACGCGATTTTCGATATACTTCGTGTGTTGCATAGTTAGTTGAAAAAATAGAAACTTTTGTAATGACTTGTTTGTTTCAACTAGCCTGCAGATAATGTAATTATTTGTTATTTACTTCAAGTTTTTAAATGGACTAAAAAATTGTACATTTAATTATATAGTTTCAATATTGGGCCTTCAATTTTAACTATTTAAATGAATAAATAATAATACATTAAATAAATTTTGTTAATTAAATGACATAAATTATATTAGCAAATTTTAAAGCTACGTATGTTCCATGCACGGGGCCTACTCTTGATCCCCTTAATTTGCCCCATTGCTAATAAAGAATAGTAGTAATAATAATAAAAAGTAGAGAACTCGGATTCTTATGTCTGATGCAGATGGCAGTGAATGGTATTGAGTTTAGTTGACAAAGGTAGTAAAGTAGGGGAACTCCATTTTACTCGTGAGTGAACCTTGTGAGGACCTTATGGGACTGATGGGCCCCATATGCATCTGCTCTATTTCCAAAACCTCCTTTCGAACACTTTACAAGAACAAAATGTTTTATCTACGAAATTTCTACAGAAATGTGATTTCAATAATTTCAATAATCTATTCTTTTTGTTTAAACTTATTAAAACCTTTCAGCTTGTCAAACATAACTTGTTTTGAATTTAATTTTCATTGAGTATTTATAAAATTTAATATATTTAATTTGACATTAATATTTATTAAATTTGACATATCAATTTTCTATAATATTTAGACTGCGGACGTTTATGCCATTTACAATTTTTGTAGGCGAATTTTAAGAAACTCGAATCTAATAAAATCTTATTTTCCGTGGTAGTAGCTTTATAGATCCGAAATAAATAATTTTATGTCCCAGTATTTCTTTTTAATTTTTAGAAGCCATAATTGCGTAAAGATCCGCAGACTAATAATAATAATATTTAATTCTCGATGTACACTTTAGTTTAGCTCATCCCGTTAATTACATCGACTGTACATTATACATAAGACAACGGCGGGTTAACAAATCACATTGGTGATTTTTTGAAACCTTCAGCATGAAATCTGAGCGGACTTTGGAATATCAGTCTTCGAATGTAACAGGTTGCAAATTACGGAAGAGCAATACGTTCTAAAGTGGTTCCATTAAAATTATCGTTTGACTGTTGTATAATTAATTGGTGAAACAGTTACTGCGAAGTGAGCGCAAATAACCGGCCACGCTCGCTTTTGCCTGTACATTGTTTAACACTACCGGAAACTAAACAAACCGTTCATTGAGATACACCGGTCTGGCGCGGAAGACAGTTTTCTTGGCGAGGGAAATATAAACAGTGAAACGGTAGCTAGTTAATAGTCAGCAGATGTCTTGTATCAATTCGGATCGATAAAACTGATGTAGGAACAGACACATTCTGCTGGCGGCATATGTTTGAAAATTAGAGGCTGTCTATCCGTTACCTGTGGGAACAAATAATCTCTACGCATTCGAAAATAAATGTTGATCGCACCAAAGCGATGCAAACATCCGCTAAAATTCAAGATGTACGAAAATATAACATTTAAGAACTACGGAGTACCAAAAGTACTTTACATTACGAAAACAACGAGATTACATATTTATTCACATGTTTTGCGTGAAATAAAAGTTTTTCTAATCAATGTAATCAATCGTGAGAAACAGAAGTTAAATGAAAATGTATTTCTCGTTTTAACAATTTTAATAAGTCGAAAACGTGTGTGATTTAATTATGTATTCGTAAATCTTCGTTTTGTATTTCGTATTTATTCATTCTATGATGGCTCACACCAGGTTTAACGGAGCATTCGAAATACGTATTTAACATTGTTTTATGAACATAACACTTTGGCCATTTTTCCAAGAATATACAGGGTGTCCCGAAATTCCCTCAGCATCCGGAAATGGGAGGATGCTGAGGGAATTTCGGGACATCCTGTATACCCAAAGAAATAAATTTGGTAAATATTTCCTCAGAGAAGCATCTTTATAATTTTAATAATTGCACAATTAAGAATAATAGAATTTGTCATTTTGATAGGTCCCGTAAACCTAGTGTTAATAATACGAATTAACCAAATTTCTATGAAACTATGTTGCTAAATACAATGCGTCTACGAGCTGTGCGTTTTGCTTGATTATCACAGGGTCCTCACACATAGGGTGTGTCACTATAAAGAGTATGTGAAGCGTGCAAAGGCTAGGCATTGACGCACCCACAACTATACACATAAATACGTCTGAAATTCTGTTTATCACTTAATTGGTTTCATAGATTGTGACACTACATATAAAAATCTATTTCGCAAAACGATATTAGAGTTCTCATGGTTCGATTCCTGAAAATCTATATAATAAACATGAAATGCTGTTCGTTGGTCACGACATCACGTGAGAACGATTGGAACGATTTGGTTAATTTAAAAAAAAAAAGATGTTCATTGTAAACTGAAACAGGTTTTTAGAGTAATAAAATAGGATTAGTTGTCCGGAAAAATGGAAAATTCGGGAAGGTTAAAAGTGATTTTTGAATCATATTTCAACAGTCGCAGCTTTTAATCAATATTTCAATAGGAATTTACATTATCGACGTTTTTATAAAATGATCACAAACAAATTTATAGAAATTTGGACAGGACAACGTCTGTCGGGTCAGCTAGATTGCAAAAAACAAGAGCGAAGTAGAAAATTCTTTCATCAAGTTGAAAATAATACATCGATGTGTGCTTCCAAATTCTTGTAATCTTTCTGTTATTTATTTAATGCATCAAATCCGCAGTCCGACTGTAAGATTCGGTTGCAACAAGAACTAGTAACGAAACAACTACTAAGTAAATCTTTGAAATTTCTTATTACATCTACAGCGTAAAAACTAATTAATCGTTCAATGCAAATTCACCGAAATTTATTAAGTTGACAAGAAAGTAATTTCGGTATTTCAAGGTAAAATAAACCGGAATTTCCGTGTCCAAGCGATAAACTTTAATCAATAAAATATTGTCGAATTTATTCTTATTGGCAAAAGATCATCGAACAAAAGGGAAAATATCTGATTCATTAAAGTTCGTTGCTTGAATAAAAAATAGGCTCTATTTCACGTTAAAATATCGAAATTACTTTCTTGCCAAACCCAATATTATAATAATAAACCGAATGTTATTTTGTTAAATTTATTGCAAACCACCCGACAGACGTTGTCCTGTCCAAATTTCAATAAAGTTTGTGATCGTTGCGTGAATTTCTGAAAAGCTATTGGAAATGTGTAAACAGATGGAGTTTGTCCAAATTTTCCGATTTTCCTTTGCGATTGTCTCGAATTTTTTTTCTTGAAAACTTTTCCAGGATCATAACGAGCAAACGAACATTACTCGTATCCCTCGTTCGAATTATGGTCTTGAGTTTATACAAAAATCCCATAGAAAAAAGCACTAATTTTTTCTTTCCCTAAAAACCTTATACGGTCTATCATGAACAATTTTTTTTATATTTGTTCTCAAGTGGTGCGCTTACCCACGAACAGCATTTAATTTTTATTTATATAGATAGAAGATAGATGATTGAGACGAGTTGTTGGAATGATTTCGTTTGCGAAGACAGTGGTAGGTGAAGGACTGAAACGATGCAAGGACTCGAGGCGACGAGATCAATAAGCAACGTAAGCGGACCCTTCTTCGCAAGGTTTTCAATGCTTTCTTAAAAGCGGCTTTCCACGTCGGCTTTATACGGGTATACGTGTACACTCGTCCCAACCATCCCCACGAATCCAGGTGTCTGCTAAGGTAAGAGTGGTCCGCGTTCAATGTACTCAATCGTCAGAACACACAATCGCAGGTTATCTTCCTCCGAAGGCGACAATGGCTGTATTATAATGAGCGTAGCTACAATTACGCTCTTATATCTGCCCTGTAATAAAATTTATACGTGGTACGTGGTACATAGCATGCAAAATTACGTTCGTATAACAACGTATAACTGCCGCTGTATACATATTCGATCAAGATTGTGAACATGATCGTCCAAAGAAAATTACACGTTGCTGTGTTAACCTTCGAAATGTACTTAAAAAATGCAATGATTCAATCCAGTTATATTTAAACCCTTAGGAGTCCAGGGGTGACTCAGAGTCACCACTAAAAATCGTTGTACCATTATTCACAATATTGTTTAGATTATTAAATATATTGGTATTTAATCAGTTACTAAATATTTAAGTATTGTATGAGGTATTATATCAATTTCATATTCGTACGAAGGAAAAAAATGATATAGAATGAGATTATTCTAGGTCGGAAGAAATGTTTAATTTTGAAATAGAAGATAATTAGAATAAAAATTCTTTCGTCGTAAGTCATTGAATGCTGCTGATAGGATTTTATAGTCACCACTAAAAATTGCTGTATCGTTATTCGAAATATTGTTCATGCTATTAAACATGTTGTTATCTAATCAGTTACTAAATATTTAAATATTGTATGAGGTATTATATCAATTTCATATTCGTACAAAGAAAAATAAAAATGATATAGAATGGGATTATTCTAGGTCGGAAGAAATGTTTAATTTTCGAGTTAATATTCATTCGCAAGAATGTCATCTCTGTTTTGCAGTCTTCTTTACCATCGACGAATAGTGTGTTAATTAATCGATATATTTTGACCAAACAACACGTAGTGCTACCGTCAATATTATATTTTTCCATTCATACAGAAGGGATACTCGACGATCCCACTGATTGGCATCGAAATGATTTAAAAGTATAAAACTAGATGTCTAAATAAAAATTGAAGTTGAGGTTTTGAAGATCAGATTTATACCTTCAAATAATGTATAATGAACCTGTAGATTTTAATTCGATAACAATTGCTGGAATGATTTTATCTTAATGCATTCGACATAACAAAAATCCATTTAGATAACACTTGAATTCGAAAATCAGACATATCAGATCCAGCTTCTTGGCCTCGCAGTGGAGGGGATATTCGTTTTTTCCGAGATCCTACAGTTTCCGTTCTCTTATTAGATCAAGGCTTTACCAAAAGAGGATAATTCGTTCGGAGAATTTCTGACTGAATTTGATCTGACATGCAAATCCTCACTTCAGTTATTATTAATTTCGTGTTAACGTGCTCTTTTTCCTGATGTCGAAACCGCAATAGCGAGTGTACCCACTGATTGTTTTCGAAATGTTAGACAAGAAGTTTGTATGAATGCTGGCATCTAATTTCGGATTGCAGCTTTTGTTTGTACGAATATGGTATGTGGGCGCGTGTGCGTGCCACTTTATTCGAATGGTAGTGCGTTTCAGTATTCGTACTCACATCAGAAGCACGTAACCCCTGGTCGTTCAGTCTTCAGCTGTTGAATAGTAAAAATGTGCACGTGGGTACGGGAGGCAGGTTAAATCTAAATAACTTCCAAGCTGAACCAATGTCTAACAATATTTAGTACTCACTTTCCACAATGTCTAGAATCGCACTAATCACTTGATTGAAAAAACTCCATTTTGTTTTTTAATTATTTGGGTTACCAGCGACCTCGTGGTTTATAATTTGTCATACAACTTAGTACGCTTTAGATAACATATAATAAATTTTGGATCGATCGATTGTCCTTCAGGTTATCGCTTGTATAAATTTGTCTCTATTACCAGTGCCATGAATATTTATTTGTAAGGATAGCTTTATATATTTTTCTGCACCGACACCGTCGTTCGTGCAGCTGAAATCAATATTTTGTAAAACTTAGTTTTATATTAAGATGAAGTTCAATTATCTTTCGATAACAATAAATTTTAATGTAAACATGTCTAATGTTAAAAATGGCTTTCGTATATATCACAAGTATACTACTAAAATCGTGAAAAGTCAAATGAGAACACAGTAAGTTTTGAAAAAGAATTTCGCTGTTTAAATGAATAGATGTTATTTATGGATTATCTGATACTTTAAATGCAATAAATTAATGACAGTACAATACAATTTCTACAATATTGTTTGTCATTATATCTTATAATTATACTGGGTGCTTCTTTTTTTTCCGAAGTAGTTTATACATTATTTCAGTGAATAATGCAGAGATTTGTTTGTTATTTTATAATTATACTGGGTGCTTCTATTTTTGCAAAGTAGTTTATACATTATTCCTCTCTCCAGTAAATAATGCAGAGATTAAAAACAGAATGAACGATTTTATGTAAGATATCAGCTAGTAAATATTGTCAAAAATGATCCGAGAGCCGTGCGAGTATTAAAAATATCTATAGGTGTTCGTATAAGGGAGGTTCCATTGTGTAACAATACAAGGCAGTCTGTTCTCGTAGCGGTGCCATAGTGAGCGCACTATAGGACGATGGCGGAGGTGCCTAACACTCTTTTCAGCCCTCGGCCGACAGTTCAACGTAGTCTGCAGTGTTCGACGGTTGCTCGTCCTCGGATCCGTTGTGTTTTCTTGCCGCCGTAATCTTCGCACAGTGTTTCCATCAATTAAACAACAAATTTACAAATGGAAACTGTTGTATCACGAATTTGCACAACTGCAAATGTACTACACCGACGCGTTTATGGGAATAACAATACTCTGTGTTAGTGAACGAAATTTGCACAACATTCGCGAGAAACTGTCTTGAACTATTTTTAATGAACGAGATGAAATAATGGTAAGAATATTAATGTAATTCTTACAATTTATCCCAAAGAAAGCTGTACACAAGGAAAAAGTTGGGAAACTATATGTAAGAAACAAGTGGTACGTGTTGTCGAAAATGTTTTTCAACGTTTCGATCGCTTTTCGAATTATTTGAAACGATGTAGGATAGAATTAAAACGTTGAAACTCTTTTTCTCATAGTATTTCCCTTCTTGTAACAACAACGAACGAACGAAGATAATTCGCCGGGATCGGAGTTCAAGCCGAGATAAACGTCCTCCTCGAAAAAAATGTAAGGGAAAGCTTGCTACGAAGATAACGACTGTACCTCCGCCTTTCTCAGTAGAAACGGAAATCGTCGACATGTTTTTAAAGATTCGAGCACATCTTCTTGCATTGCAATGTTCGGGACAACAAGATACAGCTTCTTTCGCCACGCAAAAACGTTTGTTTGTTAATTACCCGGTGGTGAAACCCGAATTAGGCTGCTTCATTAAAACGGAAAACTATCTTTCCATTCAACAATCCTGCTGTGAACAGTTCCGCGAACGGCGAAACCGAATTTTTATGAAGTCGATATTTGTACACAAATAATGAATTCCAAAGGCTTTCATTCCTTACTGAGAATAAGGTCGTGATATTAGCCAAGATACTAATTATTACAAATATAATTTGAAGTAAAAGGAAATGGTAGACTTCAAATGACTATTTAAAAAATATTGAAACAGAAACCAAAAAGGAAATTTTGTTTTGTAGATTGACAATTATTGACGATCTTCGATTGTTCTTATTATTGTAAATTTCTTATTATGGTTCAATTCTATCGTAATGAATAGTGATTGACTCTATTTGGAGTAAAAGCTTTGACATTTGCGAAAAAGCTGGACAATTTTCATTAAGTCGATATTTGTACATAAATAATAAATTTCAAAGGCTTTCATTCCTTACTGAAAATAATGGCCTGATATTAGCCAAGACACTAATTATCACGAGTGTAATTTAAAGTAAAAGGAAATAGTAGACTTCAAATGACTATTTAAAAAATATTGAAACAGCAACCAAAAAGGAAATTTTGTTTTGTAGATTGACAATTATTGATGATTTTCGATTGTTCTTATTATCGTAAATTTCACATGGTCAATTCTGTCGTAATGATAGTGACTGACTCTATTTGGAGTAAAAGCTATGAAACGTGCGAAAAGGATTGACAATTTTCATTAAGTCGATATTTGTACACAAATAATGAATTCCAAAGGCTTTCATTCCTTACTGAAAATAATGGCCTGATATTAGCCAAGATACTAATTATCATGAGTATAATTTAAAGTAAAAGGAAATGGTAGACTTGAAATGACTATTTAAAAAATATTGAAACAGAAACCAAAAAGAAAACATTCTGTTTTGTAGATTGACAATTATTGTCGATTTTCGATTGTTCTTATTGTAAATATCGCATGTTTCAATTTTATCGTAATGGATAGTGATTGACTCTATTTGGAGGAAAACTTTTGACACGTGCTACGGAAAAATGGAGATAAACCTCGGCCACAGTAAATTTGAACGTTCTGGACTGCGCGCGTTGTCTAAAAGGTTGCTATAAAGTTACAAGATAAATACGGTTTGTTGGCTACGGCGTTATTCTTCGTGCTCTGCGTTCACCGTCTTCAGAAACAGGCTCGTGACATAATTTCTTAAGCGAATATTGCTTCAACCAACTTCCAGATTACTTTGGAGTAGTTTGTTGTTGCTCCGTAGTATTTCTCCAAGTTTTTCTAAAGAGACGGAGGAGCCAACTTCGTACAGAAAATGTGGATAAAATCAGCAGGAAGACATTCCACGATGCCACCTTGATCCGAACAACCAAGATATCCGTGTTTCGCGTACAGAGCCCTTAATTGGACTTAATTAACGATCGTCCGTCTTTGTCGTCAGGCTGTGACTCACAAACGACTATAACTTCTAGTACTTACCTTACTTTATCTTTACACAATTCTTACTTACCCTACGCGCTTTCAACCGTGTTCATAAGTACTTCAACACTCAACTATTACTATCTTATATTACTCTATAAACATAACGAGGCCGCACCGATCCAAATTCTTAGCGTGACAAATTAATTCGTAACCCTCGCAGTCAATCAATTGGAATTTTCTTTTAAATTCAAATTCCTTGTATCATTAAAAAGATGATGGAGATCATTTTCAACCCGTGAATATATTTTCGTTTCTTGCGAATGAACAGCTAGTTTATTAAACAAGCGAAAGAACAATAAAGAAAAACAAAATAAAGATAAGTATAAGGATAGGATTACTAGAATGTTCACTTAACAAATTGTAAGAAACGTGAATATTCAAAAATGATTTACCGTTCGTTTGTTTTGCAATTGTAAATACAACGAAGTATATTGTCATGCTATACAATAAAATAATTTCGAGCGAAGACTGTTAATGTCCACTCAAATCGTTGCAAAATTAATACTCTGGTGTTTATGTAACGAGCTGTAAGAAACATAAATATCTTCGATAAAGATATAGCCTCTGTTTATTTTACAATAACACCATTTTCAAAAATTCACTGTTTCGAGTGGAAGTTTGTTAGGAAGATCAGTTGCAGAGGAATATTTCGAGAAAGATTTTGGTAACATTATTTATTTATTTATTTATTGATGCCGTAAACCTAGTTTGGTTTATATAGCATACATTATTATGACATTATGCAAAAAAAGAAAAGAAAGAAAAATAGCGAAGTATGTAACATAGCATGTATAAAGTGGAATTATGTAGTATAAACGCTAGGCGCTAAATCCTAATCTTACATTTTTTGATAAAGTTAGAAATAAACATTAGCGCTGTAATATTTGAGAACACAGAAGGGGGGCAGCATTTGCCACATTCGTGAAGGACACGGAGGGATGAATCATTCCCGAAATGAAATGAAATACACGATCGATATCAGAACCTCTCGCATTCGAGTCAACCGTGTGTTTCGCGTGCAGACAGTACCATTTCAACGCAGGCATAACGTGGACAATAGATCCGTAGATAACATGATGTAATTATTTGATATTTACCATGAACTTGTATTGTGATTGCGTTTCACGTTGTCTTCCGTATACTTGTAAAAATTAGGTACGCTAATAGGTTTATTTGATAGTATCATGTCGTCGAGTTGTAGTTCTGCTTGATGACTCTGTTCTCGTGTGCGATTCTAACTTATATAATAAACTTGCAACGCTGTGCTCGAGTAATTGATAATTAATAAGCGTATAATTCTGTTAAAACAGAAAAAGTATTAATGATTTCGGCGCAACGATTCGGTCAAAATTAATACTTTTTGTTTTAACAATCATACGATCGATAACAATAACAACGTGTATAATTGTGTGTCTCGAAATTTTGTTTAATTGCCTCTTATGAACGTTCTTTTGTTCAGTTTGTAACTAGACGTAAAATAACCAATATATAATTTTTTATATTTAATAATTTTTGAAATTTATATTGAATTTTCTAACTGCTAGTGTAATATAATTACAAGGTTTTCGAAGTGAAGGTATAACTTCTAAAAAATTATAAATAACGTTTTCATAATTATGAATTACTTTTCAATGTAATACGTTTGATGCGTGTATAATAAACTTGTTTATTCAATTTTTAATAAGATACGAACATCGTGTGGTCATATTGTACACGTGTAATCATTATGAAATGACCCTATAGGAATCTGCATAAAATTGTTTAAACTGAAACTTTCAACTCGAAGCGCGTAAAATTTTACGATATCACATCTTCCTAGAATAATGAATATATTTTGCTGCAGCTGTGAGAACAGCTTGAAAACAACGAACAAAGTACCATAATTCTTTCGGAAACAGAGAATCTTTTTTAGGATTTACCTTGGATCAGGATGATGATACAGCAATCGTTATCGTTTGTATGGCACTGTCCCGTCGCATTCTTATCCTGTAATCTTGCATACACTTCCGGTTGCGACAATCATTATACATACTGTGCGTATGAAATAAGTTTGGATACTAAAGGAAAAGGGTACGAAACTTCTGAATCAAAATGTAAAGAGGAACATCGAGAAAAATGACTAACTGCCGTGCACTTTATAAAAAAAATAAAAAATCGGAAAAAATTAGCACGTTTCTTTCGACAATATCACACTGCTGTGTTTATATAAAACTGGCATGTATGAGATTACGGAATTTGTCAAAAATTCGAAAAAGAATTATCACATAATAAGATAAGCAATTATTTTTCGATGTTCTATCATTCAAACAGATGACTTAAAAGTTACATCTACTAGGTTTCCCGATTGTGTGTTTCGCATTAAAGAAATAAAAGTCACGAAGTTTCAAACAAAATCTACAAATAACAGTACAGTATAACTTATATCGGGAAAACTGTGTCAAATTGACACGAGGGACGGATGAGGGTTAAATAGAAATTTCGAGTAAAGTGGGTTTGAAACCCATTTAGAAAAACTCATTTTATTCGAAGTTTTTATTTAAAAAACACTTTTTGCCCAACTCTGGTCCTATTGAAGATGGGCGGTCGGTGAGGTCACACAAAAATAGTAGCCCTGCACGATCTGTGTCGGAGCGCGGGTCCGAGGATCCGGTTTAGATCAAGAGTTTACTGTATAACTAAATAACTGATTTATGTGAAAGTCTATTTATTGTGCGAACCGATAATTCTGTCACTGTATCCTTCGCGGATCATTAGGGCCACACAGTTGAAAGGTCATTTAGGTAATTTAATAATTAATAATTTAATGATAATAATGAAGGGTAATTTAATAATAATTTTTATCAACTAGTAAAGTATGTATATGTATAAGGGTCCCATGGAAATCACCGACACAAATTTCCTTGGCACAGTTTTCACCGACTTCAGTTTTAACCGACACGACTTTGATCGACAACGAATGTAAAATCTTTGTCGATCAAATTTATTATCGGTGAAAACTGTGTCGGGGAAATTTGTGATATATATGGGACCCGTTGTTCGTTTAGTTCTACTGTAATTAAAAAATGTTTTTCTGTGCAAAGGACCGAATCTCTGTGGGCTTCGCATGATCGGAACGCGGTGCTGATTGACTTGAAAGATGACGAGGAAGAGGCCCTAGCATGAACCACGCCACCGCATTAAAAATTCTGATACTGTTGCTAAACCTCGGGAATCTCGAGTCAGTCGCAGTGGTGAACCATCACCCGGACGAGGAGTATTTCCTGGAACATGAAGTCCTCTACAAGGATGCAATCGCCGAGGCGAAGAAGCTGAAAATTTACCCCGGTACGAAACCTCGCATACTCTCTGTACACACGTGCACACAGCTAAAGTGTAACGTTCCTTGTCCGACTTCATTCTACGTCTGGTCTATAAAGCATCTTTACGAAGCACAGAAATCTATTTATCTTTCCTCCGAGAATAGCTTCTCTTTGATCCGTTTAAACGGCTACTTCGGTCTGTATCGGCCTGTACCTCGTTCTGTTAACTGCCAGACGCCGGGAGGTGGGTCAGTTTCGACCCGAGGTTGTCAAAATTGCATCCAAATTTCAATTTTTCAGTAATAAATTGAAATTGTTGGCTGGACCAACGTTAGATGCGTTGTTCCAGGCAACAATTTAACACTAGATTTACGGAGCTCTAGAAAAATAACTATTTCACATTATTTTATAGATATAACAAGCATGTGTCTATCCAGAGGTCATTTTTAATGATATATACTCAAAGAAGTAATTTTGGTAAATAATTCCTCAGGGAAGCATCTTTATAATCTTAATTATCGCAAATTAAAAATACTGAAATTTAAAATGTAGTGTAAATTATTGAATTATTGGCTGGAAACAACGTTGGAAGATGTGAAATCGAATTTTACAGGAGAGCAGGATTTGATGGGAGAACAATAAAAATTAATCCAACGTTGCTCCAGCCACCAATTAATTTATGTTGATTCCAAGAAGAAGATTGATCTCAAAGAAGTGATTTGAAAAATATTTTAAAGACATTTGCTATAGACAAAAGTCAAAATTTACCTGCTAAGGGTTAATTTCTCATTTTCCTGTATTGCAGCTGGTATGGATGAAAAAGGTATCGCGATAGATTCGCACAGGCAGCTCACTGTTGTCTGTTTAGGCTTTGTGCATGAAACCGGAGGACAGACTATTATTGGCGTATTCGATGTCTGAAAATTATCGAGCATCCGAACCGATCGTTTATTTCTCCAACGTAGCATTACAATCGACAGGAAATAGCAGCCAAGGTTACCTCCTTTGTTAGCGACTCGAAACTAGACAGCGATTAGTTTAGTTTCTGCTCTTTACAGTAATTTAGAGAATCGATCCTGAACGTAGCTGATCGTAGTGTTTACGGATACTTGATATGCTGATGGACTGTACGCCTTCATTTCTTTATTCATTATTAGACTCCGGATGTTTATGCAAAATAAAAAGGTTCGTGCATCAATCGCAAGACGCAGGAGCTAAAGATGAATCTAAATTTTTCAGTAATAATTTTTTTTAATAAATAAATTGATATTTACGGCGCACAGATTCGATCCTATGTTACTAACTAAGCAGTTTTGCAAATTAATATAACTTTTTCCAACGTCTCGGTCTAGTTTAAGACCATTTTCAAGAAATATATAATTGCGCCTATAAAAATTAATAAATGTAAATTATGTAGTTCAAATTTAATTCCGTGTTATAAAGCAAACAGAAAAGGAACGAGAAACGAAATCTGTATGATTTTTAACACGGAATTAAACTTGAACTACATAATTTACATTCATTAATTTTCATAGGCGCAATTATATATTTCTTGAAAATGGTCTTAAATTAGACCGAAATGTTGAAAAAAGTTATATTAATTTGCAAAAGTGCTTAGTTAGTACATAGGATCGAATCTGTGCGCCGTAAATATCAATTTATTTATTTAAAATTGTCGATCGGGATCAAAAGAAACAATAATTTCAATGTGGTGAAAATAATATAGCCTTGTAATATTTTCACTGTTTTAAATCGTGCTTGCTCATTTTCGTTATAAATGCATAAAATCCGGAGTCTATTAATTATTTAAGCAGCAAATATAAACAACCGTAGGTTCGACTCATTTGATTCTGTACAAGCTATTCTACGCTAAACATAAAAGTAGATCGACTCGTTTATACCAGCCCACACCGTAGAAATAAAATAAACATTTCACAGATATTGAAAATAAACTTTTCGGGTTCACAGATTGTGGCCATTGATATTCTAACGGAATTGTTTAGTAAATAGAATAAGATTGTTCCAATGTTGGTACGAGCTTAGAATATATTTCATTCGGTACATATCATAAGTATATTTCAATTTATCATCATCAATTTTTAATTATTATGATTATTAATTAAATTAAAAATAAAGCTCTGGTCGGATATTATTATTTAAATTTTACTTTGCATAAAAATCCGCAGCTTATTGATATTCTATCAGAAAATGTAACAATAAATAAATAAAACAACAGCCAGTACAAGTTAGAAGTCTACGTTTCGCTATACCGGTAAACATTGTTTAGGTTTTCAAATAACGGAATGGGATGCAGCGTTTATCTGCGACCGGTGAACGTACCTGTATGCAAAAGCAATATCTTGAATAACGCCATCGCGTACATACAGACACCACCGATTTCAAAACAATCGCGTGAAACCTCGAGACAGCAATTATCGTGAATCATGCTAATATTCCGACAGTTTAATACGATTGTCTCGTATTTTAATAACACCGCCCGGAATCGAGGATAGCGATGCGTAATTTGAAATTGTACAATTAAAATAGTGGATGCGTAGTGTGTAATTTTTAAGCTTCCAAGGCACAAGCGTTTTTGCAATACTTTTAACCACGTAGCACGGCTGCGACCTAAATGCTTTATCGTTTCTACCGGCGTAAACGATTGTCCGCTTTTCCATGGTTAATTAATAATTTCCAGTTAATAGTTGCGAGTTGCAGTAGACGGTTAATTATGTGACGCATCAATGACGAAGTCGCATGTGCCATTCGCGTCTCATCCGCGCATTATTTTTTAAAGAAATTACATACAGAGAAGAATGTTCACGATCAGTTATTGTTTTGAACATTTTTTTAGTATTTCACGCGGTATCTCGTATAATTAGCGTTCCTTTGTAGCTCCGCTGTAGTAATTTTGCTCCAAAGCAAAATTTTTCAAATGGTCAAATGGAATATATTTATAAAACTTTTCCAGGACCAATTCCAGGATGCAAACGTTGCACCAGTTCGGAGATGATTTATTGCGAAGATGAGAGCGTCATAAACGATCATTGTTGTTGCGATGGCAGCTTTAACGGTGAGTTCTGTAATAACCTTGTTTCTTCAGATTTACTTTGAAGTGCATTCTTTTCACACAATTTCTTGCGCGTTTGTTTATCGGTCCCCATAATGGAATCAATATTATGATGTCTAGAATATTATAATGTATGGATTGTACACGAAATGTATGAATATATTATAATTATAATAAACACAACCGAGTGCAATTTAAAACAGTGAAAATATTAAAAGACTTAATATTGTTTTCACTACATTAAATTTTAATGAAGAATATAAATTTATATTTAACTTCCACGTCTTCCAATCGATGCATAAACTTTTTATTTTGCATAAACATCCGAAGTCTACTGATAACAATGTGTCGATATTCTAAATTCTGTCAATCGCTCAACCATTTCAAATTTCACCTACTTATTTTTATATAAGAGCTTATCTAAGTGAATGAGAAGAATATTATTCCAAATCATTTCAATCGATTGAAAATAATACAACAGTATTTCTAAATTCTTTAAGTGTTTTCATTGTTTCGTCCTTGATCTAGATATTTTTGTTATGAAAGCACGAATATAACCTTGCTGCTTCAGATTTGTTTTGTTCTTTATAATGCGAACCGTTTGAAATGAATTCTTTTTGTGCATACGATTTCTTGTTTTGATCGGTCTCGATAATGTGGAACAGTTACCTAACCAGACGATTTCTTTGATCTTTATTAGCTTTCCCATTACCTATCGGTCACGTATTGTTACCGTCCTTCGCTTATTTCTTTCTGGAAATCACTTGAAAATAAAACCAGCAAAATCGTGTGTAGACAATTCCTGCGTAAAGAATAATTGACCGTGGAAACATCGGTGACACGATTACGCAACTCTTTACGGAAATTTCGAATAACCATAATGAGAACTGGAATCGCTGCATAATCTTCGTACAACAGAGTAACAGATCTCGTAATCTGAATCATCTGAATGCACGTCCTCCTGTTGCGCATGGAAAAAATAATGCGGCGAAACGTGAATGGCAATGCAAACAATACTTGTGCCAAACAAAGCAGTTGCTTCGCCGAATGAAAATTTTAACGATATTTCATGCGGTTGCAACAAATACGAATAGGCAAAAGAGGCGCGTTATAGTTTCAAACAGTTGAAATGATTAAAAGTAGAAACGAAACTTATGAGATTTTCTCGAGAAATATACATTACAAAAGATACTATAAATTAATCAAGTTACGCTTATATCAGCTTGTTTGTACCAAATTTTCTAATCGAATTTTAAATCACTTTCCGATGAGTTAGAAACTTGAAACTTTAAACATAGCTCAGAATTGGATGACAATGCAATATTAAAAAAAAAATTTTCAAAACTGTGCGTTTAGTAGATAAAAAAATCTCAGCAGAGTATCTCAGCGGGAATCGAACCCGGGCCTAAGGTAAAGACTAAAAAGTAGAAAATCATTTTTTTAGGTATTAGTGATCATAAATAAAAACGTGGAGCGCCCACGAAGATTACGTTAATATAATTTAGCGCTCCAATTTATAGTCACTGATATTTTAAAAAAAATTTTTCTCCCGTTCAGTGAGTTTTAGTATAAGCGTGGTTTTTAACAAGTTTTTTTATATATATTTTTTTATTTTAACAATTGAGTCGTGTCGACACAGTTTCGAGCCCAAGGATTTAATAACGATACTACTCGGGCGGGAAAGGAGGCGTTATGATAGGGGATTCATTCGGACCAATAAAAAATGCATAAGCTCAGCGGCACCTTTAAATACAGCTGGACGGAAAGGACAATCACCTGTTCAGGAAATTATCGTTAGCAGCAAGAATCCATCCTTGTTTTTCACACGCATGTTGATGTCACAGGCATAGGATGGTTATACCGGGTGACTAATACGAAACAATGCCGTGTCCGCTGACAGTGCTACTTCGTATTCCAGGAGTCCTTCCTCCGAACTCTATACATGACTATCGGTCATCGGCCCCTAAATTTATTTGCTTAAGTTTCTGATTAGCATATCTCCGCGCGACCTTGCTTTCTAGAACGGACTACGATATAATATTCCGTTAATAATCATACGATTTTCAGCCGTGACTAGCGTGTAACTGCTGTATTGTTTTTAGCGATTACTAACTACTGTATGCAATCATCTACTGATCATGTTAGTCACAGTATTGCAATTCAGTGTCAGTGACGGTGTTATATTTTGTCAGCAGTTTATCAATCATCATCATGTTTCGTTTCGAGTAATCCTTTTCCTATAGTTTCAATAAAGCTGCATTTTAACTTTTTTCACTCCGAATTGCCAACAATTCCCTACTAACTGTTTGCTTTGATCTCGATCAAAAATTTGAAATAAACATTTTTCGGAATTAAACTTGAAGTATATAATATACATTGATTAATTTTTACAGACGCAACTATATATTTCTTGAAAATGGTCTTAAACTAGACCGAGACGTTGAAAAAAGTTATATTAATTTGCAAAACTGCTTAGTTAGTAACATAGGATCGAATCTGTGCACCGTAAATATCAATTTATTTATATAATTCCCTACTGTTCAAAGTGTTTTATTTGAAATTTATTTCGAAGGACAGGTCGTTGACTGCTACTGATTTTAAACAGTTTTGTTTACTAATTATATAAAATGTAGCTTTCAGACTTTGTTGTAATTTATAGTTGTGGAACTTATTTTAGTTTTTTAACTAGGAAAGTGAATTTCTGATGTCGAGTCATACTCGACAAAGGAGTGCAAATTTAATAAAATATTTTTTAGATATTTTATTTGACAATTATTGAAATTGTAAAAGTGTTTTCATTATTATAGTATTATATTCATGTGCCGTACACTATCGCAGATTCATAATTATGTTTGTAGAAAATTATTTTTTTATTCATCGACGACCACTCTTCGTTCTTTGAATCCTTGGGAACGTACCGATTTCTAAATTGATTGTTAACTGAACAATTCATAATGAATGACTCGTGAACCCAACCTTATTGACGGTAATGTATGTGCTCATGCATAATGTTCAGGTAATTGCGTAAATATTTTTTCATTTTTCTCGGAAGCCATTATAATACTTGAATATATGGGTTTCATTAATATTTTTAAAATACATTTTTAGATTATTACGCATTTACGATAACAATAGAGTGAAAATTATACAAAACTGTAAACATATCAGCAGAATCTTGTTATATCATTTTCAACTGATTGAAATTATTGGACGAAGAAAGTACATTTTCGTCAATCTCCTGTTTTGTATGATTGACTTGGACAATTTTCGATATACAACAATTATTTTTTTCCTTTTACTTGAATTTCACCAATTTAAAAATGTACTCTCCTTTCGTTCAAATTGAATCACCGCTTTTATCGTTGCAATCATGTATGTACTTCTGAAAGATTCATATACGCACGCGTGAATGAAAATTTAGCTTAGTCGAGACGTTAAATTTTTTATTAGTTTTGTACTATTCAAGCATAGGAATTGTAAAATCACGAATTTCCGGATGCATTCATAGGATTGTGTAATATGTCGATATGCACAACACAATAATCACTGTTAACGCACGGCAAGTGGAGACGCGAACAGCAGTAGCAATGACAGTAAATAAAATTGCGTTACTGCACGCACCACGCAGCACGTATCGAATACGTGAGTTCGTTTCGATCAGTCATACGAATCGCACATTCTGCCTTGCACTTTTCTATTCGACCGAAACGATTAAACCGTTGGGCGATGCCGTTCAAAACGATGCTGATGATTAGACTGTGGATCTTTATGCAATTACGGCTTCTGAATATTTAAAAAAAAGCTAGGATATAAAATATGACAGAATCAGACCTGGGTAAAAAATATTTCAACTAAGAAATAGAAATTTTCGCAAATATTATTTCTCGCAACTGTATTACATATGTTTCATTTGAAATTAACACTAAATTACTGTTACAAATGAAGCATAAACACAGTTATGAGAAATTCTCTTTCTAAGTCGAAATATTTTTTCAACTAATACTAAATTACTGTTTCAAATGAAACATGAAAATTTTTATACTATTCAAATTCTGTATGTACACAGTTGCGAGAAATAGTATTTGCAAATATTTCCATTTCTTAGTTGAAATGTTTTTTCAACTAATACTAAACTACTGTTTCTAATGAAACATGATAAATTTTCATAATTATAATACTAGGCATAATGTATAATACTAGCGAAATTATATTATTCCAATCTAACCCCTTCCCTTACGTTTATCAGTGATTAGAACTTTCTTTGTAGTTCATAATTTCCTAAAAAAGGAGAAAATTTATATCTATTGTATGCCTCTAGAAGTTGTCCCATAACTATACATTAACGAAACCAAAATAGAATTGCATCTTGGTTTAAAGGAAATTAATAACGTAAATACATATTTATTAGACTCTGTTCAGAATTTTCATCACGAGTCTGACACGATATTGTTGAAAAAGGGGTTAATTGTTGTACCAATCTTTTATTTCTGACATTTTTCTTATTCCTGTTGGCATTGTTTGCAAGCAACCGTTCTGACAAACAGTTGTGGAACATTTAATCTGGTTACAGGAAACCGTAATTAAGCCATTTGATTTTACTACTTCGCAACCATCATCGTTATCTGTGAATGAAGCAGAGATACGATTTGGCCCACTTGCACAAACTGTCGTGAACGTCTCAAACCTTCAAGTAACTGTATTTCAGATAAGCTTCATAGATAAGCAATTTAGACAAACTTTATACAAGAATTGAGTTTTGCAAATATAAAACATTTTGATGAAAATTGAAAAATAAAATTAAATATTTTCTCTCATACAGTGAAAAAATAAATCTTTTTATATGATCTGTTTGTTAAAAGTATGTTTTAAAATCGTATTTTTACTTCTTTGTGTCTCACTTGCCTACTCTTTTTTTTTAAATTATAAATTCGTAAAATCCGTAGTCTAATTATAATTATAAATACTTTTAATTAAGATAATTGTCCTTAAATAATTTGGAAAATAAAATTGCTACCTCTGTACGCAAATCTCCGGGAATAAATCCGATTTCTGGTTACCGGTTACGCTGCCGGAACTGAGAAAGAACCGGAAACCCTAGCACCACGTTACCTGCATTGGTTAATCGAGCCGAGTATAAAACCGGTTAGTTATCGCGATATTTCGTTTCGTGTTCGAATGTTTTATCGACCGTGAGGCGATATATAAATCGAGAATTCGTCATGTTTCGTTTCAAAACAAATTCCAAACCACAATGGTTTATTTATATCGATTAGAGTGCGTAGCCTCTTGCGGCTATGCTAATTTTAATTCTCTTCTTGCGAAAAGTGAAAAACCTTTGCGTTTTAATCTCGAACTATTAAATAAGATAATTATTGAATTTTTGAAAATCTTCAAATGATATTCACGATAGCCTCAATTTACGATATTTTCTGTTAACATTCTTTACGTATGCTACATGACAGTAATTCTTATAATTACTGATTAATTACAAGGATAACAGAATGTAAGGATTATATTTTTAATGTGAAAGCATTCCCATTACTTTTCCATATTAATTATTATACACTGTGTTGCATGTAATCAACATTTTAGCTACTGGGATGTTATTAACTATTCACATAGACTTCTTAAAGTTATATTTAAAATCACTTATCTCAAACGAAACAATGAAATCTTTTAGACTATGAAAAACATTTTGTTATTGCTACTAAAAACATTATTTGGAGATGCTCAGGTATTAATAATCGACAAGTTAGGAACTGTTAAATAAACAATAGTAGGCAAAGTGTTGCTCGACACTGTTAAATTCCTACGCACACGCACTTTCGAAACA
This sequence comes from Lasioglossum vierecki, assembly GCA_028455595.1. Lineage (NCBI taxonomy): Eukaryota > Metazoa > Arthropoda > Insecta > Hymenoptera > Halictidae > Lasioglossum > Lasioglossum vierecki. The sequence continues at coordinate 11,217,678 of CM052336.1, forward strand.
CCCCGTAGATTTCTAACGTTTCTGTGATTTTCATTGATTGCCACTTTTTTCTCATGCATAGTAGAAGCGATCGTGTTTCGTATATTTATCAGTCTATTGTTTTAGAGGTATTCCCTTTCGTCAAGCATACTTGTCGCGTGGGACCAGAAGAATGTAAAGTGCATGCTGGGGACTGCGCTGAATACGCGAGGTTACGGGAATGCTGTTGTCATTCCTATTTAGCTTCTTACTGTAAGTATTACTTTCCTAATTACACCTTTCAAGCCTGTACAATAATTAACGAAAATACTTGGTTGCCGATGTACGCTCACGTCCATAAATCATAAACCATAACATTCCACTATTGTCGGGAAAATAAAAACTGTGACCTTGTCCTAAGTTCGTAAAGCAATCTTCGGGCAAATTCGGATTCTCCAAAAATTACCAATATATAATATATAATTTTATATACAATATATATAATTATATATATAATTTTAGACTGTGATGATTTTTACAATTTCAACGTCGACAATTGCATCCACTGTATATGATCAAAATCGCTAAAAGTGAATAAACATCCTGTTATTTTTATAAGACAGTGTAAAATGTAATCACATTCAATGCGTTTACTGATAAAAGTTTGTAAGATTATCAACCCTCTGTACTAGGAGCTATTTTAACTTAAGAATTATACATTCCATCCGGTCTGGAATAATTCCATTGTATTACATAGATTGTTCCATATGAAATGTCCGATTTCAGAATGCAACTCTTATAAAACGTTTCGATCAAGAGATAAAACGTTGAGCTACAAAGCGTGCTACGACCGGTTCTCGAATTTTTTATTTCACAATTAATGAAATTATAAAGATGCAACCACGTTTTATAAGGCGATCATGGGCCTGCTACATATTTATAGTTTTATGTTTATTGTATAATTTTTTGAAAGTAAACTTTATCTCAACGTCAACGCGACTGTCGTTTGTTCCCTTTATATGTTCGGAAAAATAATTGATTGACGATTTTTGGTAAAAAGAAAACTAGTCGTTGATGATAAAAAAGAACTATAAAATCAGGATAACAATCTTGTAAGTGAAAAACGCGAATCACCATAATATCTTATTTTTGCCGTAATACGATCAAGAAACTTAAAATTTGTAGATGGAATACTAAGGCACACAAAATTGCGTTTGTTTAATGTAATTGCTAAAAATTGGACATTTCATATGCAACAACCTAATATATGTTTTTTTGCATTTTATGGCTATGAAATTGATATGTGTGATACTTGATTTGATACCAACCTATTGAATAATTGTAAACAATATTGTGAATAATGGTACAGCAATTTTTGAGTTTTTGCTGATACTTTTTAGACATTTTTACCGGTTGTTTTTACCTGTAAAATGTTTATTCGTTGAAATCGCGTACGGCGAGAAACAAGGGAAATTGTTCGATTGCATATTACGGGATCACACTACAATAGATAGAATGGCGTCACATCTCGAATTTCCGGTCATCGAGTACAGCTGTTTCACGGATCATTGAACAGCGACTCTCCTGAGAAGTGGGAAAGATTTCGAAAGAGTTGTCAATGAATCTATTATCATAGTATTATGCATCGCGCGATCATTCCAAATGTTATCATCATTGAAATGGTTCAAGGAAGATACGATTTATCGTACAGTTGCAACAATCGTGTTTAACATAAACTCTTTGGAATATAATGAAGACAATAAATCGATACGATTGTGCAATTGTTAATCAATCATCTAAAAGGATTTGCTGAATGTCTTTGGGAGTTAAACAAATGCTTTTGTTAAGATTCCGTATTTCCTAGTTAGTATTGGAGATACTTGTACAAAATGTCTCTTCCCATAGTTTTCTACTTAACAATGGAACTGATTTAACCCCTTGCCAAACGTGTGACGAAGATTGCAAACAGAATGTACTAGACACAGATATTATTAATTTATAAATCTTTGAATGTTATTGGCGCGCTGGTACGATCATTCTTGACAATAATTAAGCTATTTTTTGCAAATTTACATAAACATGTCACCGGCATGGAACCAACATGCGTTTCCTCAAACTTTAAAGAACTTAAATTAATAACTAATTTGGGTTAAGCAAGTGAGCATTCATACAAGTTGTAATTTTTTTGTATTCTTTTTTCTTTCTCTTCTGATTGGGTTTTTAAGATTTTGTTTCCTTTTTCTGCATTTGGTCTGACAACCATGTGCTAATTAGAAACAAATTCTTACAGACGCAATTACAATGAAATAAGTTTCTTGAAAATGATCCAAATCGTGGATCGAAACGTCGAAATATTTTTTTGTAAATTTGCAAAATAGCTTAATTACTGTCAAGAATGATCGTATCAGCGCGCCAATAACATTCAAACATTTGTCAACAATTGTCGATCGAAAGAAAAGAAAACCGTTATTAATTTATGTCGAAATATAAAAATCTATGCTTCTGTTATCAATATATACTATTTTGTTGAAATAGTATATGAAGGATAAAAATCGAGATCAGGCAGAGTTTGATGAATTATTTTGAACGATTTACATTATGGTGAATGGTTCGTGTAATAAATCTGACTGTACACGAATGATTGTAGATGGTTACACAACTGATTTTGTACTCGAATGATAAAGTTAGACTTCTAGTTGAACTTTAAGGGAAAAAAATTATCTTATCGAAGTCCATATGGGTTCGTATAGGATTCCCACATGCTCCTGTGAAACTGTTCAATATTCTTGAATATGCAAACCCCATTTAAATGTGTAGTTCATTTTTCTTCGAGTATTTACGATTAAACAAAACTTCTATCTTCGAGAAAGCATTCAAGTTGCAGCAGAAATAATTGATTTACATTTAGATAAAATAATACAGTTATTATTCGAAAGTATTTATAATATTTCATTTCTTATTTCTAATTTAGTATGCATCTTACACATTTCAGTTAAATTCGCAAGTCAACTTGATATCACAGTCGCACAGTGAGCTTGCTTTTTGTGGCCAAAATTCAATTTTTCGACTTTCAAATTTCAACAAAATTTTTTTCCCTCATAATAAGAACACTTTAAAACCTCGAAATTCTAAATATGAGGTCTTTCGGATAGCTTTCCGAGCAGATATAGCGTTTGAAGTTCACAATTATGAAATTGGAGTAACAACTAAATAGTTGAATTATTCTTTACACATTGCTAAAATGAAAATTTGTACTATATTTTCGTATGTGTGAGCAGGTATATTTTAGTTATTTAATGGTAATATAAGCATATTTCAATCAATATACGAAGGACATAAAGTTAAGTGCACACACACACACAATGTAAACTTTAGGTAGAGTTTTAAAAAAATCTTGAAAAATGTTAGCATTCAGACTTGATTTTTCTGAAAGTTTAGACCTTCAACATATACACATGTAAATTTCAGCTGCACCTTCCTGCGCTTTATAATTCTACGTGTATTTTAACAAGCAGACGTTCGCGCGAGAAGTACACACTCTAATGCTACGTTCTGAATGCATCACACATTTTAAACTTACACACGTATATGATATATGTAGTTCATAGAATTATATAATTTATACAATTATATAATAATAATAGTTATTTTTTATATAAAATATTTATTTTATTACTTATTTTATAATTTATATTCTATCTTTTATTCTGATAAAAAAATGTTTCGAACGAAAGTTGATAAGTATTCACTTTTTTACAAATTTCAATATACAAAATTAAAGAAAAAAATTTTTTTTATAAAGAATGAAGGTTACCTCAATTTTTGAAACATTAACATATATTTTTTACATCGTAGTATTCTAACTGGTATCAAGGCGAATCCAGCGACCTATAATAAGATAACATTAAATCTTGAAATAAAGCTACAATAGTTTTGGCCACAAAAAGCGGGTTACCGGACCACTGTGAGTCGTTATGACGATCAATAGAAAATCACACGGAATCTAGAATAATGTAGAAAAATTTCTTGACTTATTATTAACAAAAATGTTTGATTTCAGGGAAACATTTGGCGAATAACGCGCAGTCGTATACAGGGACATGCGTTACAAAGTTCCTGGCCATATTGGTGGTGCTCAGGTTACTCGCGTAACCGACAGAAATACCAAATATTTTGTATAATAATTTTAATAAATTATTTTTCCATGAATATATACCGGAGGTACAACGAAATCGAATTTCTACAGATTTGATAACATTTGTACTTTTACAAACGTCAATGAACAAGCTGTTTCGAGCCATTTTGGCAAATTCAGTACAAACGTGTATCTAAAAATGTTCTCTTCGTCAATAATTCCAGTTACCTTCCACAATCAATTTCT
>CM052336.1:11222116-11281566 GCA_028455595.1 Lasioglossum vierecki
TGGACCACCGCGGGTTTATGGCCCTTGACCTGCGCATGGATGGTCGGCCATGTGACGCTTCGATGCGAGCTACTCGCACGATGTCATCGGCTCGCATCTCAACCTTCTCAACCCCTAGCAACGCGTTGTTGACAGGGTTAGCAACGAGGGTAATGATATAAATAAAAAATGAATCGAGCCGATGCGAGCCGATGACGTCATGCGAGTAGCTCGCATCGAAGCGAGCTATCCGCATTGTGCGAACGCTAGCTTCGTGCGAGTACTCGACTCGGCTTGCATTTTCGAGTTCGCTGGCAGCCCTGGCTAAGAGTGGCTAAGAGTCCCCGTACCATTTCGATGTCGCGCTCTATGTTACCGATAGTTCGCGGATTTAGGTCTGTGATGCCGCACACAGGTTATTTAATTCAGACGTTTCACCGCTAGATGGTTATAGCGTTTCCATCTCCATGGAGGAATGATTTTTCAAAATACCGTAATTAGCTGTGATTTATGGGTATATGCCATACGGTTTCGATGCGTAGGAACACGAGGAGCGGTTTGAGACCAAAATCAATAAATTTCATCTTCTAATTGCCACGGTATGTAACTTTTTTTATTTCAATGTTGCTCGTTGACACCACTAGATAACGCCGCCATTCACGAAACTCTTTTGTCTCCGAATAACGTTCCTTTACTACTTTGAGCAGTTTGTTAGAATTATGAATGGCGTCTTACGAGCAAAACGGCACATTCTTAAAAAGAATTTAAACAATATATTTTTACCGGTTCAATTTTCACCATAACAAAAGTAATTTAATAATAACGTTATAGATGTCACGAAATAGTTAAGGGGACTCTTGGGCCCTACAAAATCGGGCAATGAAAATACATTAAATATTAGACGAAGAACGTGGAACAAAAAGATATATGGATGGTTTCTTTATGATTTCCATTTCTATACTTCGTCCGTAGTTCAAGTAGATTCTCTATCAATCCTAACATTTGAAATTAGCGGTACCATTGGGAATGTACGATTTCGCGTTTTACGAATTTTATAGTACCAACATTTGCAAAAAGCGAGTAAATGGAAACACGAATGATTCATATGCCATCTACATTTGTAAGATCGGCAAATTTGGCAATTATTATATATTTCAATTAACTCTGGCTTATACAAATATTTATTTTATCGCAAAGCGTTAAAAATGATGTACCTAAACATGAGATGAAATTTTATTATGAGGTAAAAATATAGGAAAGTTTTAGCAACACCTTTATTAAAAACTATACTTTTCTTTACAAATTTGAATTTACTTTTAATTTATTGATGCAGAAAATCATAACGTAATATTTACGACCAAAAAGTTTTGCTGCTATTTTCGTGGGATTTTATAACCTAGTTAAATAATTACTGCAAATTGCTACCAGCAAAGATTAATGAATGCATACTACGAATTGTAGAGAGAAAACGATCTTTGACCTGCCAATACATAATAATGCTCGGTCGCATTTTGTACAAATTACGAAGAATACATAAAATTAATTACAATAAACATTTAGCTATTTCTACTTTTATGCTTTTGATGCAACAAATTTTATTCGTGAATATTAAATAAAGATAACGTTTGCTCTTTTTCGTCGTGAATTTATACGTTCTTATAAATTCACAAATTTACTGTTTATTTTCCGACATTTTTCTTTAATAGTAACATTTCATTTTTATATTTCATAAATGGACATCAGATTTTATCCCTTTATGATTAGAATGGTGTAATTTCAAACAGTAAAAACATTAGAAGAACTTAAAAATACAGTTATACATTATTTTCAATCGATTCAACATATTAAGGAAGAAAATAAATATCTATTTCACTCCAGTTTGTTGCAATTTAAATGGAAACTGGGTTATTTAGAATAAGGACCCATTTATACGTTCTATTGAAACTAAAACTTTCAACAACTCCATATTTTAAACCGAGCCTATTATTAGACAGTCTTCACCTGAACAACTCCGATTTCAAAAATCCCAATACATTTCTTTAACACTAGTCGTACCCATTAAAATGACGGATTCTAATATTTTATTGTTCAGAGTTTGAAGATGCATCTGTGAGAAATAATTCACTAAATGCATTTCTGTCAATCATTTCTAGTGCTTCGTAAATTCAGTGTTGAAACAGCCCCAGATACAATGTGTTCAGTGATAGAAACGAATTCGAATCAAACCTGGGCGTTTTACAAAATTTTTAAATAACATTATTTTTAAAGTTGTTCATTAAAGAAATACATTATTATTAATCAAATACCAAAGGGCATATTATTTCTAGAATTGATTTACAAATTATTTATCGAAACAAATAACGTCCAGATCTGTTTCGAATACTCTCGACAGGCACTTTAACAGCATTATTCTTTGAAATTATCAGTTCTGCAATTTATTATTTTCCTAATTATTTGAATAGCTTGCGAGACACGTATCAATTGCAATACATTATTTGTCAAGCATTGGTATGCAAAGAAAGATCGTAACGTTTTCAAATTAAGAATCGAAGATAAAATTAAAGTATTTATCCATAAGTTTATTCAATAACACGAGAAGTTACCTCGAAAATGGCCAATAATTAATAGAACGGAATGGAAAATATGATATTAACTAAATATCTAAATTTTATCATTTAATTCGAACTTATTTTCGTTCCAACTCAATACTAAAGAGCATATTAATTTCTACGATTGATTTATACGAATTACATTTATATATCGAAAGAAATCTCGCCGAGGTTTGTTTCGAATATTCTCGACAGACACTTGAATCGATTCACAGTGGCAGAAAAAAACTGGTTGTAAGTAGGATAATAATGGTATCGTGTGTTCTGTAGATCGCGGTGTGAAATATCTCGAGATGCTGCTGGCTACGTTGTTGACGGCCGATTAAACGTCGGTGCGCCACAGTGGCGACTGCGCGTCGTCGGTGTGCGCATGCCGCGCGTGCGCTGTGCCCTAGTGCCGCTACAGTGGCGCCAGTAATGGCGGCGGAAAACACGCGCGCACGCCACACCGCCGCCGGTTTGTTTCTCCACGCCTCTACCTCGCCTCCACCACCGCCACCGTTCTCACGACTCGTGGGTAAGTATCCTCACACTCCAATCAGTCTGCACTCGCATGTCCACGAGGTTGCTCGCACAGGCTTGGCGCATTCCTTTCGCACTGACCCCTCTCTCGTACCTGGCTCACCACGTTTAGTGCATTACCAGACATCCGTACCGTGTGAACCGAGCCACCAGTTGAGGTACTTGTCGGGTATTATCAGTCGCCCGAGAGGTTAGGTCACAGTGATCCACCCGTGGCGGGCTCACGGTCTCGTTTGAATTTGAATTCGTCGCGCCACATTCGACCAGCTCGATAACCCGTACAACACTGGTTTCGTAAACACTGTAAATCAACGTTCAACCGTTTGACGAACAATACTACTCGACCACTGTCAAAACAGTTTGCACGGTTTGTTTGTGGTTTACGCGGCTGTCGGACCGCGTGACAGCCACGCGGTGAGGTTAGGTTTATTCCTCGCCTAACGCGCTCTTTTCGAACGGATCGCTTCGCGACGTCGCTTCGAAATCGATTTATGCGGTTATTAGTGCAAACATCTGGTGATAAGGACACGTTCCCTAAGAGACGGATAAGGACCATGAGATCCATGGAAATAGAGTGAATGTTTTCAGACGGTCGTATTTCGTGCAGTGACTTCTTCGGTGATCAGCAAAATGTACGCGTGATGGTGATATTTGTTATATACATGAATTTTTATAAGCTATCGGTTAGATTTCTTATACCTACACACGCACACCGTACACTCGCTACCTGTGAAACAGATACTGTATATGCAATGACGATAGCATACAACGTGTTTTGACGCGTTCAACGGTGATCGAAATTACGTTAGCCTGTTGCGTCGTTGCGTTGCGGGTGTTCAGTGCTGTCATTCGGTGATTATTGAAAGTGTTTGGAACGTTTAATAAAATTGTTTACAGTCTTTCGAGCTATTGCGTTTCATAAAAAAAATTCCGAATGAATCGCGTTCAATTGAAATTCGTTTTTGTGATGTTTTTTTTTAAAATTGTTTTACCAAGTTTATTCAGTGAATTATATTTTTGGGGAATATTTTGCAAGATTGATACCAAAGAAATCTTCTGTTAGACCTAAACGAATGATTACAGTGATACAAATATTTGTTTATCTTAACTGTTAATCATTAGCACGTACACTCTCGAGTGTGGTTCTATTTTTAAGATATCGTTTAAATTGTTAAATATGTTGGTATCTAATCAATTATTATAATTAGATTGCGGATGTTTATGCTATTTCCAAATTTTGTAAGCTTTAAAAAAGGTTTTTTTTTGCTACCAGTTGTGTCAATGAGCAATACTTTTAGGAAATAACAAAGTGACAATAGTATTTTAAAAACTTTCTGGTCCACAAAAGAAATTTTTTTCTTAATTGGCTTATTGTTAGTTCACAAACGAACAACGTACATTCAAATTTCGATAGTCATCGCGTTTACTTCATTTTACAAAAGACTGATGAAGTCGGTAACAAATTTCAAGTGAACACAAATTTGAAATGATTAACTGTGAAGGCTCAGAATTCTTGCATTGAAAGAACTTTGCATTAGAGTCTTTACGACCAAAATGACAAATTTCAAGTCTTGTACATACATATAGTAAATGTAAACTAAAATTTGTAATGAACGAGTCCAGAAATTTCATTTGACTTTTCCAACAGGAATATAAACAAATTTTAACTGTCTTTTATCGATAAATTCAATAAAAATAGTGAAAATATGTAGAGCTTTCATGATATAATTATATATGAATTATTTAAGCAACTAAATTCAGCTATTTCGTGACAAAATTTGTTCGTTATTATTAGACAGCGGATTTCCATGCAAAGTACAAATTTTGTACCTGAATTACAACAAACTGGAGTGAAATAGAAATTTATTTTATTACTTGATGTGTCTTATAGGTTGAAAATAATGCTGTTTTAAATTATTAGGTTGGCAATTCAATTTTCGACCTTCAAATTTTCTCAAACAAACCATATATATATTTTTAAGCCCGAATATTTTATATCTAATTAATCATAAAATTTAGAGCTTTCCAATGATATACAGTTCAACAAGAATCCTGACTAAATGAGGTTACAATGATACATTAAAAGAATTACGAAACAAAAAGCCGCGAATTTAGTTAGCAACCACCAACTAATTTTTGTCAGAAATGCATAAAATTCGCTGTCTAGTTATTACTCGTTGAAAAGTAGCTGGAAAAGCGCCGTGCGGGAAGAAAATTCGATATTCAGTAAAATACTAATTTCATATTTGGAAGCTAATTTGAACCAGGTCGATTCGAGTACTTTCTCGAATTTCGGTTTGTATATTTACACGGTAAAATTCATCGTCGCGCAACATTACCGTGCGTTGCAACGCGCGCGCGGCAATTAAATTCCATCGGCGATGCAGAGTCGGCAACGAGTTACTAATTTTTCGATATTCGATAAAAGTATCTGAACACCCACGATGATTTTTTTTTCGATTCCTCGAGTTTTTCGTCGCGGAAATTAGCTCGTAGCTTTTTCGTTAGGAGAGAATGAGAAGCTAGATACAACCACGATCGATGCAGTCGCTCGTGGATCAAATTCGATAGCTCTCGTTGAAACACAAGAAGGAACAGAAATCGAAGTCATTTGTCGATTGAGTCGTTGACTATATCATGCTTGAATTGTTCTTAAATGTTCCAAATTATTCTGCGTTCATAGCGTTGGCCACGTTGTCTTTTTGTTTGTCAAATTCTCGACGCTCCAAACAACCGTGCATTTCAGACAAAAAGTATGGGAAATAGTAATTGAAATAGTTCTGTTCGATTAAGATAGCATTTAAACATTTATTTCATGTCTCGGTTCTACAAACTGTATTTTGTTAGGACTATTGATTGAAATAATAATATCATGGTTGAATTGCCCTTGAACATATTCCAAATTATTCTAGAATTATTATCGTGTTTCTTTATATCCTGTCTTTTTGTTAATCAAATTCTCTATTAAGAATCTTTAATCGAGCAGAGTTGAATATGAACAGCATTAGAGATAATAATCGAAACAGTTTTATTCTTTAATATTCTACGTACAAAAGAACGTTTGAAAATGTCTATTATACTAGATTTGGTAATAGTTTTTGTAGAATATACTAGGAACAATTATGCGAACAACTTTGGTTTAGCGATGTATGAAAAATAATTGTTTCAAGTAATATTCACTGCTCTTGAATTCATTTTCTTCGAGAAGTAGTAGAACTAGATCAACCAGTATTTCCATTATTACGGCAGTAACTAATTGTTTGCAACTAATAACTGTAGCACGGTTTAGAAAATAATTTTTAAATTCTATTGTTCCCAGTGCTGCAACCGAGATGTATAATTAGACTGCGGATCTTCGCGCAAAATAAAAATTGTCCGGTTTGATTGTGGAACGTATTTCTTGGTAATTTGAATAATTTGAGAATAACAAAGTTAATTGCTCTGATATTTCCACTGTTCCCATCTACCCACTTTGATCATAAACGTATTAAATCCACGGTCTATGCATAATTCAAAGATGATGAAATTTGCAGTTTACAATTTGGAATTTAAAACTCGTAAGATCTGAAATGACGTTATTCGAACGATTTACAACTTCTCGATCAAATGTGCTGTATAATTGGTAATGATTGCGCAACGGATTGTATATCTTCAGCTTCTACTGATTGAGAGTTTGAGGAGATGAGTCAGCATGACTATAGTGGAGGTCATACTGTAAATTTTCAAAGGGACAGAAATAATAAAAAGCAAATTTATGAGAGAGAAATTGTATCATAATAGATATCTGTTTCTCACCGAAGCAACGTTATCAAAAAACAGATTTTTCCAAAATTTTTAACATCCACTTTATATTTTACGGACAAGAAATTGAATAAAGTATATATTGCATATATAACAATAGTATTTATCGTTGCATCCGATTATTGAACGTGGGAAATGTTTAAATTGTTTCTCATAAAAAAATTCGAGGAATCGCGACGAAACACAGGCAATTGTTAGCATTACACTACACAACAATACCGAATACAACACAAGGATTATAAAGAATACCATAAATACTGTTTCTTATCGAATCCAATGTCTCATATAATATTACAAGATTCTTTTATAAAATTTCAATGCAGTCATTCACGTAGAATTATTTATTACAATCGTGCAATCTTCCGAATAAAATTAGACAATTTATAGAACCAAGATAGACTCGATTTCCATTTTATCGCGACAAAAATGAATTTTCTGCATTTAATTTTTCAAGAACAATGATCTCCACTGCATACTAAAATAGACCTTCGCGAGCATAAATTGATAGATTTAATCTCCGCGGGATCGCGATAACAACGTTAATAAAAAATCGTGCAACATTTAAACATTCCGAAAGAATGCATACATTTTATACGATAATTGAGCGCAGCTCGGTACCATAACGAGCGATTCGTTCTGCCCTATAGTTTTAACACTACAACCACCAGCCAACTGATCCACCAATTTCTTGTTTCACGATTACCAAAGCAAATGAAACAAATTTATTTATTCCGCGCTGCGTTCAAAATTTCGCAAAATTCTCGGCAGCCGCGCTCTTCGCGATTCTCTCGCGAGACATTAGAAACCAGTCGTTTTTAGTGCTCGGTGCTACTAGTGTTAAAGAGACCGATAAAATGGTGTGAGAGTCTCATATTTCTGACCAATGCAGAAATTGTACCTAGACATTCGATTCGATGCAAACAGTATTTTCACGTTCGATCTCCGTCCGAGTTGGAGCAGTTCCTCAACTTACACGGACGGATATCTTTACAGCGGACAAATGGCTTTTCTTCAATTTCTTAGTTTTTTTTCTCTAGCCGAGAGAAATCGAGTAAATCGCGACGGAGACTAACATTCGCGAACTGTAACAACTCTCTCTCTCTCTCTCTGCGATCTGGACGATTCGCATTCGGTTGTGTAATAAGTCTGAGTTTGACATACCGAGTTTTCAGTTTCGGAAGTATCATACTAGGACCTAGAATTCTCAAAAAATTTTCTCGGACACCTTCAAACTCTTGCACCACGATGTATTTTATAAATAAAAAATGAAATTCTCGATCGAAAATGTAATATAAAATAAATTTGTGATTTCGGCGCACGGTTCGGTCGTTAGCAACAACAGCAAGTTTGCAAATTAATTTAACTGAACGTTTCGATACCTGTATGGATCTTCTTTTTCGAGATACATTTTTGCGTGTGAAAATTAATACGTTTGTATATTGAAACAAAAAAGAAATATATTGCGACACAGCTATGTAAACATATCTTACAAGAAAAAATGATAAAACACATGTATATTACATGTATTTTATTGTTAGAAAATATTATGGAATGCTGTTGTAGTGAAAATTTGCAACAGTTAGGGATAACACGAATTCGCAACCGAGTCGCCAATAGCCTACGACGTTGATGCGACTATAAATAAATTAGGAAGAATAAATTTGCAACAGAGATAACAGTTCTCTTGGAACATAGCATTAATTTTTACCGTGTCTCGGAGAACAGTTTCATCCCCATCGTGGATTTATTACACAACCGGATAGTATTTTCTTCAATTATGTTTCAAGTCGATATAAATCGAAATTGGACGATTGGCGTGACGGGAATATTTTCGCGATATAGTTCGCGACGTTGGATCGGTAGTTAGGCGAAGGATTGAGAAATGGAACACGACGGTATCTGTTCTAGATGGATAATTCTGCGTACGTGCCAAATCATCTACCGCCGCCGTCTCTGGTTGTGTTTTCACAGTCCGGGGGGCTGCCGGAGGCTCTGAGAATGCAAAGACCCTTCAATCCACAAGTTAGTGTCCTATTATCCTTACCTATAACGCTTCAGCCTGTGTGTTTGCTTGTACATCCTCGCCGCCCGCTTTCGCACGCCAATCTGCTGAAAATAATATTTGCAACAGGACCATGCCACGCCGACGATCGGCTTGATCTGCTTTCTTCGCGATAGCCTGATCCACTGGTCTCGTTTCTTGATTACGTACACCCAACAACCTCAAACAAATCCATTTTTTTCAGAATTTCATTCACCAAGACGAACTGCACTGCTGCAGCATTTCAGAATGTTAATTGCACACACTTTCATTAGCAAAAGCTCTTTTTATAAATGGACGAGTGATAAATAATATTGCAAATATCAATAATTTCGAAAAATAATAAGAATTCGATTTCATAGTTTCCATTTGAAAATAGTAATAAAAAAGAATTCGGTTCCTGACTGAATGTGATTGTTTCGAAAAAACTTTTGTTGAAACGCAAATGGATTTCCTTGGAATCGATTTTATATAATAGATCTAGTTAATAGATCTGTTAAACATTATCGTCGGAAAGTGTGAGCGATTCGGACAGCATTCGACGGGGTCTGGCCTGTAATTCATGAAACATTGGTCGCTCGTTTTCCAGAGAACATCGGAGAGATCATTGTCCAAAAAATCACGATGAGAAAATTCTGTGCTAGAATATCAAAAGCGGTTTTAATCAGTGTTACGTTTAATGAAAGCCTCCTCGCATCGCGCGGGTCTTTATGTTTCTCGCAGTTTATTGCGAATTCGTTTTAGCGCACTATCGTAGTGAATAATAAAAGGGAGCCGCCCAATCTTTATGCTTCGAAAAATGTCCATTCGAATGGGCCAACAACAGATGCAATCGCTTCGGCCGCTTGTTGCTTTATGCACGGCCACTGATAATTAATGCATGCTCTGAATAGGGATTTTGTTGCATGTGGGCGAACCTGCGTACGTGTATGGATGGATAAGTAGTGTAGTAGACAAATGCACGTGTGTAGATACATATGTTACAATAGATACTCTTCGGGGAAAAAAAATGAGGGGACAAAAATCATTTCATCGGCATCGTAAGTATTGGACGCAACTGCAGAAGTTATTCAGACTGTTCTAATTGTTATTACTGCACTGCGGCTCTTATTTTTGCAAAATAAAAATTGTCTGCGGTCATTTCGAAAACCAAAATGTACGTTACAATTTCTTTCTTTTAAAACAATCTTGATAAATCGACAAAAACATATAGGCATTGTTAAAATCTGTTAGACTGCGGACATTTTGCAAAATAAAAATTGTTTGCGGTCATTTCGAGAACCAGAAGGCACGTTACAGTTTCTTTCTTTTTTAACAATCTTGATCAATTGACAATCACGTATAGGCATTGTTAAAATCTGTTAGACTATGAACCTTTTGCAAAATAAAAATGGTCTGTGTTAATTTTAAGAAACAGTAGACACGCTGGTTTCTTTCTTTTTCTAATAATAATAATATAAGATGGTAATAATAAGTTTCTAAATTCTGCAGCGAAGAGAGATTTACTCGCGATTTTATATTTGAAATTATGATCAGCCCCTGCGAAACATACGAACCTGTGTGCAGACTTTAAAATAATTAATTATTGAAAATTTAAAACAAGTACTTGGCTGGTTAAAATGTCTTTTCGCGTTTACCTTAAGAGCGACAATATTATAGGGTACAAGAATAAATTTTATGAAGAAATAAATTCAGTGAAAGAGTTGGTAGAAGTCGATTAAAGTTCACAAGTAATAGTTTCTTAAAGTTTGATTTGATGACGCTAACTTGTCAGTCTTTCTTAACCCCGTAATGATTTGTTTTCTGCAACTGTGCTTATCGGAGCAATTTCACTGTTAATAGTTTGCCAGAGTGAAAACGGGTTTCATGTTTATCGTAATCTACATTCGCTTTGTAGATTAAATATTGATAGTTCTACTGCTGATATTTTTAGCGAATTTATATTTTGTAAGGTAAACGATACGTGAAACTAGATTTTATGATAAGTTTAAAAGTTTGAATGTACGATAACAGCAAGAAAACGTCGGAAAATGTTTTAACGAAACAAATGAAAATATGTTGCAGTAATAAAACTGATTTTTACTAGAACAAATTCATTTCAAAGAGAAGATGGCATGTTTGAAATGTTTCTGCTCGAATTTCTCCGTCAGCTAATTTCTCATAATTTCTACAATTGTTTCTGAAAGTTTTTGCAATTTTTCTTTATTTTTCCAATTCTTCCATTTCAAGCCGTACTATTCTAATCTCCTGTTGACCAATTTTAAATGGTTCCGACCCGTTTCGACGGATACAAAAACCGAACTCGGGTCACAAACAACCATATCAAATACACTGGATGAGGAGAAAGAACAAAGCGAGAGACACAGTCGTCTAAAACTGAATCTGCGCATATACGTTTTCGTTTAACTTTTGCAGCAACAATTTTGTCATGTCTCTTCAATTGTTCGACAGAAATATCTGTAAAATAAACTCTGAAAGAATATCCCATTTCTAATAGAACGCAAACAGGGAGAAGTATATAAACGCTAATAAATATTTGAAAGAATTCAGTGAAGCAATTGGCTTGCATCGAATTTTCTGTTTAACAGAGAACGCAATTTGACGTATACAACTGCATTATACGGTAACATTTTATTCGAGAAACAACGAAAAGGTAATCTGTAGACTGCAGAATAAAAAAAGTTCTATCTGAATTGTCACAGACAGGAGTTATATGGAAATTTATTTCCACACTTATTACATTTAGTAGGTTGCAACAAAATGTAACAACATTTCTAAAATCTTCTTATTCGTTATTCGTTGTTTAACCGAGTACAAACAACAGAGAACGTATTTTTACATATACAACTGCATTCTACGGTAACATTTTATTCGAGAAACAACGAAAAGGTAATCTGTAGACTGCAGAATAAAAGAGTTCTATCTGCATTGTAACAGACAGGAATTACATGGAAATTTATTTCCACACTTATTACAGTAGTAGGTGGGAACAAAATGTAACAAAAGTTCTAAAATCACCTTATTCATTATTCGCTGTTTCACCATAAAAGTCACCCAGCTTTTCCTAAATATCTTCATAAAATGTACAATCTGTTGTATTATGTGTTGAAGAACACGAAAGAAATGGTTTTATCAAAGTCGCCATGTTATTCAACGGAATAAGAAGCAAATAAAACAAATTTGTTTTCCAGCTTATCAGCTGTTAAACGAAGATGTATGTTCGTACGTTTGCATAAATGTCCAGAGACAATACCGTCGCACGGAGCGGTATTTGATCAATCTAGCTGGCCAAAAACTATGGCAACGTTATTTATGGTCTTTATCCGTCTTAAGATCAGCTACAGCATTATGATATAAAAATACATTTTAAGAATTAAAAATTCAAAATGACCTCGATTAGTTGTCGTAAAAAAATATTTTCGAAATTTTATATGTCGAAGTTTGTAGATGCCTGAACACTCTTCAATTTTTGTTCCAAACAGTTTTTTAAACAAAATTGTTTTACATCATTTTTATTTACTTCACTATGGGAGTCCATGTCATCAAATTATTTTCGGCAAACTGTAACTTCCCATTAATATTTAAGCCATTTCGGGACTTCATCGCATCAAGTATTTATTTACAAGTTTTCCTAATAATGTCAGATGACCCTAACACAACAAAAAATATTTTTACGTATAAAATAATCACTTTTTGCACTTTTGGGTTTTAAATACTTATAAATGAAAAGTTGGTCTGAGGTGGTGCGTAAATTAATATTTTTTAGAAAGCACATACGGTATACTTTCACTACTATAAGAAAAGAACAACCTATCCAACCGTACAGTATGACAAAACACATCGAATGTAAATGCGTTTCAGTATAAAACGCATATAATTCAGTATAAAAAATGGTTTTTAACCATTGATAATAAATGTAATTAAATGACTTACAATTTATGTATAAAAATAAAGGTTATTACCTGCTATTGCAGAATGCATAGTCAAATATTGATTTTTAGTATATAAGTTGAAAATGTCATGCACTCTGAGAACACTTCTTTCGCACTACAAACAGTTCTAAACGAACACTCGAGACAACGTACGATTGCCGACTGGGCATTGCAGTTATCTTGTACGGTGAGGACCGATAAACAATGTGGTTTTTCCATGGGACTGCTTGGCTTTCCCAATAGACTGTGATTTTTTACCTGGAGTAATTTTGGTAAATGGACTTTTGGCCAGCTAGATCGGCCAAATACCGCTCTGTGCGTCGCCAGATTAAGACTTGTGTCCTCACTCTAGGTTCCCCTTCCAGGACGCTGTTCCCATCAGTTGCTGCCCGGTCACGTGACGCGTTCCATCACATTTTTTCCCCTGAATGCGTGCTGCCTCCCCTCATCTGGCGACTCCGACTGTGTATTGAAAAGCGGGGCAAAAGCGTTCGATTTGACTACGTGCCGGGCGTATGGATTTTTAAAGTGTTCATTAACGAGTTCGTTTGAACACATGTCACAGACCGATATGATGGTATTATGGAAACCAATTACAATGAGTGCGCTGAATAAAAAGTATAAAAGCCTCACTGTCTTTCAAGACACGTACGCATCAATTGATTGGAACGGGACAATAAAACGAGCGCGCGCGCGACGCGCGGCAGTGCATCAAATTTTCGTAACGCTAAAAAATGAGATAATTCCGTTTGGAAATTAATCGCGGCGGAACAACCAGATTTGCCGCGGCGTTTTATTCGATGCACGACAATGATCGGAGCGCACAAAGGGGGGCGGGCGAGAGCGAGGGGATGGTATCGGTGAATTAAAAAAAATATTGTGAATATGCAAAATGCGTAGTCGGCGAGAGATCGACAAAACCAGCCGTCAGTCGGCGAAAAAAATAGCCGGCGACCGGTGCTCGGTTTGGTTGTAATTAAAATAATAATGAATACCTAATAAATCACTGATTGAACGGAGCCAGAAATACGAGGGGCGGGTAGGGGGGGAGGGAGGCCTGGCAAACGAGAAGCTCATTTCCTGGCATAAAAGAATAATAAACTAATCGTGCTGTACTAATTCCCGTACAACTCGTCGCCCGGCTACATCATTATCGATTCGATGAAATGTTTATTCGGAAATTCGGGAACCTATCGCCAGCCGCATTTCCGTCGACGTTCTTTTTTCCTCTCGCCGCGGTACTTGTTTCCCGGTTGAAACTGTATCGAACGTTGTAATTTTTCACCGGGAAACCTCGGTTTTACAATGATTCTTCAATTATTCGCCGAGGCAAAACCGGGAACAAGATTTCCGTTGTGTTGAACGTATGTAATTGCAAATAATTCATTCGCTATTGTAGACCGGATCGAGAAAAGCCAGGAAAAGTTGTGATTTCGGCGTTCTTCTGACAGGATCAAAATCCGAAAGTTGCGCATCGTGCGTTTGTCGTTTATCCGTTTAGAATGAAAGTACATACTTGTATCGAGGTAAATATCGAATATACAGAAATTAATGAAATTAATACGATAATAACATGAACCACGTGGTCTTCTGGTCTAAATTCTAGCTTCGAAATGATCGTATATCTCGGTCAAATAACTCGGAGAAATTTTTTTCGGGGATCGTTTAACAAGCGTGGTAATGATAGTGTTGGGTTCGATGAAAATTCGATATTTCATATTCCCTGAAATATCCGACAAAATTTCGTGGCTAAAACTTATCATATTATATAACCGGATATCTCATTTGCAGCATACGGGTATTCCTATGCATTGGAGCACATTGAAATAGCGTATAATACCAAAGCAATATGGCATTATACTGTTAATAACGTGAAACCACTGTGTTATAATAATCCGTCAAAACGTGAAGCTTTCCCCCGTCAGTTGTATCATTCTATTCGGAGTGATTGACGAGTCTATTAAGCTGGCATAGTGAATGCTTCGA
Organism: Lasioglossum vierecki; assembly: GCA_028455595.1. Lineage (NCBI taxonomy): Eukaryota > Metazoa > Arthropoda > Insecta > Hymenoptera > Halictidae > Lasioglossum > Lasioglossum vierecki. Next base: position 11,236,987 of record CM052336.1, read on the forward strand.
TGGAAATCAACGCGTTTTGTTTTGTAACGTTTATAACAACGAAACATCAGGCTACGGTAAATGTCATCCTCGTCTTCTGTAATAGACAGCATTGACATTCTTCGAACGTTCAACGTTGTCCCGCAGCTTTTTTATGATCTGCTCGAGAGAAAATGCAGAATTTTACTACTGCCAATATTAGCATTTATCGTAATTAATACGTACGCGTTAATCGCCCCCTCTGTGCATCTACATAGACGCGAGCTCGTGAATTCAATTATTTCTCTTTCTATCAATGACAATGGCTCGAATGCTTGGACAATGCGCCGACGTGCTGTGGGTAAGTGCGAAAGAATTTATGTTAATTTCGTTGCGGATATAAATGTTGCGTTGGACGAATGTACGCCACCGTTTGATTACTAAATAAGTTCCCCCAGTCTAATTAGGCACGTTACGGTGCTCTAACTTGCACGCTATGGAGTATCAAATTAAAAGGTAACGTCTTAACAAGTTGAGTCTTTTCTTTGTTAATTAATGTGCTTCCCCTCGTTAATACGGACTTCTTAAGAGGAAGAATTAAAAACACAGTGTCAGTGAAAAAGATGATCAGTTATGCATACAGGACACACGCGTTCTTTCAAGTAATAATTAAAAATGCGGTGACGATTAACAAGTGTATGTAAATAATAATAATAGATCCATCAAACAAATTCATCCATCCGCACCGTTCAGAATTGTTTTTAACTGTAATATGAGGTAGAGATCGTTTCTAGTCGAGCTATAATCTTGAAAGTTTTGTTTCTCCAAGACAAGCTTGTATTAATTTAAATATAATATGAAATTCAACAAATTAACACATTGCAAAAATTGCATCAATCTCGAGTGATCAGAACTGAAAGTACAGTCGCAGAACAGGAAATCATAGCAGAACGATTAAAATCTGTACGCGTCCGTTTAAAAATTTGGAGCATGTTATCGTTTCAAAACAAAGCGTGTCCCCCCGCCGTAAGTAAACAAATGTTTCATTGAAAATATTCCGTTATGGACCTATAAAAAAGAAAATCAATAGCCGCGTGCCGCAGGATGTCGGGCATTAAAACGTGAGCGAAAAAAAGGTATTGCTTTATAATATCATGTTTGCGACCACTTGTTGTTTTAAATTGAAACTAATTTTCGGCGTTACAGATGCGAAATAAAAAAATTAAAAATTTATCGACACGTGGAAATATTAAAAAAGAGCAACCTCTTGAAATTCGTCGAGCGCGAACGCTTTATACAACAACAACAAAAGAAAACAGTACGTAATACAATTTCGCATAAAAATCAAATTTATTGCTGGCAAACATAAAACCGAGCGATAAAATCCTAGCGACTGCACTCCTGCCAGCGCACGTATCTATGTATATAAAATGACGTAGAATTGCGTCAACGGTAACCAGTTATAGCCATTAAAGTGACGTAAAGACATTAGCGGTAATCTCCGATTACAAGAAGTCGAAACCTGACCCAGTTAATAAAGTGTTTATTCAATAATGGCAGAGTGTCACGCCAGTGTACCGTAAGCTGCCAGCGATCATGCCAGCGCCTGCTAAATCGTCTTTGTATAAACAAAAAATGTGTCAATAATCAGTATCGCGTCGTTTATAGTCCTTTCTATCTTCTATAGAGCTTAACATTTTCTTTGTAAATAAAAAAAAATATTTTTTGCAATTAAAATAGAATTATACAATAAACGAATAGACATGATCCACATTGTACGGTGTTTGGTGTTATTCTACTCAGAAAGACGCCACGCATATGATGGTAAAAGTTCTATTAAAAAAACCATTAACATAGTTAGCACTGCACGCGGGTTAATTGCTAAAGGGTTACCTGAACTGCTTGCTCTAACACCAAGGTACAGTGACGCTAACCAACCCTTGAGGATCTCAATCCTTATGAAACACACCTATGTAATTAGGTCGGTGCATATGAAATGTCGGATTTTGAAATGAATATTATTACCAATTTCTGTAAGGTGCCGCAATATTATCATATGACTAGTCTCCATCCTGACAGCAAGTCGTCTTGTCGTTACACTTGAATTTGCTTCCACAAATCTTTTCAAGTCACCGTGATTTACAGGCGTTTTGGGTCCGTCATGTGGCTCATTTTTTATAGAAAAAAATGCTGTACTTTCCTCTCCTTCACAGTGCTTCCCCCTTGATTAATATTACGAATAACTTCTGCAGCATTACTGCCAAAATTATGCTCGTATAAAAAATTCTTTCTTTTTATTTATTTATTTATTTTAGACGTTATTTGAGACCTAAAGTCTATTAAGATGGGCTCTCAGAATCACCTTGGGCGGCACAGTATTGACGTATAGAAAATTCCACGAATATCACGGAAGAATTCAAATTTAATGAAAATTAAAAAAAAATTTCTAGAATTCACAATTTGGAAGAAAACTTTCTTACCAAAATTATAGTTAACACTGGTAACGGATAATAAGAGTATATGAAAAGTTATGTCAGAAACAATGGCGTAGCAGGGAGAGAAATATTTGCATGAAATAAAAATCCGACAGTTGACGTGCACCAACGAAATATATTCGAGTGATCTAATCGCCGCTAACATGCAATATTCTGTGGCACAGGTGACTGATTCGAAGGACCTCCAAGTGCCGTTCAGCACAGCAGCTTCCCTGGGCTACGGTCTCCATCACATGCTCCACTTGCCACCGCAATTTTTGCACCCTCTGGATCACCGTCTACCGTTCGGAGGGTTCAGGCCCCTGGGGCCATCGGCCTTCGCTCCGCCGAGCAAGTGTCTCAAAGTAGAAACCGGAAACGGACCTGTGACCAGCTCCGGATTGCCTAGCATCGGCTCCTTGTCGAGTATATCGAACATGTTCTCGCCGTCGTCGTTGTCTTCCGCCGGCGGGAGCGCTGTGGTGTCCGTTTCCGGTGCTACCACGGGCATCGGAGGCGTTGGAGGCGGGGCCAGCAGCGCGTCGGGCCAAGACGTGGCACCCCAGAGCCCAGCTGGTTCCACGAGTCGATCGCCTACTGGCCCTGGAACTGGTGCAGGATCGGGCCCCAACAGAGGAACCACCCCCGAAGAAGAGGATCGCGACGCCAATGCTACCCCTGGCTCTGAAAACACCGAGCGGTCCACGCCGGAAGAGGGACGACCATATCGCCGTGAGTCATGCAATCTTTTCTTTATCTTCTTTCTTTCTTAAACCCGCCCTATCCCACAGTGACCTGATACGCAAGATACGTACGCGTAAACTACGATAACTGGCCAAAAGTTAGGGCCACACAGTTGAAAGGTCATTGGTAATTTAATAATTAATAATTTAATAATAATAATAATGAACGATAATTTAATAAGAATTTTGATCAATTACTAAAGTGTGTATATGTATAGGGGTACCATGGAAATCACCAACACAGATTTCTCCGACACAGTTTTCAGCGACTCCAGATTTGACCGACAACGAATTTGATCGACAACATATTTGACCGTCAACTAATCTAAAATCGTTGTCGGTCAAATCTGTACTCGGTGAAATGTTGTCGGGGAAATCTGTGTCAGTGATTTCCATGGGACCTATGTATGGACAGCAAAGAAATGAGTTCAAACGGCTGGAGCTCGGCGAGTGTTGGCACAGAATTTCGTCAGTGGGGTGCAAGGGGAACGACGAATCCCCACTCTTGACGCAAGGCTCCATGCCTTTTGCATAGCGCGTAGTGGGAGACCACGTGGGCACCTACGAGTCCCTTGGATAAGAATCAAGGGATTACTGTACATTGAAAAGAATTTGCGAAAAGTTGCGATTGGTCGGAAAACACTGAATGTTGCTTTTAAACGCTTTTTATGTGAACCTGTATTTAAAAGTACATTTTGAAAATCTGTGCTAGGGATACACATTTTATAATATACAATGTATAACTAACATAGACCTACGAGATGCATACTTTAAACTTTCATGACAGGCACAGACAAGTGTTTTAAAGATTTTCCTTTTTTCACGTGATTCCTACCAACTGCTATATATTTCTGCAAAATCTTTTTTGTATGTGCTTTAATAAATCAATGGTTTTAATTGCTGAAAACTTTATTACTGATTTATAGAGCGTCCTGTATTGATTTTGTTTTGCCCATATTGATTGATCTCAAATTTACTTGTCCGTCGTTTCGTGACCGAGAGAACCGATATCTAATTAGAAGGTTGAGGATAGCCGCAGAGTTTTCTATTTTTCACGGTGATGTCAGATTTACAGAATTTCCGTCGCCATAAACGCGATTCGTTTCATTCGATACCTGCGATTTCTCTTACACCGTTCGCAGCAATAAAGTTTTTCATGTTTCTTACGCGACGGAATAATCGTTCGTGTAAAAAGGTAATTAAGTAATCGTCGTTGTGGAATTCTGTCCTGGTGATAAAAAAGAAGGGGCCATATGCACGTGACGGAACTGCGCATCTATATGCAATTTTTCATTGTCAGATTATTTCATAAAAACCAGGATATTCAGAAAATTTATCATGTCGAGCAGAAAGATGCCTTCTACCAAAATTAAAAGCGGAAACGTGTCCTCCATGCTCGCCGATTATAGATATAATGAAAAAGTAATTGGATTTGTCGCGAGACGGGACTGATTGAACGGAGTTCTAAATTTACGAAAGCTTGTAGAATATCTTTTGGTGTTGCTTAATATTTCAAATTTACTGTTTGCGTGCATTTTCATCATTAAAGTCTATCAAACACGATGTCCAATTAGGGGGAAAAACTTATCTGCAATTTGATTGCATTGTAGACTGTTTTTAATTCATATACATTTACACAACAATAGAGTGTAATTAGACATTAAAAGCTTCCTTTTATGAAAGAGCATCTGGGTTAACGAACAATATTTCATGTAAATGTTGTCATGATAAATGATTACTACCAAATTCAATTTCTTACGCTTGTTGGTTTATTAAAGTTTCTTGTAGTGATATTTTTGGATCGACTGAAATTCGATAAACTGACAGAAAATTAATTATCATATTCTTCCTTTAAGAACTTTAACAAATCAACATTGGTAATCCTTCTAACCCATCAGCCTTATTAAAAACGAAAATAAATTTGTGTATCAGTTTGTCGCAACTCGGATAGAAGATTTGAATAGAGACATCTACTACCTGCGACATTATCATATTCTTCCTTAAGAACTTTAACAAGTCAACATTGGTAGTTTGAAATTCTTCTAACCCATCAGCCTTATTAAAAACGAAAAAAAATTTCTGTATCAGTTTGTCGCAACTCGGATGGAAAATTTGAATACAGACATCTACTACCTGCGACATTATCATATACTTCCTTTATGAATTCTAATAAAGTCAACATTGGTAGTTTGAAATTCTTCTAACCCATCAGCCTTATTAAAAACGAAAATAAATTTGTGTATCAGTTTGTTGCAACTCGGATAGAAGATTTGAATAGAGACCTCTACTACCTGCGACACAAAGACGCAACCTAAAATAATTAAATAAAAAGAAGCGAGAGTGGTCGATGTATTTGTAGGATCCCGCGTGTATCTTTTTTTTAAATACAGTTATTTCCGTTATCGTAAGAACGAAGCGTCTCGATGCATTTAATATACCAGTTGGAGGATTTCATACTTTTTACGTTGACAAACGATGTATACACAAAGACCAGCTGAAACATATATAGGAATTTGCAGAGGAAGAACCGCGGAGATTTGTATGCTTAATCCACCTAAGTCGTTTATTTGAATTCTCAGGGGCGTAACAGCTGTGCCGCGTCTGATGGCTCGCGCGAGTTTCGTTTCCAACGGGTTTGCTTATTTTTCGGTGCGTAGTCTTAATTACCGAAAGATAGAGCCATTCATTTTTCTTTGGCTAGAAATTCGTGTTCACGGTGCTCTCTTAACGCTGCTCTCGGGACATTTTTCATTCTCGTCCCACTCTCTTTTCCACCCTCAAAGAATCGCGTCTCGCGCGCGCACGTTTTGTAAATTCTCTCTTGTTAAAAATCACCCGAAAAAGAGATGGAGGGAAAAAAACCGAGGACCCGGTGGTCGAGAGATTCCTGTATCTTTCTCTCTGGTCTTGCTAATTTTCGTTTGATTGCAAGACGAGCAAATAAAAACGGGGGCTGGAAAAGGTCGCAGGCGTGCAACCTTGGCGTCGAGCCGCCTTTCAGTTTTATTTATTTTTTTGCGAAACGCGGCCGATGCCAGGATAACGATGTCCTTTGACCGCGGCCAAGCACTATGTAACCTTGTTGTTAATTAGTCGATATTCACTTTGTCACCGTGCGTGTGTGCTTTCCGCACAGAAGATCTCGCGTTGCGTAAAATATTGTTTGTTCTGCGGCGTCGAATCGAGAATTCGTTTCAATTGCGTAAAGACCGCGACCCGTCGACAATTTACATTTTTACCGATGAATTTTCCGACTGTCGCGTATTATTAATGTTACTTTTGTCTTCTCTCTTTTTTTTAACGTTAACGGTTTTTTTTTTGTTTGAGAAATATTAACCCCTTGAACGGAAATGACGAGTCCAGCTCGTCATAAACTTTCCTGAACAAACTGACAATGAAGAGCTGGACTCGCCAGAAATTATTGAGGTTTGATGCTTTTTATGAGAGCAGTATCTGTAAGTCATATCGAGTCTATTGCTTTGATATACTTATGTGCATGCTTCTAGTTACTGTTAGAATGTAATTTGTATAAATCTATGCAGCCATTATCGCGTAAAGTAAAATCACGTACTTACTTTCGTTTAAATACTATGTAGAACTGTAATAGTTTTGTTAAACATTAATTAAGAATTAACCGACACTAATTATAGTCTTATTATTTATACTATACTATACTATATAATTATATATATATATATATATATGAAACAAATATTATTTTTAATAATAACAAATTATTTGAGCAACAAAACCGTAAGTTTCTATATCAATCCCTCCTCTTAAACTAAGAAAATTAAATCGTCTGCCAGAGCAGTGCTGACTGAAAATAAATTGTCGTTCAAGGGGTTAATGTCGAACGGTGGTTCAGAAATATTTGACCGATTGTTTGATGAAAAATGAGACTCTCTTTCGGTAAACAAAACACGAATGCAGCCGAATTCGAAACCTTTCAATTATGAGTCAACTGGCTGGTGCATTCGCCTACCCTATTCTGTTACAAAATACGGACGTATGCTTGAGCTTTTATGCACTTGACGGTAATCAAAGTGATTGCAAATAATGAAACAAGTCTAAATGAGCAGTCCCCATTGGTTTTTATTACACTGTTTTCCCTGTGACTGTTGCAGAGGTTTTCCGTGAAAAAACGTATTGTGTTTATATTGTATAAGGTGTACAAAGTAATTCGTGCAAGTCTGTGTGTGTTCAAGCCTAGAAAAAAGTTTGTATGTAAAAGAAAGAGTTACAAAAAAGCCACGAATTCTTACTTATATTTTTGACTAGATGATTATTTTTAATCAGACGTGTTTATCTCTGTACAATTCAAATACCTTGTATAGTAAAAATGCAATTCATTTAGAATCCACCAAAAAGTAACTTAAACAATAGGCTGCAGGTTTTATACAATACATTTATAATAAAAATTGGCAAGAAAGCTTTAAAGCTGTAACAAGTTTAAAAAGCTTATTAAAAATATTTTAAAAATATTATTTCCCCAAATTCTATAGCTTTTAATATTTTCGAAGGTACTTCAAATATTTTTGTTCGAAATTTCACCTGACCAAAAATATAATTGAGTGTTTACTTCGAAACTTGAAAAAAGATACGACAGCACGAAGCGATTGGATTTTGAATATTTATCCATTGAGTGAATTTGTAAAATAGAAAGGGTTGTTTGTATTAGAAGTTTGGAAACCAAGTGAATTTATCGCTAATCTTGTTTTGCAAAATAATGAAATTCTCTTGGCGAAAACGAGAATTCGCAGCGGAGCCTGACGACACGGTAATTATTTATTTGCAAAGGGTAGAAACGAGATCGTCACTTGTCGCATAAGATTTTTAAACGGGGCATATTAATTACATAATCGACGTATGAAGTTGAAGAATTTACGGGGAGAATTGTGACATGATCAGCAAATAATTTCATCGGGGCGTACGCCTGACGGCCGTTTCTGTGTATTTTAAACTGAACGACGCATCGTTTTGCTCACATAGCCGTCCACCCTTTTTGGTAGCTACACCGAATAGAGGTTGGAATATATCAATACCTACGCATGAAATATGCTCATTATCTCGATTGACAGAGATTCATGGTAAATATTCATTTGCTGCGCCATTCGCGAATTTACACTATCGTTATTTGATTTTAGCGACATGGAAAAATTGATCACTATTATCTGATCACCGCGGAACGATGTCAAATTGCGGATCTAATTGTCACGATTATTTTTCGACCGTGCGAATTAAATGCCGAAACACAATGCCCTCGTATCTTTCACAATCCACATCGATTCAAAGTTACACCGCTTTCGAATGATTATTGAAATGGACATGGAATTATAATTTCTAATATGATTGAAATGTGTACGAATTTTATTTCGCTGTCATACATTGCATATAAATTTTCGTCACTTTTCCACACGGTTTGTTCAACGCAATACAGGGTGTCCTCAAAAATGTACCTCGGTAATCACCCTTATCAAGGAAATGCATTTTTGGGGCACCCTCTGTAGTTCTTTATTTCTTCTAATTATAAATTAGAAGAACGTATCTTCTATTTTACTATAGGAAACGTATTTTTGTTGTACGGTATTTACAATATTTATCGAGGAACGTATTTTCCGTGTAAAGAACGGAGTTGACTGTAAGTTCTTGTGAAATACGCGATTTGAAACGCGATGAACGCGGTAAGTGTGTAACGAGTAGAGTTTCTACCCTTTACGCAGTTCTCAGTGGAACGAATACCTTTGTTAGATCGGTAAAGGATTACTGGCATAACAAGTAACGCGCATTTTTGCATCGGAATCAAATCGATTGTATTGTAATCATAAAACAGAGAAAATAGGGGGAAACGAAAGAGTCGGGGCAGAGAGATATTGAAACGGAAATGCAGATATTTGTCAGGAAATTGATAACTCGAATAAACTCGTCGCAAAACGTTCAAACAGTCTGCCAAACGGGACGATTTTACCTCTTCTCCCGGCGGCGCATCCCAAACTACATTTGTTGGAACGCGTGCGAGTGCATGTGCACGGTTGCAGGGTGCATGCCCGTGTGCATATCGGCTGAGCCTCGCTTACCCACATTATTCCGATTCGATATAAAATTTACGGGGGACCGGGGATGTACTGCGCGAGGAACTGATTATGGCCAAATTTCCGAATTATTTGCGTTTTTCGTTAATTTCATTGTGCCATTTTTGCTGGCTATTACACTGATTGCGCGTAGATTACATCGTAACTATAATGTCGCTGGCATTCGCCACCCTCGTTGCACGCTCGAATTCGACCTTTTTCTGCCAAAATCACTGTCCATTTCTTTCCGTTATTGTGGTCATTACATTTTTACGTTACATATTTTAGTTTCGTCGGTCGAGAACTCGACTAATTCACTATCTGCAATTTTTATTTGTATTTCTTTATCAACATCATACTAATACAAAAAAAGTATCTCTAGTAGCACAAAAATATTGGAAAAATATTTTTTAAGTCACATTTTTTCAAATGAGATAAATATTGGATCTGAATATTTTATACATGTACAAGAAATATAAATTGAATTTTTAAAAAATATAAGTTAAATATTCAGAGAATATAAACTAGATATTTAAACAATATAAAGTAAATGTGAGTCCAATATTTGAAAAATATAAATTCAATATTTAAATAGCATTCAATAAAATTTTCAAATTTAAGAAAAAGTTATAACAAAAATTAGAAACTTTGAATATCTATTTTTATATTTATTTTTATATTATATTATATAATTTTATATAATTTCTGATATTACATAAAGATTTATTTTATAATAAGAAAAAAATGTTTTTTTATAATATGAAATAAATATTATCTGTACATTAGGAAAAAATATTCAAAAAAAAATTTTTTTCTCGTAATATGAAATAGATATTTCCTGCATATTTAAAAAGAAATATTTGTTAGTTAATAGAAAATAAATATTTTATGTATATTTAAATATTAAGAAGAGATTGAATCTCTTTTTAATATTATACGAATATGTATATAATATTTTGTGCTACTAGGGATTAATGATTTCGGCGCAACGGTTCGATCAAATAAACACTATAAAGCAATTTTACAAATTAATTTAAACTTTCAAGATTTCGATCCTTGTGCGGACCATTTTCAAGAAAGAAGAAATCTCCATCTGTAATTATAACAGAGAAAGATGTTATAATAAAATCAGATTGTACTACATTGTCAAGGTTCAGTATTTTATTACTCACTTACTTTATGAAAATCTTTATTTGATCGAACTGTTGCGCCGAATTTATTAATACTTTTTCTGTTTTAACAATCGTACGATCGATAACAATATCAACATTAACATCATACTAATGTTAAGAATGTCAGAACAGGTTTCTATTTGCAAGGTTTTAATGATGAAGTTTGACGAATCTTTCCAATTCTTCCAACCTGTTCACCGTTTTGTATTTTATTTATTCAATATTGTCATAAATATATGAAATTTTCAGTCTTTTTGTTCTAAAGATTTCATAAAATTCTGACATAATTAGTCCCAGATCTGAACGAGTTAAAGAACGTCGATCAGCGGTCTTTACGGAGACATCAAACAATTTTGTTGGCACTATTGTTGCAAACACAGTTGCCGGATTATTTGTGCAGTGTAAAGGTGGACTCGCGTAACGACTAATTTTCGAGTTTGTCATTGAGTCAATACGGAGTTATTCGGTAAATATTAGCCTGACATTGAAGCAACGTTTGTTCAATTCGTTCACCCAGTATTCGTCGAGCATTTAGTGTCCTCTATACAAAGTGCTCAACGTCAAACTCGTGCAACGTCTGTCGATATTTATACAATTTCTCATTGGCAAGGTGGTACATCAGGTTTAACATCGATACACGCCGCGTTTCGTTAATGATCAACGTTATTGGCCGATACTGATTTACCGGCGGTTGCTTAAAATTCACTCGAAATAAAGAATGATTGATGGACTTCGAGGTTTGTGCCATTTTTCTACGAAGCACACCCATGACCACGAAATTAGTAATAAAGACAGTTTGTTAAAAATCTCGTACACGATCTCTGCGATCAGACGGTTTAAATCTAATTAATTTTAATTTGCAATTATTAAGACAGTAATTATGCTTCCCTGAGGAATTATTTACAATATTTGTTTCTTTGGGTACATATTATTGGAAAAATAGCCAAATGTTTGGATAGAAACATGCTTGTTACGTTTACAAAATAATGTGAATGCAACTTTCCCAGGTTTGATTTAACCGAATGAAAAATATTGTAGTACTAATAACTGCAATTAATGACAATTTTTATCGTGAAAAATCCGCAGTCTACACTTCGGTAAACAATTGATTATTATCACGTTTCACAAACAATTGAACGTGTCGCCAACAAAAATTTCTTTCATTAGAGTGATAATATTTTACACGTGATATCAGTTTGTTTTAAATTATTTATGCTTCGATTAAAAAACAAAAGGAATTTCGGTGTTCACTCGTTGCTCGCCATAATATTTCTTTATTCTAAAGCGCGCGCGTCCGTTCGTATTGTTTAACGTTTGAAAAAGATACCGGGCGCGTATTTGTTAAAATTGAATGTTTAAAGAATATCGGTTACATTCGACACGCGAAATCCGAAATCCTTGAACAAGGTAGCTCTCCCATTCCACATTACCTCGTTGTTTTTATGCATACATAAAAACCCACGTGGATGGACAGTTCACTGATATACGAGCGCGAGTGCCATGATTCCACACGTCGCTTATGTGATGCACGCGGTGCACTTTGCACTTTTTTTTTGCGCGCGAAAACGCAGTTTGTAGTCGATCGTTTATACATACATATATATATGTATATACATATGATCCCGTGGATATTTACGCGGGGAAAAACGAATGAGTAACGAGAGTCTGTATTTTATTTCATTGTTTTGTTATTACATATTAATTTTCATTTTATTGTTCCGCGCTGCCATTGAAAGACGTGATACGAATTAATGGGACCGGATTCGGACCGAACTTTTAAATTGGAACGATTAAATTTCACAACATTTCCGTGCGCTGCAAACAAAATTTGTTAATGCGAAAATAATTCGTTGCGTTATCGCTTTCTTCTTTTATTTTTTTAAATTACTTGCTTATTGAACACTTCGACGAATTCCGCGCAAGCATACTTTTCATTCACTGTTGCTCTAGACTTGTTAATACAATTTAACATTTATGACGATGATTAGTGCGTAAAATATAGAAAAATACAAAAATCCAGATGCGAATATACTTGAACTGTTAATATCAATGAAAGCAGAAATAAATTTCCTTCTACAATAGCGTCAGAAAATTTTCCATAATAATTGAATTTCATCTGAAAGCGTAGAGCCCTTTTCTTTTATGTAATTATAGAAGCTAATTTATTACGGCATAAATACTTTAATTGAACTAGCGAAACCGCGGAACAACAAAATAATGCCATAATTTCTAGTACGCGTATAGTGTGACATAAAATGAGGTTAAAAATATGTTTCCGTAAGGAGAGAAAGTGGAGCACTGAAATTTTTTATCCAGACACATTCTGCTCGAATGCGCATTTTTTGTTATAACTACCATTGCGTTCGGGTGTGCGTGTATTTAATATGTATAAATATGAATTATAAAAATTACTCTCGGGTGGTATGACACCATGCATAAGGGGAAAAAATTGTCCTATTTTCTGTGTTCAACGATTCTTAGATTTTTTGCGTGGTTCTGTAAAATTGTAAACGGTAAATTGTTTTGATCTTGTCGACACGATTAAACGAAGAATAACAATTTTATTTCGCCAGTTTCTTGCAATTGGCGCAGACAATTTTTAGTTTGCATAAAGGTACATAAGATATATAATTTTTCATAAAGATAAATTTTACATAAATAAGATTACATAAAGATATATAAAGTGGTTGTCGAGAATATTATAAACGACGCTCGGACACTGATGATTAATCTTTTTCCGTGTATCATTTTCATTACAGTTATAGCGATTAAAACGTCTTTATCAAGAAACATGTAAAAGAGAAAAGAAAATTTATACTTCTTGTATGGCTTCATTTATTTTTACGCTTATATATTGATTACACATGAATCAAGTTTGATTTCATTTAAAAACAAGCGTTTAACATTCATATTTATTAGTCTGTATTTCAAATTTTCATGACGAGCGTGACTCGTTAAAATACAAGGGGTTAAGAGGGTAGACTCGTTTCGATAATGCAAAGATGGGGATTTTTAGTAACAAAGATGAAAATCCTATTTTTACGTTACTGCTTTATGAAAATAGCTACAGGCGCAGCTGTATTCTTTCTAATAATAAAAAAATAGTACTTTTGAAAGCGATCTCGACCTAGATCTATCTTTTATCTAGCTAGTATAGTATTTTATCCATAAATGTCCCAAAAGTCTGACCTGTAAACGTCCCAGATCTATCCCCACTACTGCGAGGTGTACCCCCTTGAGGGGCCATGAAGCTCGCGAGGCCTCGGTCGTCGAAAAATATGACACCATGCGGCTCGGATATATTAGTGAGCCCGCCTAATCAGAATTTTCAACTTCTCTATTTTCCATTATTTTTTGATGGGACTTCGATGACCATATTTGTGGCATTTTTCTAATAAAAATCATAACAACTATGATATAACTCCGATGATATTTTCTTGTGTAATAGACAATTAAAGTTTTGGGCGCAAGAAAATACGCTATCCTTCCTCGCAGCCGAAACTTTAATTGTCTATTATACAGGTAAATATCATGAGAATTATGTCATATTTGGTATGATTTTATTTAGAAAAATGCCAGAAATATGGTCATCGAGGTCCCATAAAAAAATAATGAAAAATAAAGAAATTGAAAATTTGGATTAGCTATGTTTACATTTTTCGGCAACCGAGACCTCTCGAGCTCAGCTGTCCTCTACGTTCGACAAAAGTCGAAGAATACTATCCCTGGCGCATAAATGTCCCTCGGCCCGTGTTGAGGACTTATATAAATAAAATACTATAATATCTGTGACTAGTGTGTGTGTGTGTGTGTGTGTGTGTGTGTGTGTGTGGAAAACATCAACATTGTATTATCGAGAAATGAGAACGCGCAATTCGCATTCTGGCAATCCTGGAAAAACGAGTCTACCCCCTTAATTTTCGAAAATGCGCTACAGCAAAATTCAGCCTGCGTCTTTTTCGCTGAGTGACACTTGACTTTCAATTTTTGTTTTCGCACGAGGATTACCCATACCGCGGCACGCTCTCGGGACCGCACGTTAGGCGCATATGAAACGCGATACTTTTGACGGGAATTTTTTTCACGGTTTTCGCTTTATTGTTCGACAAGAGTAATTGGTAACTGGTTGCGACCGTCTGCAATGTCGCCGTTGGTCATCATGCTTCCACCGATCGTGCACAAACGACCGAAGAGGGCAATGGCTGGGTGTGGGATCGCAGCGGCCCACAAGGCAACCCTTGTTTCTCTTTGACCTGCCGAAAAATGCAATTAAAAATTTGGACGGTAATCAGGCTATCTAAACGTCATCAATCACGAGTGCACAATTCCGAAAGTTGCCACGGATACGTACGGCGACTGTTCGGACATTCCACAAGTGGCTTTTGGAAAATTTTTCACGTTAAGTCAGCTTTGAAAAATGTCTCTTCCGAAAGAGTTCTGGTATTCGTTGAACTGTCGTGAAATCAACGTTTCCGACATTAAGTCATTTAATAAGAATGTCTTCCCAGGAAGAATTTCTGGTTTTTGGTGATGGTAGATTGGATAGATGCATGATCCACAATTTTCTTAACACATTACCGACTAAATATTGTTAATAACAAATATATTAATGCTATCAGAGCAGTGGTTTGATAAATTATTATTTGAAAACACTTTTGCAAATTACCACATTATTTTCAACGTTTCGATCTTACTTTAAATCATTTCCAAGATATAATTGCGTCTGTAAATTACATGGCAAAATCTATGGTACATGGCTAAACACTTTCTAATGGAATTTGAATTTGAATCTGAAAATTTAAGATTGCAATGTGAAAGAAAATTTCTATGCTTTCGTTTGGTGCAGCACAATTATGGAAAATCCTATTCGTAGTCTTCCGGTAGATATAGTATTAAAATAACAAACTGCATTTTGTGTGCAGTAGAAAGATCACCAGAATTAAAAAATGTTGATAAATTTTTATCAATTTAAAATTATGGACTCTTCAACCTGAGGTCTTTTCAATTACGAACCCATACGAAGATGTAACGAAAGGCGAGTCAAAGTGAAGTGAAACAAATTTCGCCATCATCGACGTAAATACATAATGGAACAAAATGGATCGTATAATCTACCCTTAAATACTGTAGACCGTCTGTGAGACTGAATTGACATCACTAGATTGTCATAAAACATACGTTTTCTCTTTACTGGTACATGGAGCAAGAACCATCGTTTCTTATCTACTATATAGTACATTTAACACAATTAAATAAGTTGCTCGTTGTATAAAGATGAAGTATTTTTGAAGGGTGATATCGAACTCAACCGACGAATTTAATTTTACATCCTCAGTTCGAGAGTCGAAAATCGAAATTTCTTCTTCCGTCTTTTGCTGTTCAAGCTGAGAATTGATACGAAAATAGTAAAGAAAAAGAGTGTCGTAGTATGGAAAATTAAATTTCGAGCTGTGTAAATGGTGGGAAATAGTCCCATCGTGTATGGAAACGTATTCTTATTAAAGGCAGAAGGTGAAAGCCCGGTTTCCATCGAGCGCAGATTTTCCAAAAATGCTCGCCGTCGACAGCATCCATATTCAAGCGTTTTATCCGGCAAGAAAGGTTGTCGAGATTTTTGTCTGCTTGTTCGTCGGTTTCATTATCGCTCGGCCGCGTAGGAGCACTTACCCTCATTTGTATTCTAAGAACGAACACGGCGAGCCACGCCGCGATTTACTAGCACGTTCTACGAATTATTTGGTAATCAAATTTTTCCGCCGTCCACCCTTCTCTCTGGAGAAACGGCCGGTGAGGCGCACGTCGTTCGGACCTTTTACAATGATTTCTCTATTTTACGGTGGCTGCGTGAGAGGGCCATTAGGAGGCCCGTGTAAAACGTGCCACGAAAACGATTTCGCGTACGCACGACCACTTTTAACGCGGGACAACCTGTCAAGACTAATTGTATGCGCATCGATCGGCCCAACATACATTTTCCATATTTCTTTTCTTCCTTATATTTTCCAATAAATTAGTCTTCCGTTAATGACCGTCGATTATCTCGAGTCTCCGTCGTCCAACGTGTTCTCTTCAACCCCTTGCCGTATCATTTCCTTCACAGTTACAACGATTAAACCGTCTGTACCACTAAAGAATCTATTTTGTATAAAAATAATTGCAGGTAGATCATTTGTTAAATTATATACTTAAAAATCTGGGAAAATTTATGCAGGATTTTAGAGAGGTCTTAAAATGATGTTTCGTAATTTGAGCGCACTCAAGGGTTGATTCCTTCGAATTTAAACCTTCAGGGATGATCTCTGTATGCTTTCCTAACTCTAACGAATATTTCTATTGATGAATATTAGCAAATTTCTATGTTTGCTCACTTTAAATTTTCCATTTCTAATATTTATAACAAGATATTGTGAAACTTAGTTTATTGTAAAACGTGTTAAAGATTTCACTCCATCGTAAATTTACAGCAGTGTCAGTTCGAGGAATATTCGCCAATTTTTACAACGGTATCGTAATGAAATGTTTACTTTTCGATTTCCAAAAATTAAATTAATGAGATGATATTGTGAAAAATGCTTAGTGTATTGTAAAACGTGTTAAAGATTGCACTCCATCGTAAATTTACAGCGTTGTCAGTTCGAGGAATATTCGCCAATTTTTACAACGGTATCGTAATGAAATGTTTACTTTTCGATTTCCAAAAATTAAATTAATGAGACGATATTGTGAAAAATGCTTAGTGTATTGTAAAACGTGTTAAAGATTGCACTCCATCGTAAATTTACAGCGTTGTCAGTTCGAGGAATATTCGCGAATTTTTATAATGGTATCGTAATGAAATGATTAATTTTCGATTTTTAAACGGGCACGAAAGAATAACGAGGAAGACGTAAAAAGTGTTGAGTGTTTCGCGATCGGTTATCTGCAGGCCGACACGTTGTGGTTGGACAGTAGTCGATGGAATGCCGGTCATTTGTAACTCAATAATTCTAGTTCGTTTGTAATCCGGTAATCTATACTGCGGCTCGTTATTCACGCATCGTAATGAGTTTCGCGTTACGCGCCTTTTCTCGCTGCGGACAGCTGGAAAGTTCCTCGTAATGAGTTGTCGATACCCCGGCACGGGTATTTGCGATAATGGTAATAGGGAAAACGTAACGCGGTGAATTTCTCCTCACGCCGTGCCGCGGAATATCGGGTGTTGATTCTTTTATTTGTATATCGATTCGCCGGCATCACCGTGTCGTTCCAATCGCATTTTATAATTCGCGGATATTTGCAACTACGGTTTTTTCGCGTCGACACCGTCGGTGACACGCGTCGCCATTCGCCAGCTGATTTTTTCGAGTGGCCTCCGGCCAATTATGCTGCCTGAACCATTCAACAATATTTTAGACAAAACACGTTTGTGCTAGAAAATTTTAGACATTATTATAACAAAGTATTACTCGTCGGAGAATGAAGACATTATTACAGAAAATGTTGCTCGTTGAAGACTGAAGACATTATTATATAAAACGTTACTCATTCAAAATTTTAGACATAATTATGTAAAATGTTACTCGTTGAAGATTGAAGACATTATTATATTAAATGCTACACATTGAAGATTGAAGACGTTATATTATGAAATGTTATATATTTCGAATTTAAGACATTATTACATAAAATGTTACACATTGGAGATTGTAGACATTATTATGTAAAATGTTGCACATTGTAAATTTAAGACGTTATTACATTAAATGTTACACGTTGAAGATTGAAGACATATTAAAACAAGATTTAAGACATTATATTATAAAATGTTATACATTGAGAATTTAAGACATTATTATATAAAATGTTACTCATTGAAAATTGTAGACATTATTATATAAAATGTTACTCATTGAAAATTTTAGACATAATTATGTAAAATGTTACTCGTTGAAGATTGAAGACATTATTATATTAATTGCTACAGATTGATGATCAAAAACGATGTTATATAAAATATCACAGTGAGTAATACCTAGACAGATTCCTTTGTGTTCAAGCTAACCTCAGTATACAGTTAAATGAAAACGTACGAATTTGTATATGTAGACATTGTTCGAACCAGTTGGTCTAACGTCGTTCACGAGTTAAAAATTGCTGAATGGACAGGCAATAAAGATGTCACAATCGTACAGTAGAAAAAAAGAGTGCACTTTGACGAGTGTCAAACGTACCTCCCGTGCTCACTGAACAAGCGGAACGAAATTTACATTTTTGAGGTGCACTAAAATGCAGTTCGAAGTCAAATATTTGTGCGAGCGTAATAAACGCAGGTATTTATACGAGGAAAGAGCATCGACATAATGAGAGTATCACCATTTTCATATTACGTATACATTTTCGTGACATCGTTTCCTATTAAAAAGCTGACCGGCGAAATGTATTGGTTTTAGTTTAATGGAAATGCAAATTAATTCGGAAAGAACACGTTACGCGTAGGAAGAAGTGACTGGTCAGGAAAAAAATTGATCGAATCACGAATGCACGAAGAGAGAGAGAGACAGACAACATCTGCTGTGTTTGATGAAAAAAACAAAATCTGTGCAATAGAAGCTTACAAATAAAAAATATTTTCAATTGATTTACACGAATGTGTCGCACAAACACAATTGTTTACGACGTAGGCAATAACGAGCGCGTATACATATGTATAAAATCCTCGAAGGCAAACATCTCGCGACAAAGACCGAGATTAACGTGTAATTGGACGCGTCAAGGTGATCCGAAGGTCGCATCAAGGTCACAGAAAATTTTTAAACTGGAACAGTTTATGTTCGATTTCATGATCATCGCGACGAAGACTGGCTCCGCGGGGAACGTCTCGCGATAAATGTTCGGTTTTTGCAACGAATGTTCAGCCTAACGACCGTGAACTTCCACGACGTCAGATGTTGCTCGTAAAATTGTTTTTCACGCAGTTGATTCCTGTAGTAATTATCGCGAGCGGTGCGTGTCGTTACAAGATGAAATCCCACTTCGATGTAGTAAAGTGACAAGCAACACGTAACAACTACGAACCGTGTAACGTATAATTATCGTTAATTATACATTTTCAGAGTTTCGAATTAAATCTTACTACGGATACAAGTATTCCATAACAATAGTGTAGGGAGGAAGTTATCTCCGAGCGGTGAGGATTCTGTCGAATGTCGTGTCGATACTAACTGTAATGACGCGACGATTCGATATTAGTTACTTATTGATTTATTTTGATCTCAGACGGAGATTTAAATGAGACAATTTAATTAATTGTATTCAAAATAATTGGAATTAAACGTTAAACTATTGTGGACGAGTTATTTCTAGTTACGACTTAACTCCTACAATAGCAATTTTCTGATAGACATTTTGAAAACCACTAGAGAAATCTGCTACTTAACGTTACGATTCTGTAACCGTTACAAATTCTAACCGTATTTCCAATCATTTCCATCAAATAACGATGATTTAAAATAATCAACAGCATTCTCAAAAAGCCGACTATTTTCTAAAATATCTCAGAAAACCGTTTGATTCGTATCAGGTTCCGCTGGAACCTCGGTGCTCGAAATACCTGCAGGGGGCAAAGGTTTACACTGGCAGCCCCTGTAATAATTACAAATTCTACCCCTATTCCCAGGCATTACTGCCCAACGAACGACGATTTCAAATAACCAAGCAGATTCTTTAAAAATGTTCACTCGCTTTTGTCGATGCTTAAAGTATCGGCAGGAGGTAAAGGGTTAAAGTGGAACCTTCTGTATACTGTTCGCGGCGTGTTCATTGAATTCCAGCCGATCAAGATTCTCGGACATACTTGCGCTCGAATCGGAAAAGTGCCGATGATTTCAAGCGGAACAACCATTTATACGAGAGAACGGTATTTCTCGTTTCATCTCCGGACTCTCGCTGAGAAGTAGAGAGAGAGAGTCGCTTTTCTCTATTTTCGGTTGGTCCGGGCGTTGGAGAGAAAGGAAGAGAGAGAGAGAAAGTGTGGAAGAGGAGGAGGGAACGAGAGAGGAAAAGGAGGAGGAGCGGATAGCTGTGAAGGAAGACGTTCGATTTATTATACAAGAGCAGGTGCAGCTGCAACTGCGACGACGTCGAGTACGCTCCTCCCGTTTGCCGGTATATACATGTAGTCGGTGCCAGAATGGAAGAAGAAGTAGGAGAGTTGAAGGTAGCTCAGCATTGGTGGCGCCGCTGCATGCCGTAAAATAACTGAGACGTAGAGTCCTCCTCCTCTCAACTGCAGCCAACTAGGCGGAGCTCTGTATACGAGCTGCATGTGCATTGGATAAAGACTCCTCCGCCTGGATCCTTGCGCAATGGAAAGGACTCCGTTTCTACCTAGACCCCCCTGTATTTCTTCCCGTAGTCGTCACCTACACGTATACACTCCCCCGTGGCCGGCGAACAACTTACCGTCGAACCTGCGCGGAAGCCAACCGATAGCTATACTTGTCCGACTATACTTGTTTTTCGTTTTCCTGACCGCCTCTGGCCGCGATCGATCCCACGTCTTATTTCGAAACCAGAAGCTCGAACAATTATACTGCGAACTCGCGGTCGTTGGACGTTTCTGCGCGCCATGAGCCGACTGTTTCGGGGTAGGGTGAACACACCAGTGACCGGTGCAAGATCAGCCTACAATTATTTCCAACGCGTTCTGATGCACTTAAACAAATTCTTGAAACTGTTGGCTGCAACTGTATACGAATGCCATTTTACTTCTCCAATTTGAAACGAGTCAGGCCATTGAATGTAGCCAGAGAATAGTCGCTAAAATAATAATATAATATAAAACTCCATCGGTTAGTCAAACGGAAATTATAAAAATTTTGGAACATTGAGGATACGTAGAGCATACATGTAAGTATGTACAGTGACGCGGCGTTACCCTATGGGCAACTTGGTCAAATGCCGGGGGCCCAAGCAACAGGGGTCCCCAAACCAAGATTCAAATTGTACGCTTTTCCCCGTGGGCCCAGAAATTCTACTTTGTCCAAGACCCCAGCTTAATAAGACGCCTTATGTTTTTCAAGAAATTACCGTAGAAAGTGACTTTTTCATGAAACGCTTACGAAGAAATCGTAAGGTAACTGCAACCAGTGAAGAAATTTTCAGCCGCACGGCATACTAGCGATAGTGAATAAATGAATGAATAGATATCAATAATAATAATTACTACCAATAATTACTAGAACGTAGTGTTCATTGACTGGTATGTTTTATATTATTATATTTAGCGTTTAATAAAGAAAAATAATAATTTCATTTTATTTGTGCTCATTGATTTTTGACAAGTGAAGTATAGGGAGCCATTTGGCATACATGAGATTTCCGTAATTCACATATTATTTTTTTAAATAAAATATCTTCCTGAACAATTTCTTAAATGTTCATTCACCGGTGCAGTTACCCTACCTCGAATTTCAAGGGGTGAATTCGGAGAGCGTCAGACCTGCAGTAGATTCAGTCGCGAAAACCATTGTCTGACGTTCCCGGAGAGTTGAAATCTGTCGCGTTTCCGAGAAGAACGTGTCGTAAAATTCAGTGTGCGAAGATCGGCATTTTTTCTCAACTCGGAAACTTTCTGGGCCAATACTTGTACACGGTCTTTCCCGTATCTCTTGGGTAGCACAATACTTTCCGTGGCTGTAATGCTCGTTCCTCGGGGAGTAGTGTCTGCTTCTAGTTACAGCCAGCGGCGTCGGTCAGCGATAACGGAAAAGGAAATGGTGTATATTCTTCTTGTTTGCCGGGTGCCGACTCCAAACTATATTTCTGGCTCGTTGCAATGGAGTTTGTCAGGAGAGAAGAGAGAGAGAGAGAGAGAGGAAATTTCACAGAGCAAGAGAGAGAGGACTGGGAGCGCCATGGCGATCTCCTCCGTGGCTTCTCCCACCTATATGCGTATACTCCTACGCGTGCTCCTACTCTTTCTGCTCGTCTTGCAGCGTCGCGACGCCGTTCACTTAACGATCTCTCCCGCGTTTCGCCGGGGATAGAAATAGATGCTCCGCCTCCTAGACGAGCTCTCTCTCCGCTGTGAACCTGGCGCAGACCAAAGAGAGCGAGAGAACGAGAGAGAGAGAAAGAGAGAGAGAGAGAGAGAGAGAGAGAGAGAGAGAGAGAGGAATTCTGTGGGTACGTGGGTGGATCTCGAGGTACGAATCTCTTTGCAAGGATCTGGGCGTGGTGAGGGAGGAGTTCTCTTTTATCGTACACGCGAACTCCTTTATATTCACCATCAAACAGGATGTCTGCACACCACCCAGACATCATCGTACCGGTAGCCTGCAATTATCTTGCCCCCATGCACCGGTGCACCCGTTTACGCGAGAAATTTCGCTGCGACGAATATCGCCGCTCGCTATCATACCCCCTCGCATTGCTAACTGCTTCAACGGTGTTTACTCGCCGGGAACCGTGCGCGTCTGGAAATCGAATAGCTTAGAAAATTCTTCCCCGGAGAATCCTCGTTTTCCATGATTTTACGGTGCTTTATTTATTCGGCGAATTAGCTGATGTTAGACGTTGTTGATTCGCTGCTGATAATTTTTTCAAGAATATTTAACAGCGATGGCAATTTTATACGAAATAAATTTGTGTAAATGCTACACAATGAAGATTGAAGACATTATATTATAAAATGTTATACATTTAGAATTCAAGACATTATTATATAAAATGTTACTCATTGAAAATTGTAGACATAATTATCTAAAATGTTACTCGTTGAATATTGAAGACGTTATGATACCCATGAAATATTACACATTGGAAATTATAGACGGTATTATGTCAAATGTTATTCATTGAAAATGTAAGACATTATTATAGAAAATGTTACAGATTGATGATCGAAGACAATGTTTGCTTTATTTATTCGGTGAATTAGCTGATGTTAGACGTTGTTGATTCGCTGCTGATAATTTTTTGAACAATATTTAACAGCGATGTTAAATTTTAAAGATAATTTTAAAAATAAATTTGTGATTTCGGCGCACGGTTCGATCGTTAGTAACAACAGCAAGTTTGCAAACTCAACGTTTCGATCCCTGTATGGATTTTCTTCAAGAGAGACATTCTTCCGTCTGAAAATTAATACGTTTATATATTAAATATTTTAATACTGCAATTTTATACTACTTTTTATACATTCTTTGCTACTTTTTGCATAATCTTTATTCTCCTAGGTTCTCACTTGTATGACGTGGATCCTTGTGCACTAATAAAAATCGAGATTGCTTATAATTTATCCCTTTTCTTTGCAGTTACAGTGAGTACTTATACCGAAAAATATCGTAGAAGAGAAAAGAAGATTTATATCTTTTATACGGCTACATTTATTTTAATGCTTAAATAATTGATTAACAAACCAATCGAATTTTATTTGGTCCAAAATGTAACGTTCATATTCGTTGGACTTTGTTAAAAAGTTTTTATCACGAGTCCGGCTCGTTAAAATGCGGCAAGGGGTTAGAAATAGTGGAAATGACAGACGATTCCGATGAATATTTAGTAGAAGCTTGTTTTTATAAGAATATTGGATACGTGTTCTTTTATTGCGGTCGTCACATCGAACAGGCCCAATTCGTCGTAGAAGTTTACTACCTATTTGAAGTTTTATGCCCGAGGATTTTGCCTGAGAAAATGTGAGAGCAGTTACACTGCAATAAGATTTTTTTTTATGATGTTAAATAAATCCGTATTTCGTACGTGTTTCCTTTTCTATTAATTAAATTACATCGGTCTTCTGTGATTTTAATTAATGGTGACAATCAACGTTAACAGTTCAACAATTTTGTGAACGAGTAGATTGGTTTGCCAGCGAAAGTTCATAGTACAAATTGTTGACGTAGCAGAAGGATACAGAGACATCTCACTCAAAACGCACGAACTTTCCGTTCAATCCTGTCGAATTATCTACGCTTTTCCACAAAATTATTGGGCTCTTTTTTCGAATTTAATGTAGATAATTTTAATATTTTGTATAAAAATCGATACTGTAATTATTAGAGTTTCCTTCGTTACTTCATGCACGGTTGCGAAGAATCAGCGAAAGATACTATGGTGTATTTTACATTACTGTAGCACATCTCTCAGAGAAAGTGAAACAATTAAAATAAAAATCGAATATCAAGTTTCAGAGGATCCACTGTACAGAGATCACCTCGCGTTTGAAACCTACGTTAGATTCAGTTAAGGAAAATATCCAATTTTATACAGAATCAGTGGAAAATGTGTATCTAAGTCAGACATAACCGCAAGCTTATACTACTGTAGTAAGCTCAGAAACACCATTATGTAGGATCGTGTATGGTTTATTCATAAGAAAAGTTATGCAACTCAAAATATATTTCCAAATAAGCATAATAATAAATATATAAATTGCAGTGTACTTCATAACTAATATACATGACAATTAATGCAATAAAAAATATTGGCAAACTTAAGTAATTTTCAAAAATGACTCCTGTAAAATTTCTTTTTTTTCGACTTATGTCACGTTTCTTATGAATGAACGAGATCATTATAAAGAGAAAATCTAAATTTTTAAAACAATGTTAGATTCAGTCAAGCAAGATGTCAAATGTTATACGAAATCAGTGGAAAACATGTAGCTAATGCAGACTTTATATTTCAGTAGCACAACTTTCAAAGCTCAGTGAAATAACTGAAAAAAATCGTACATCAAGCTTCAAGTCTGAGAAATTCTAATTTTTATTCTAGATAGAGAAAATATAACAACGTGTAAATCATTTAGAGATTAACGTTCTTAACATGCCACAGAGCGTAACTGACGATCGAGCATCGCCCTCGAAGAGTTGAAAAAGAAAAGACTACTATCTACTGCGAACTATGAAACTCAGATGTCCCACAGTATGAACCCTTAGCCCACATACGGTGCACGATCCCTAGGATGGTCAGTCTCGTCGAAAAACGTCGGCAGCGTCGGCAAGCTAATAGAATTTGCGAGCGGCGGATTTCGCGTTAGCCGCATCCGCGAACTTTCTCAGAGATGCGTGCCACGGATTCGCGCGGCACCTCGGCGCATACGTAAGCAGTGGAAAGGGAAGGGAAAGAGAGGGTAGATTGGGCGATGGTGTTCGGTGGGGAGAGGGGATGCGCGGGGAGTGAGTGTTGCGAGGGTGGACGGAAGGAGTGAGAGGCGTTTTGCAGTAACGGGCCGCGTTGACGTTCCGTGCGGAACACTCGACTCGTGACAGAAATTACTAAACGGTGCCCGGGCACTCGTAGCTCGCACAATCGCGGGGCATACGTAGGTTCCTACGTGTTCATGCACGTATTGTATGTTTCGCAAATGGGAGCAGAGAATGAAAGGACGCGACGCGACGCGCGGCCAGGATACGGCGGCCAGCAGGCCTGGTCCGTTCTACACATGTATGTAGGTACGTGGGCGAAACTGAAGGATGGAAGATCAGGAGGGCCCTGCGGGGGTGTTCGAGCGTGCGAGCCTCACGCATATTAATCTGTTCGACCGCACATCAGCCTCCGCGTCACCTCTCTCCGAATCTCGTTCGTTCACGCACTTCATCTCCCAACCTGTTAACCGGTCGCGCACCTACGCACAACGCCTGCGGGAAATTGGCAAACTGCGGTGCCAGTCCGCTTTCCATTTCCTCTTCATCGTTCTGAAGAACGATTTCCGTGAACGCGCGTCGATCATCGCGCGAACCACCGACGAATTAATATCCTTTCCCCGAGCACGGTGCTCAGGGATCCCCGCGCCGCGGCCAGCCTAGACAACGCGCCAATAATAATCCGAATGATCTGTTCAAAAAGAAACCGACGAATCACGCGGCCCGGAGATCGTCAAATATTCGTAAAATATGACACGCGGGAAGATCTTCAGCCCCTGGCCAAAAAAATCGGAGCAGTAGTGAAAGCAAAGAGAAACACAAATTTTAAGGTTCGCACTTTAGTAGTTTGTAAAAATTATTGTTAACCCTTCACTGCATAATTTTTCTAATTGGGATGAAAAAATTGAAGGAGGGTCAGTTTTTGTGTTTTATTCGGCGGAAAAATATTTAAAAACATTAAAACAACATTTTCAGAAATATAAACATAATTAAACATAGTAAGAAAACATTCTTAGTTTACATTCAGATATGATACACTATGCAGCGAAGGGTTGAATTATGTGCTGGACTTTTAGTTCTACTCATTTTTGACAAGGGGCTGTACAATAGGGTAGCCTTACGAAATTTTGGTACCTGGTGAGCAAATATACATAATTTGGAAGAGATCGGCGATAGGTGTTACTTTAAAAAATTTTGTGAGAGGTAGTTTTGGGAAAAATATTTGACTAGTATTTCTTTTTGGTCATCATTCACGTTGAAAGGGTGAACACAGCCCTTAACGTTGTCCTAATATTGATTTGTCTTGTAAAGCTGTTGAATATATATAATTATTCGAACACATGTTACAACAGAAATGGCGCAAATTCTAAATAAATGATATCTTGACCCTCAAGTGGTACCTATCACATTTGTTATTTTAAAGTTCCATAAAAATTGACTAAACTGACATTATATTTATATATATATATATATTTAAATGTATATTTATATAATATATAATATATATATAAATTATTTATATATGCCTAATTGTTTTTATATATGTATTTGAGTAATAGGCGAAAAACCAAAACAAGGTAATAAAAATCGTGGTTTTTTTCCTCTCCTCAAATTAGCACAGGTAGTCGAAAAATCAGATTCGACACCCCAGAGTACCCTTAAATGACGTGTCAAAATTTCATTAAATTCGGAATACTTTCCAGGTAAATTCTTTTGGGGTGATTGAAGATGCCATTTCTTTCTGTCAACATTTTTACAAGGCAACATGTAGAGTTCGGTAGGTTTAATTAGAAATTGGTAACCGATGAAGAGCTGGTGACGATGCTCGGATAACGAGTTGAAAAAAAGGCAGAAAGGTAATAAAAGTACCGGTAGAGAAACGGCGATGATTTGGCAGCGGCAAAGAGAAGCAGAAATCACGCGTGCGGTTTTGTGGCCAGCATTTCTGACCACCGAACGCCGAAGTTCGGATTGAACTGTCACCATCAGCCCGTATGGCGGTGTACACCACGACAACGTGTCATATATTCGTTCGTAATAACTGTGGTCGACTAGTCAGGACACTCGACCAACCGACGTTTTATGGCTAACTAGTAAACTAAAGCGTCGATATTCTTTCCTCCTTTCCTGTCCCATCGACGTAATTACCTATGCGGTTCCCCGATGCTTTTTACTAATGAAACATTGATGGTCTCCACGTTCTGTCTTCACTTGTTGCTTTTTTTCGAAACTGTTCTATAGCGGTGCAAATGAAGAATGGAAAAAATAAGCAAACTGAGAAACATTATGACACATACAAATGTTTGTAAACTCTTGCAATAACCGTTGTTATTGTTATCGATCGTATGACTGTTAAAACAGAAAAAATATGAATGATTTCGGCGCAACAAAAATTACAAATAATTTGAACTTTCAACGTTGATCATTTTCAAGAAAGGAGAAAACAGTACCTTGACAATATAGTACAATCTGATGTTATTATGTTATAATTTCAGACGCAGTTTTTCTCCTTTCTTGAAAATGATCCACACAAGGATCGAAACGTTGAAAGTTTAAATTATTTGTGAAATTGATTCATATATTTTCATATATTCATATATTTTCTGTTCTTATAATAACTTTTTGAAAAGTGGGCCAATCGATTTGGATTTTTTGAAGTTAGTTGAATTAGTTTACTAGGTGACGGTATAAAAGATTGTCTTTTTTACGATGTTGCAATTGGTAGGAATTACATAAATAAAAGCACTTTTTAAAACGCTTTTATTTGAGCCCTTATCAATAAAATCTACACAATCTGTATAACTCGTGGCAGGTTGATCTTTTTTCCATTCGTTACCGATAGTTTCCGGAATGGTCAACCAAATATGGTTTCCATCTCCACAATTGAGAGTTGTTTTCACTCCCCCCCCCCCCCCCCTCCATTCACAACTGATTCTCGATAAAACAAAATGCGTGTCAGCTATTTTTCAGCGTTCTAACTTTGTGTAAAATTTTGCCAATGTTGGTGATTGTTGCTTCAGTTCTCGTTAGTTTTTCTATTGAACGGCCGCTGCTAGTACAATGTTATTTTTTTTAGTGCGCTTACAGGTGACACATATGTTATCAATTTTGCAAACTTGTCTTTTCGAAAATGAAATGTCTACAAAATCCAGATTCTTCTGTACGAAAGATGGTTTAGTTTTCATCTCGCTATTTTTGTGGACGTTTTCTATAAACAGAGTAATCATATAAGAAAAATTCAATTCTTTAACAAAGCTTGTACAGTGTATTAAAAATCAATCCTGAAAATCAATGTACTTGGTTAAAGATTTACGCATAAATATCGTGAGGTACAACATCTGAATAATTAATCGCTGCTGCACGAGAAGCAACAATATGGCATACTTCTCCTGGATTATTTTAAACATTCTCAATCATATAAATCGCCATATCTCGAACGTAGACTGATGTTGCAAAGTTATTGCTCGACTCGGAATCAAAGTTGCGCAAGCATGCAGCTGGATTCTGGTTGAGAAACTTGTAAGATTCCGGAATATGTCTTAAACGACACAGTTTATTGCAAGGGTTGTACATATGACACAGAAGTGTAACAAAAATTATGGCAATAACTGCGGATTAACGAAACGTGGTCGGATTGCTCGCGGCGCAATCATTTTAAAATCATAAAACCCATATACGGGTGACAGAATTATTTTCGTGTCATGTTACGATATGAAACTCAATGTTTTTTTCATATCTTTTACAAGAAAGTATAAATATCAATAAAAACCGATGTTGAAAGCGAGAAACGTATCGTAGCGATCGTTTGGCTATGCCAGTTAGAGCTGGGGCTGGGGCAGGTCCCAGCCCCGAAAAGAATGTTTATCCTAATATGAAGTACAAACGTGAAGGAAAGTGGTAAAAGATCAACAACTTGACTTGTCCACACATTAAATGTCTATTTTTCCAGAATTATTAATAAACTGTGTTTTTAGGAAAAATAAGCTTGTCCTGCAATGAAAGTAACAGGTTGGTACCTTTAAATGTGTGTTTCATTTTGCAAGTACATTAAATTTTACTTTCTCTTTATGCGTTTATAGCAAAATTGAGTAGATGAAATTCAAAATTGTTGTAAAATATAAAAAAATTGACGATCGTCAAGGGAAGTAATAACATTCAATTTAACTTCTATTTCTTGTAATCGATGCAGACAACTTTTATTTTGCATAAAAATCCACAGTATTAATTAGACATTAGATATTAGTATAGGTACAATTTAAAATAGAATAAATATTAAGAGAATTTAGAAACATGAATTTACTACTTTCAATGTATTAAAATTATTAGGATAAGGATGGAAGAAACACCTCCTTATCGAAATGATTGCATAAAATGATTATGTTGCATAAAAATCCGCAGTCTATTAGACATTAAATATTAGTGTAGTTACAATTTAAAATAGAATAAATATTAAGAGAAATTAGAAACATGAATTTACTATTTTCAATGTATTAAAATTATTATGATAAGGATGGAAGAAATTGAAAAAAAGGATGGAAGAAACCCCTCCTTCTCAAAATGAATGCACAAACTGATTATGTTGCATAAAGATTTGCAGTGTATTAATAATGAATTAGTGAAAGCAGCTTCGTCCAATTACAAAATGTAAAACAAAGGAGCTTGGATGTTCTACCTTTGAATCCCGACCGTACTATCTCGCCGAGGCTGACATCAAGTTTCTGAAAACCGATCTCCTCCTAGATAAAGCGATAATTCTTAGTGTTTACAAAGCGTCCCGTTTGCCGCGCAATTAATCTTACATCTTGCTCGGTGTAGGGCGATCAAGACCAATAAAAACCGACGTCGCGTGTGAACGATAAGAGCGTGACAGTAATAGGTGGCGTAACATTAACAGCTGCTGGTAGCACTAACGATAATACCGATGACAGCGACGAAGGTGTTAGTGGTGGGGAGGGAGAGGGAGGGGAGGGGAAGGCGACGGTAGTCGAAGGTTAGACAGTGACAAACCGCCTTGGCCCGGTGTGATTTCAGTTAATTGTCGGCGGGGCCATTTCTCACTCGAACGGCTCTCGGCTTCTGCCCGGGCGACGACGTTGTAAATATCCCTAAAGATGGTACGGGCAAAGGGCTAAAGGTGGAACGTCTTACTCCGCGTAGGCTTAGTTTATCCCAGCTTAACCTCGCAACCGTAAGCCGTCCCTTCTCCTTTTCTGCTGTTCTTTTGTGGAAACGACCTCGCGTCTACGGGGAATGCACTGAACCCTATCCTCCTCGAAAACTCGCTGGCCATCGGTCCTGTAACTCCTGAAATCGAGTTGTGACGAACCCTAAACCCCTACGGCTACTGTACGCGGTCGTAATAGTGCGAAAAATATTTTTAAAGTCAACAGCTTTTTTTTCTCCTTCCAAGATGGAATTGTCTTCCTCTCATTCCGGTTCGGATCACGGAGGGCCCTTTCTTTGATTCACTCCCCCGTGATTATTTCTGAACGCCACCACTCCTGTTCTTGGCTGTCAAGTCAACAGCTACATTGACACTTTACCTACCGGAAGACTATTAATAGGATTTTTAATAGTCATATTATTATTATTATTAACCTAACCCAATTCTGTTATTATTATTATTCAAAGATAAATTGATTTTCAATAATAATTCCTGAATGAAACTGTGGAGAAGATTTTCGCAACGGAAAAGGTTACGTATATATTAAATTTTGTGTTTGCGGCGCACAAACATTAACAGACAAACAGCAAATTTGTAAATTAATTTATCTCAACATTTCGATCCGTGTATGGATCATTTCCAAGAGAGACATTTTTGCGTCTGAAAAATAATAGATTTATACTGAAAATTCAAAAAATATTGCGACATAAACACATACAACTACTCACATAACCATACATACTTTCTGTGGCAACAAAAATTGTTTTAACTGAATAATAAGGAGAAATTGTATGAATAACTATTGTTAATAATGTCTTACATATAACTAATGTAAAAAATTAAAAACAGACAAAAAAGAAGAAAAAATAACTGAAAAATGCAAACAAAAGAAAACATCCACACATTCATGGTATTTTTACAAAATTTTCATAAGAAATAAAATTAATTAATATATAGAATGTGAAGATGAAAAAAGCAAAACCTTAGGTAGAATCTAAGTTATATTGGAAATATCATCATAAATGAACATTACGGCTTCTAATATTTTTCAATTTTCACTATAAATGTATTATTTTTCAGACGCAAAAATGTCTTTCTTGAAAATGGTCCATACAGGGATCGAAACGTTGAGATAAATTAATTAACCAAATAACCAAATTTAATATGTTACATTTTTTTATTATTATTTAACGTCGCTTTTTGAATTCTTATGTGAGAATTATTTCGCGACGTTATCATGTTACATTTTCGATCGAGAAGAATTTCAATTTATCTTGGAAAAAGTTACTTCGAGAATTACCCATTTCAAGGAAGTACATTTCTTCGACATTCGAATGGCGAAGACGTGTCTCCCTCGTCCGAAACGAAATATAATCAATGTAGAAAATTTTGCGACTTTATTAATTCGCATGTATTAGGCCCTTCCGTCCCATGATAATTTATCGATTCCGAGCAAACGAGAGGAGAGAACAGCGCGTAAAATAGGAGAACGAGGCGACGCGGGAGGAAAAAGTGGCAGCAGAAAAAGAAACACGGGTGCCTAGTGCCTGCGACTCTTCATCAGCGATTTAATTCGTGAACGGCGCGCGGCTTCAAGTTTATTTATTTTTTTTTTCTTTGGCCGACTCGTGACCGGTGCCAAAACGAGGGCGAAAGAGGGACAAGATTAAAAATCCTCTAATTACTTAATCACGTTACCCCGATACGACCGTGTCAAAGAGACCCGGACTCGGCCTCTGCCCGAAGGATGCCGGAAACCTCTGTATGTCGGCAGATGTTTTTTTTTCATCCGGCTGTATCGGCAGATTTCAAGTGCACTATTTGTCGAATACCGAGCTCGCTCTCTCGTAGGTATTGCAGTTTCTTCTTCGTTAATCCTTCTCCGTTTAATCAGATCCCCGATATCATTAACCGGGTTTTATTAGACCGAACAACTTTTTCGCTGCTATCGCACTATCAGTAGTTATTCACCATCGAAAATTAGACGCTTCTTTTGCGAACAACTCGGCTATACGTTGCGCGATTATTGTTCCGAAACGGTAACGCAAAACTACAACGGACTACAACAGTCAGTTAAATGGCTAATCTCATTTCGGGTTCGTGAAACTGTCATACAGACGCATTAACGTTTAATCTTTCTTGTTGGCTCTCCTCTACAAAAATTTCTGTTTAAATCGTGTTTTGTTGAAAGCTCGCGACGAATTCGCCCAGATTCGGTTTGAATAAATCAGTTTGCTTTTAGTGTACTGAAAATTTGATCAATTTTAAAAGGATTTTTTACGATGGAGTGAAGAGACAGTATTCCATTTGTCAAATGTAAGATGTTTTAACTTTTGTATATAACAGTTGGTCTACTGTAGGTCTGTTGTATGCAACAGTAACAGTAATTGTTAAATTACTTTGGGTAACTTGTTGCTTAACTATTGATTTCTGATGCATTCGTTTATGAAAAATGAATAATTGTTGTGGACAGGAATTCTGCATTAAAAATATGTCGATAATACTGCTTGGAATTTATTCACATCAGTTATGTCTGAATAATTTTATTCAGATATTCATCAAATCTGCGTGACACTAAGAATTAGAGCACGAAATATTGTATTCCATTGTTTCGATTCATCTTTTAACAAAGATCCCGCTGTTTTCTATATATATCACAGCTTCGCAGACAATATTTATAAAATATTTGTATAAAAGCATAAATCTTCCATGAAATAAACATACTTCTCTTCTCAGCATTTTCAAGCTTTGATGTTTCGAAAAACATGTTTTTATCGCGAGCACTTTAACACCTGTAAAAATGTCCGAGAATCATCAAAAATTAAAATGGATCACTATAAATTCTTCTGAAACATGATTCTAAATCCATTCGAGATAAACAAGCTGATAAAGTTTCGAAGTTATATTAAACATCAGTATTTTTCATGGGATCTAAAAATGTATTTTCGAGTACTGTAATATTCGTAAAAATTTGTTTCACAATTTTTTATCGAATAATATGATGAATCTTTTCTGTAACAGCACTTGTCCAGATAAGCTTGTGAGCAGTGCCAAGTTTGTTGGCAGTGCGTACAGATTTTATTGATGCATTTTCTTTGTCACAGAAGTGAAAGCAATATCGGAAGAAAATACAGGATTGCATGGTTGCAATGGTGCATCGTTGCAGCGCAGAGGCGTAAATGGCTTTGTATGCGTTTGCGTGTGCACGGTTGACTGTACAGTAAGCAAAGCAGTGCTAAAAGGCCAAGCGTAAACACATACCACCTCTTTTATGTTGCTCCCTTTCTTGGTCTTTTGTATCTTGATCTTTATCTGGAGCTTCTCCTCCAGCCGGTTCGATACTTTCGCTTCTCGTTTCGTTCTGGACGTTTTTGAATTTCGAACTTAATTAGTTGAAAGCACCGAGGCTTCTCTAACAGACGCTAGAACACTGAACAAAAATATAAGCAACAAAAATCGTATAACATTATTGTAGAAATTGAATTAAGGTTTTTTTTTTAAAGTGTACACATTTTTAAAGCACAAAAATGTAAGCAAAAAATCATATAACATTATTGTAGACATTGAACAAAGGTTTTTTTTTAATGTGTACACATTTTTAAAGTGTCTTGTTAGTCTGACAATAAAATGTTCTAAAATATTCATACTTTATTTAGTATATTACTCAGCAAATAACAGCTTACATTTTGTTACAAGTTCTGGAGTAAAATCTGGAGAAATATTTATTGGGCGAAGGCTTGAAGAAAAGTCTAAGGAAAGATACATTAGACAAAGATTTCAAGAAAAATCGAAAAAATTAAAGAAAGGTTTGAAGACAAATTTTAGAAATTTAAACTTCTGCAGGCTTGAAGAAAAATCTCGAAAATTAGACATAAACAAAAATCTAAAGAATCAGACAAAGATTTGAATGATCCAAAGAGAAATTCACTGGTCATTCGAAGAAAAGTCGACAAGAATATCGTTGAGAAAATGAATTTTTAGAAGATGAATTCTACGAGAATTCTTTCTTATGGTCACAACTGTATAACAGGAGTGAATTTGGACATCTTCGCACATGTTTAACAGGAGCGGTCAACGCCTCTGGTTGTCTTCTACTCCGGACCGGCTTTTTCAGCGTGTCGCCTCGGGCTTGTCGTTTTTTAACATTTGACAATTATTCGGCAATTTATCAAAACGTCCGCACACAATGGTCCACAGCGAGTTTCGCGCAAAGGAGATGCCTAACGGTCTGTCCTTTGTGAGTCCTCCATGTAAGCGGTGTTCGAAAAATACTCGATTTTGATTTTCGTCCTGAACCTGAAACTTTACTCGTTTATACACTAATAGCACAATTTTATAAAGAAATAGGATGTGCTTAAACAAATGAAGATCATATCGAAAATATTAAAACGAAAATTTCTGTATACGTGGCAAAGTAATTTTCTATAAAAATTTCTGATAAACATATTTTTCGAAAGATTTTACTGCACAGTTTCATAAAAAAAATTGTCGATTAAAAACCAAATACTAAACTAGGAGTTACAACTTTATAAAGAAATAGAATGTGCTTAAACAAATGAAGATCATATCGAAAATATTAAAACGAAAATTTCTGTATACGTGGCAAAGTAATTTTCTATAAAAATTTCTGATAAACATATTTTTCGAAAGATTTTACAGCACAGTTCCTTAAAAAAACTGTCGATTAAAAACCAAATACTAGACTAGGAGTTACGACTTTAGGACGAGCTATAAAAAGACAATTAATGACTGTAAGAACGTATTCGGTCACTTTCGATGGCCGGTAGGTTTGGTGTTGAAATAAAAATGACAGCTGAGCATTGTTGAGGCTAACACTGCCAGAATCTGCAATCTCTGTCGAAGAATGATAAAATCATGGTGTGTATAGGGGAATGATTTTGCCGTGGCTGTGGTTGTTGGAAAAATGCGAGGATGAGGCAGCAACAAAAGGTGGACAAGTCGAATAAATCGCGGCGTTGGCTTTTAATCAGCTCGTTCGGCTAAGGTACTCGAAAGATTCGCCTGAACTCCTCCCGGTCGCAAGAAATTTTTCTCCGGGGGCAGGCTCTTAGCCAGATAGATGATCCGAACCCATCAGCTGGGCTTGCCACAATGTATTCCTTACAATTACAAGCAAACCCCGAGGAAGGTTGGCTTTAATTCCTCTCGTTTCGCGTGCACGTTTGCCACTGCGTAGAATATAATCGTGAACCGTCGCCAATTAGCGGAATACGTCCGGAAATACAGGCACTAATTTCACGAGTCGTCGCCATTTGTATACCTTCGCTGATTGCCGAACCAGTAATTTGCTCATTCACATGCGTTCTCTTCTTATCTATCTTGTTAGTACAACGCTGACCATTCGATTATTTCGCTGTCAGTGTTAATTAGCAGGTATTCTTGAATATCATTGTCCGAGCCATTCAAGTCTTTCGATCCTAGTCGATCTAGATCGCTTGCTTTTCTTTTTTTACTTTCAGTCTTCGAGAATGGAAATTAACAAAAATTGTGTAACAATTTCAATTCGACAGCGATGGACAGATTCTGGAGGTAATTAAAATCGCAAGAAAATTTTTGAAAATTTGACAAGATATAATTCTTACTAAATTAATGCAATTACCAAAGTTACGATCATTTGTAAAAGTCACTTACAATGAAAATGTTTTAGAATAAATGTTGTATAAAAATGTTTAAGGATAAATCGATTTTCTTTGTTGCTTCTGCAACTGCACTAATACGGAAAAGTTTTATTTCGCGTATAAATCTGCAGTCTATTGATCATTTAGCTGGTTGTGTAATCGAGTGCAAAAGATAAATGGATCCGGACAACGTGCCACTGAAAGTGTACTTGAAAAAATTGATAAACTGCCTAAATGGAACTAAATATTGCCATTAGTGCAATCACTAAAATCTCCGAGTGTTATGCCTAGCAATATGAACTCGTTGCCGTGTGATTTTGCAACCACGTTTATAACAGCCATTTTATGGTTATTAATTTGCCAGCATGCGCACGTTTGCTTTTACGTTTATGCCAAAGGTCAAGCATTATCAACAGGAAGATTAGTATCCAATTTCAACTTCATACCCACCGAGCACTAAAAGTGACTGGCATGCGTTGCCTTATAAAACTAACAAGATTTTTTTTATTGTAATACGTGCTTGGATAATAAAACTTCGAAAACTTTCTCGTGGAAAGTTTCTTGTAATGCCGATGATAATCGAATAACATATATAAACGTTATTTGACGAGGAGATACATTTGCCATCGTTAGATTTTGAATCTTTATGCAAGATAAAATTTTGTAAATCGATCGGAAGACACAGGAACTAAATAAAATTTTTTTTCTTTCATTATGTTGAACATAATATGTCGATATTCTTAAATTCTCTTAATATTTCCACTGTTTGGTATTTCATGCCAGTCATTTTCGTGACAAATGCATAGAAGCCGCAGTCTAGTTATCGCTGTTACAGATAAGTGGCCTTCACAACCCCGCAATTTACATAACGATAGTAAAATTAATTTTACGCGCATTGCTATTAGAAATTGCAGTCTACAGTATATTCAGAGATCCACGACTTTCTTCTAGCAAATCGTTTTAATATTTCGTGAAGGAGGTGCGTTGCATTTAATGAAACATTTGAACAATGAAATCAAACAGAAAAGCAAATTGTGATAAACAGACTGCGAATTTTTATGCATTTATAGCAAAATTGAGTAGATCAAATGAAAAGTTGTTGGAATATTTTTAAAATTGAAATCGTCTATATTATTTCTCCTCTATAAAAATGATCAAGGGAACAGATAACATGCAATTGGTTTTTATTTCTTGCACTCGATGCAGACAATTTTTATTTTGCATAAAGATCCGCAGTCTTGCGATCAAATGTTAACGCGTTTACAGAAAAATATGAAACGATCCGAAAAATCAAGTGATGAAAACTAGGAGGATGAGAAATTTGTTAAAAAATTTGGAAAGTTGGAGTAAGACGGTGCAAGGTGCGTTGCATTTAACAAATTTTCGGACACCAGGTAGACAGATATCCATGGCACGGAACGTGCTTCCGTCGGAAAGAGAAGCAAAGCGAGTGCACGGCTCCCAAGGAGCGGTGGAACAAAACTATCTCATTGTGTGTTAATACGTTTTGCCGCTGCCGCCTCGGTTTCAGCGGCGTGCAACTGCAAGTATGCACCGCACTGTTGCAACGCAGCGAGATCGCAATACCGCGGCATTAAGGTTTCAATTAAAAAAGAAAAAGAACCGGGAATGTGACGTATAGATCGAGGTGGAACAGGTGAGCAGCATTTGTTGTCGGAAATTAAACACCGGAATAACCGGGCATGCCGAAGAAGCAATACAGCCGAACGTTAAACCTTCAATGCATAACTGATATCGCACCTGCGATTGTTTATTATTGTGCTTATGGATTTACTGCCACTAAACTGCCGATATTTATACGGATTTTTTCAAGACTAATTTCGCGGAAATAATCAAGTGGAAGTTATATGTTTAAATAAAGTTGATGTTTTTGGCTTACCGGTTCGATCAATTTAATTAAAAGCAATTTTACAATATATTAATTTCGATGTTTCCGTCTTTATTTAGACCCTTTCCAAGAAAATAATGATCGCGTCTGTGAATTAACAAAACAACAGAAAAAGTAATATTTTGTTGATGAGAATATGTTAAAAACAATTTTTAAAATATGTCAACTTACTTGCTTATTGAAATAACTTTAAGGATGTTCTGGAGGTACAATGGGAGACGAAAGTACAAGAAATTCGAAATTCATCAATATTTAACAAGCTTTCGTTTAATTAGCGAATTTCATGTTATAATTATTTTTTAATAAAATTGTCTTCATATCATAAAAAATTGTAAGAGACTTTTACGAATGATTGTAACTTTGGTAATTGCATTAATTTAGTAAGAATTATATCTTGTCAAATTTTCAAGATTGTCAACGCACAATATATTTTGCTATACGTTTATGAAAAGCCACAGTCTAATTACTAAAATTTTAGATTGTCGAGCACAATAAATGAAGTTTTCTTTTACTCTAACCGCAACTTTCGTATGAACAAATGGAGTTTTCCCATCGGTTTGAATCTTGTAAAGAATTTGTTTCTAACAGGATTTTGAAAAAATTGTCAGAGTATGAGAGCGAAGAAATTCGACGGTTCCAGGGAGATCAGTTTAACGACCACGTGTACAATACATATGTAAGAGTGTTGCACATATTCGAAACGGATCTCCGGCTTGTCAAAACTTTCGGAGTAGCCCTCGTATGTTTGTTTGCGCGTGAAAACTGTCAGAACATCGAACCACCTGGATCCCCGCTCGTCCTCTCGCACCGTTTATTTTTCATTTCAAAGTTCCTCTTGGTAGCGAGCCTCTTCTTGCCGCTTGGTTCACGCCGGATGAACCTCTCGAGAATTCTTCGCGCAAACTCGAGTATCGGCAATAACGCTTTTCAATGATGCCGTGTAACCCCAACGGTGTGCGAGCGTTGCGAAAAATTCGCTCGTCTCTCCGTGTATCGACTAACTTTCAGTCTTTAATTCGTTTGGTTACCTCACGCTTTATCAGCATTATTTTATTACCACTACAACGTAACATTTATTTTATTAATTTACAACATTTAACTTTTCTACAGTTTTACATTGCCCGTGAAGGAAAACGACTTTGGGCCCCCTTGAATTCGCTTCAAAACTATCGTTCCGTTTGGACAAATTAAATCGATCTTGCAATTTCCCTGACCATAACATGTGTCGGTAATTATATAGAAAAGGTCTGCGTACTTCGATTTTGATGAAATTTTAATATGTTATAGACTACGACATTTTTAACAACTTTTTCCTTTTCCAATATAGGGGGGTCGCTTTTAGTTTTCGAGATATTTGCAAAAGACTATCGCTAATACTGTATTGAATTTTTCGTATTCCTGCATGCTCCGCGGCAACGTAAACCTGTTCCGAAGGCCGGGACCTTCTAAAAAGAAGGTTTCCGTTATGAAATTAACATTTGCGCCAATTTTCAGTATCATATTCATAATCGGCACGTCAATATACGTGAGAATCTAGATTTTAATTTAGAAACACTGGGTGAGTGCGTGTGGTGTCAGGCCGGCCCTTTCCGCTGTTTTCTCTCATCTCTACAGCGTCAAAATGTAAACAAACGCCGCACCGGGACAGGCCTACGTTGCCGCGGTGCGTGCAGGAATGCGAAAAATTCAATACAGTATTAGCTACAGTTTTTTTGCAAATATTTCAAAAACTAAATGCGACCCCCCTATATTGGAAAAGGAAAAAGTTGTTCAGAATGTGTTGTTGCGTAACATATTAAAATTTCATCAAACTCGGAGTACGCAGACCTTTTCTATATAATTACAAAAGTCAAGTAAAAAGTGGGATTTAGTTGAAAATGAAAGTTTTAAAATTATATAACCTAACCAAACCGGGGAATATTTTTGCGGGATAGAGAAAAATGTAGGAACCATGATGGAAGGATGTTAGCAGCGTTAAAAGGGGCTGACGGTAGTGTCGAGGATACGAGGCTGTCGTTGCGCAGCAAATTACTCGAAAATTCGCGAACCAATTTTCAGCAGATTAGGGAGGGGATGTTGTTCACAGCATCCTCGCAGGTTGAACACGTTTAGCGGGTATGGGCGGACCACATATTGGATCATATCGTATCTTCTCACACTCCATGAATAATGCATCTTGGAGGTCGCCCCTCTGGGCCCATCGTCTCCCTTTCCTGACCATCCTTTACCGCTTACCATTCTTCCCTTCTCTTCTCATCGGTTGCTCTTCTCTTCTCTCGCGCGCGCATAATACTTCGTCCACTCGCGTTCCGAAATCTCTTCGTAATTAAAGCTGCCATATATTTTACTTTAATCGTAGAGATCGGCTTGCTACCATTGGCTACAACGATTTATCACGCTTCTGACTCGGCCCGTTTCCACCTCCTTCGCCAAAGCGCTCGCTCGAATCCTCGCACCTCGAGAAGATTATAAACCCGAAGAGACGTATATACGCGAACACGTGTAATTGCGCGATCCTAGCGGGATTTCGGTTTAACAAGCTCACAGAAACCCCGCGTTTCATCTTTGCCGCGAGATATTTTCATCGACTTTGTAACTGTTGGACACCTTTGATCGATGTTCTCCTATCCTCTGCTACCGTCAAGGACGATCCGCCGGCGATGCGTCACGATTTTAATGGAGTTGCACGCTGCCGCGGTCTTTCCTATTTTTCTATTTTACGGGAAAAATTGTTTTCGAGTCATTTCCACTATACACCAGCGGCTCTCAATCTTGCTATCGTTTTCACTTGTTTCAAAACTGCTAAATATTTATTCTTTCTGCGTTGAATTTAGCGAAGAAAATCGTTCGCTCAATCTGCCAACAAAATCAAGCGCACGCATTAAAATTTGTTAAATAGAAATCTGATGGAAAGAATGAAATATAAAAAACTAATATTATACAATAAATCACACACGTTAAAATTTGTTCAACAGAAATCGAATAAAATCATGCATAATATGAATTCGTTGAATACAGTATGAACTAAAATATAACTTGAAAGGAAGAAACAGTGACCGTTTTAACTGTTTTATTTAATTCGACGTTTTCTTTAATTATTTCGTAAAACCATACAGACGTTGGAGCTGATAGAGACGCATGAAATTAGGCAACATTCGGACAGATATTATCTCTGGGAGCAGTGATTCTTTCTCTGGTTCCCGGCGCCTATTTCCTCTTTCTCTTCTCGTCGGATCTGTTGGCGAGAGCAGTCTGCAAAAGTGGAGGGATCCGATAGCCCTTAAATCGCAGTAGGAGCAGCAGTCCTGCTGTCACAGCCCGCGAGGATAAATCTTGGATTACCACGCGCTCCCTTTCTGCTTCGCCTTTTCTCGATAGTCCAGCTTCCTGAGTACCTGGTATATCGATCTTCCTTCTCCGTTTCAACCTTTTCGTGTTACCCTTTTCGGGTAACACGGGCTTAACACCGTCTTATAAGCCGCGACAACTCGAAACTACCGTGCAACCCCTGCGAAAGCCGCTCTCCTACAGTTTATGCGTTCACCGTGCTACGTAGACTGTTCGTTTAAACATTCGCTGCTCGGGTACATACATACGTTAACATAATTATGTAAATAAAAATAACTTTGTATAATAAAATAAACAGTGCCTGTCAATGCGGAGCAGAATTCCAAGACCTAAATCATGTTATAATGGCAATGCCCAGACTATGAAAGCGAACGTTATACTTTAGAAACAAAGCTCCTCAAAGACAAGTACTGTTTTCCTCTTTGTATTAGTTCCTTCTCATGTAAACCTGATATAAAAGGTCTGAAAATAATTTATAATTACTTTAAACAATGCTCCATTAGAATTTAGAAACAATGTAAACCTGTTTAATGTAAGCCAAATGTAATAATACTGTACTTGCTATATAAACCACTTGGTTTAAAGCAATAAATAAATAAATTTTTAAAAAATACCACGTTTTTAGAAACGGACTGAAAAGTATAAAATAATTTTTCCTAGTCGCATACCGACTCCTAACCTCGTACAGATAGTGGTGAAAATTTGTGATTGTGAATTTTTAATTGCTACGAAAATATTTGTAAGATTTCACACGAAAAACGTGGGAAATTTATTTTTATTTTCATAATTATTTTCTACTTTTAGTCTTGCGTATGTGAAATATTTCAATGGTTTTTTAAACATTTTTACCAGGTTATGTAATTATAACAGAGACATGTACCAAATTTCAGACAGTATTGCAACCGCGACATATCGAAACAAACAAACAAGAAAGCAAGCTAATAAAAATGTGATAAAAAATATGCTTGAATTTTTCAGCGTATCGCTCGTGCTCAAGAAAATGTGCCAGTGAATATACTCTCATTCGATCATAGAAAAAAGAGAAACAATGTAATAACTAGAATGCAGATTTTATGCACTTATCACGAGAACGACATCATGAAATACAAAACAGTAGAAATATTAATTTAAGAATATCAACTTATAAAAATTATTAATGTGAGTTAATAAATCAGGAAGATAAACGACACAAGAGCATTCATATTTTAGTATAATCAAAAAACTCACCGTTTTTTTAAATACAAAATATGACGATTACAACGATGCTTAACAATTGCAATGTTACTGTTACTGTTACGAATCGGGCATTTCATATGCAACGATCTAGTATTTTTTAATGTTTTTTTTACTCGAAAAAAAATCGGGAAAATCTTGCTTCTAATAAGAATTGAAAATAGGGGTGGCTATCGAGAATCGGGGTGGGGGTAGTCACGACGATAAGGAAGAGGACGCGACGACCGTTTTCGTTTTCTCGGGGATCCGCGAGATGCCACGAAGCTCCTGGTAGATCTAGTCAGACAGTGGCTGCCAAGAGTTCCCGGAGAGGCCGAGCCCTCTTAAATTAATTACAGGGAAAAGATCCTCGCATCCAATTCCCCTACTACCACTGCAGGTCTGGCTGTGTGTGCGTGTAGTTAGTCTCGCCTCTTCAGAGTTCAAGAGAGCGAAAGAGGGTTGTATGTATTCACCGCGTTTAGCCGAGTCGTACGGACGGAAATCTTCGTTAAGGGAGAAAAAGAGCGTCGCTGCCGAAACATTCCTTTTCGTGCCGCGCCTCGGACGATAAGGCATTTAAGTGATTTAACCGCGGTCTCCTCGATACCACAAAGCGTATCAACTGCTATTCATTTCACGCAGTCTCGATTTCAATTTCTGCCCAGATCATTAAATCTTTCGTCGAGTCGCGTTATAAGTATGTAGATTTTCGTGCAAAATTAAACATCCGAATAGGTCGAAGTTAGTCTATCGATACTTTTCGATTGTTGCTCTTTTAACTTACATAGTTTTTAGTCAGGAATCAATCATTTTTTCATATATAAAATAATGTGTTTCAAAGAAGTTAACACATTGAATAATAAATTCATTATTATTACTATATAAATAAAAATTAAATGCTGTTCGTTGGTAAGCGCGTCACTTGATTTGGCTAATTCTTTGAAACGTTCGTAATAATCCGACCTATTTCCAATAGCTTTTCATAAATTCACGAAACGATCATTTATTGAAATTTGGACAGGAGAGCGTCTGTCGGGTCAGCTACTATGTACATAATTTGAATAAATGTCAATACTTACAAATTCTTTTGTTAATACCATCGTCACTACAATGGTGTGAAAAAATGAATGCAGTGGAAAACATGTAGATAATACTTCAAAATTATACGTATCGCATAATAGAAAAATCAACGTTGCAATTTGCACGTTCTATTATATAATATTTAAGTATTATTCGATAAAAGATTGAGCTAATCCGATACTGTCAGAAAGAGGGTTAATATTTTCCCTCAATTCGTACTTCCTCCCCTAACCAGGCAATTTTGAACGTGGCAGCCATTTTTCAAAACGAAAACCGTGGGGTTTTATTTCATACATGATTTTTAAATTTTACATTGATGTGCACAAAATATTCTAGTCCCTGTCGAAAGCAATTTCCAAATATTTTTAAAAATGTGTTACAGCTACATGAACCTACATAATTTTTAATCGAAATTTTTAGATTCTTTTATGTGTGAAAAATTGTACGAATCCACTCCGTCAAGGATTAGATAACAATCTCACGAATGTTACTGCAAAATTGAATCGAAATTGGTCGACTGAGTTGAAAGTTCGTTTTGAGAGAAACGCGTTTTAAAATTTTAATTATTTGTTAACAGAGGGTCACCGTGCAATTTCTGTACGGTGTAAAGCGAGTGGTGAAAAGTTGTAATGTTGCGGGTCAGACATTGTCAGTGCAAAGTGAGTAGCAGAATGGCAAAGTT
>CM052336.1:11281666-11453621 GCA_028455595.1 Lasioglossum vierecki
TTTAAGGGATGAAATTAATTTTCATTTAACTACAGCTTCCCGCAAT
The DNA here is from genome assembly GCA_028455595.1 of Lasioglossum vierecki. Lineage (NCBI taxonomy): Eukaryota > Metazoa > Arthropoda > Insecta > Hymenoptera > Halictidae > Lasioglossum > Lasioglossum vierecki. The sequence continues at coordinate 11,281,713 of CM052336.1, forward strand.
TGATGCAGAATATTTTTATTTCGCATAAAGAACCGCACTGGATAAATCTCACGTTTACTTGACTTCGTTCTGATCAAAGTATTTGCCAAAATTTGAATTTTTCATCGAATCCTGTAATGCGAGCGGATCCAGAATGATTCGAACAAAGTAGAATCGCAAAGCGAAGAATTCTTAACGAAGGTGTTCGGGTGTTCGATTTTGTTTTAACAATGTCTTCCGCGTATATTTTCATATCGTGTATTGGCGGTAGTGTGCGTGACGTTCGTATCGGCGGATCCTGTAGCCGTGATTGTTAAACTAATATTGAAACAGACGATTCGGGAACCGCCGCTATTTATGTCCCCGTTTGAACTGGCGGACTTCCGCCGTGGGATAATACGGTTAACCACGCTGGCCATTAGTCTTTCCACAATCGATACACGCCGGCTGTTACGGTGAAAATCGACGTCGATTATCATCCAACAGCTTCGACTGCTCTCGTCCACCTTTCTCTTCTTCATTCCGCTATTCTAACTTTGAACTAATCGAAATACTAATATTGTTCGGCATTTTGTTACTCGCTCGACGATGCCCTGCATACAATTACCGAACAAATCTATTTAATATCCACGGATATCGAACGATTAACAACGACTAATTTCCTGAAAAGAACTGGACCGTAAATATACACAGCAGACTATAAAATTTTCCATATAATCTTTAACTCGAAAGACGTAGTCCTTCCCATTAAGACTCGGACACGTTTAAGAGACGAGGACTTTCCCAATATCGGACCAGGCGACTTGGATCGTTTTGAAAAGTTCGTAAATTTAGTTGAGAAATTTTTGGAAAGTTGCAATTGGTTGCGGAAGCGTAGGAAATACTAAAATTTGTTATCTGTAACTTTGTTATTTTGGAAATACGTCTAGTAAATCTGTGCGAGTTGTATACATTTTTAAAAATACGTCAAACTCGGCCACCAGTTTGTAACTATAAATTATAATTATTATACCATTTGTAATTACACAGAAGTTTAAAAATATTTTGTCATTACACTGCATTATTATTTTCATTATCATTTCATATATGTTCCATATATTTTTCACGTTTTCCTCGGCTTAATTTGCAATTATAGTTAAGCATGACTATCCTAATATAATTTAGTATTATCGCCTCTTTAGTCGCTTGTTTTGAGACTTAGCAAAAAAAGCTTAAGAATTGACAGATCCTCGGTTACAGTCCGTTACTTCTTCAATTCTGTGGAGTATTAAAATCAACAACAAATAGATTATGCTTGTCTGCAAACCACACGAAAGATTCTCTAATCAGAAGTATTAGCCGGTGAACGATTTGATATCGATCTTATGGTTCCCGGGATTTTTGCTGCGGGTTGTATAGCTGCCCGTTTTTCCAGCTCGATCTCGTGCTCGCAGCGTTGGATCTCACGCCGGGAACTGAACCAGCTAAGTTGCCGCAACACAATCCACTCTCCAGTACCATGTCTGAACGTCTCGTCTTCTACTACTTCTTCTGTTTTACAGTAACTGAGCTCTCCCCATTCCTCGGCGCATTGCTCATTCTTGCGAGAGAGTGATCTCGTCCCTTCACACGCGCACTCGGCTCTCTTCGTATCGTGCACCTGCAACACTCTCCCCACTCCCAATTTATTTCAAATAATTTCTCCGTAACGCAGTCATTAATACATTGCGGATCTTTATGCAAAATAGAAATTGTAATCGGTTACAATAGAAATAGAAACTAATTCGAATGTTATTTCTTCCCTTAATGATTTCAATAGAGGAGAAATCGTTAAAAAAATGAAATTAATCATTTTTGGGACACTCTGTAACAAATAGAAAACTACTTAAACGGACTGTGCACATTTTGTAAGTAACGTTTGGTCCGGAAGAAGAAAATCTGCGCTTAGAACTGAACAGACAACGTCCAACAAATTTCAAGATTTTCACGTTAAACACTATTTAAAATACTGATAAACAGACTGCGGATCTTTGTGCAAACTAAGAAATGTTTGCATTCGTTGCGCAACAATTGGATTCTTCCTTTAATTACCGTATTAATTAGAAACTACTACATTGATGTGCTTAAATATTTTTAACATGTCCACTGTATTAAATTTTACGTGCCCATTTTTGTCGTAAATCCTAAACGCAACCTAATCGTTTGAATTTATAGAGTGTCGTCGTGATAAAGTGAAAATTTGCAACATTTCAGCAGTCTAAATGAGGAATCGGCGAACTACGGTCCGCCGCCTGTTTCGAGTCCGCCCCTCGAGGTTAATATTGTCATGTACATGAAAAAAAATGAAATATAAATCAAATTGTGCGAAATAGAAAAATTAACAAAATAAAAAACTTATGTAAACGTATCCCTTCTATTAAAAAATATATAGAACCCGTGGTTTTTTTGATGCTCTATCTAAATATTACCACTAATCCTACCAAGCCCAAAACATATAAAAGTGAAAAACCGTATAGAACTGAGAAGGTTGAATTCACTTCAATTGCTTACTACTTCCCTTATAATAGATGCTTAAATAAAGAAGACATTCAGTCATTTCCTATGAGAAAGCATTTTTATAATTTCAATAACTATATACCTACAGAGAAAACCGGCAAATTTGACCGTGGTAGGTTCAGCGTTAAACAAGGCGTTGAAACCTGTGGTACAATTGTGCTCGGTGCATCGATCTCTCCGGGCCGCGCAGAAGAGGATCGGGTGCAGCAGTCGTCGCGGCAAACAAAATGCGTTTTATGTAACAATTACCCGCAACAAAGTCTCCGCATTCCCCCGGGGGAGGAGTGTCCAATTTCTTGCGAGGTGGACGACGGATCATCTCGCGGTAGATAGACGACGTCTGGGACATCTACATGAATGGAGGGCGAAGAGGGGAGGAGGCGAAGCGAGGCGAAACGAGGCGAAGCTGAAGAAGAAGCGATGGAAGAAGAGAAGAAGAAGAAGAAGAAGAAGAACCGAGGAAACAACGGGAAACAGGAGACCGCCCTAACATGGTGCACGAGACGATTCCGAGGCATGCGATTGTTGCGCATCATGATCACGGCAGCTGACAGTCGATCCTGCGATCTTAATCTGGCCAACATACTCGCAAGTAGGGAAAGAACTGCTCTCGGGATGGGGATAGGGGGATTGGGAACGGGGGAGAAGGAAAAAATCGGTAGCTGGTCGATTGAGAGGACGGGAATCTGTCGGTTTATACGGCTGAGAGACCGGATCAAGAAGCCTTGAATAATTCATCGAGAAAGCGAGACTCGCTGCTGCTTCAGCTTCGACGCAACGACTGACGTTCCGTGGCCTGTTTGCACTGTTAGTTGATTCGCTACCTCCTCGGCTATTTCTGACACCCTGCATCACCCTTCGCTGCTGTTGTTCGCCACCATACGACTTTTCTTGCTCGGTGAAAACAATGCCGATTTTTGACTCTTCTGCCGTGGAAAGCTTGTCTGGCAAAACACGAATTTCTCTTGGCTAATGCGATCGCTAAACACTGTATTGTAACTGGCTACAGTGGGAGGACTCTTCCGATGCTGGAAGCTTTAAGGGAGTATTGCTTCTTCTATTTTTATACGATTATCTTATTGCTCCAGAAGGATTCACTGGAGTTCTTGAGAATTTTGTTCAAGGTGTGTGCAAAAAAAGTCCCCTCCACTATGGGGGACTCACCTGGGTGACAGGACAACTTATTTTCGCTAGTACAGCGACTAATATCTCGTTGCAGTGGAGAGTCCTTTTGATGCTGGCTTTAATTGTGATGGCTCCTTGTATTTTTATACGATTATCTTATTCGGCGATTCAGGAGGATTCAGAGCTTTGGGAATTTTGTTCAAAGTTAGAGTTTGTGTTGAACCTAAGTGAATCTGAGTAGTTCAAACACATTATGGAGGGACTCACCTGGCTAACAGGTGAACTTATGTTGGCTAAAGACTGGGAACTATATTTGGTTGCAGTCTGAGCTTCTTCTGATACTGGAATGACTCCTTTTTTTAGGAAAAGATCTATTCGAGAATTATCTAACTGGGAGAATTCTCATTTCTGCAGAAGATTTGCCTTGTAAAAAGAGAAATCTTCGTTGGTCGAATACTGCATAATTCGCTGCAACAGGAGCAAAGGTTTCTTGCGATGCTGGAAAGTTTATGGGAGGGTCAAACTTTTATGGCTTCTTGTATTTAATTCTCTTATTGATTTGGCGATTCAGAAGGATTCAGTTTTTGGGAATCTGTTTCAAAAGTAGTAGTTTGGGCTAAACAAAGGTGAACCTAAACTGGCTACAGTGAGAGATACTGTTTTTCGTGATGTTGGAAGTTTTGTAGGAGAACTGTGACGATTTCTTCTCATACATTTTTGTGGAATGGATCACTGATTAATTTAACTGATTCGTCGATCGAAGAGGATTGCATAGATTTTTTGTGACTTTATTTTAATTATTGGAACGTGATTATGTCAACCGTACTGAATTGTAATGTCCATTTAATTGTACTTTGCAGTCTGTGACGGAAAGTTTGATGAAACTTTTGTTTGCCTTTTGTTTTATAAAATGAAATGTTAAATAAATTTCGAGACGTTGAATTGTGAAATATTCTGCTGCCTACGAATTATTATAATATATTATAAAGGGGTTGTTTTCCATTATGAGCAACAGTTATTCATTTACCAACCTTTCTGGAATTATCGTAAAATTGCTGTGACTTTAGAACAACTCACTATACTTTCTGAAAAAATATTACATATTCTTGAAATGTACAGTATCATAACTCGCATTGTCCATTTCTGAAAAACATTACAATATTTATTATTATTAGTATTACGTATTGGGTATCATATATTGGGTGAGCATAGCCAGCTTTTATATAATACTACAAAAAGTGAATAATACACCTAACAAATTTACAGTAAATGTGCTTCATCCCTTAAAAAATTTCCGTACACCACCCGATTCTTTTACCGACACAATAATAAGCGTCTCTCGTCGACGAGAAGCCCGATTGCGTTCCTGAAACAGTCGACGTATTTCTAATTAACTAAATTGTCTATTACCGTTCTTTAATAAAGAAATATATTTTTCCGACGGGGAAGGTATTTGTCGCACGAAATGAGTTTTCAAAGAGCTCATAGAATTTCTTCGACAACGAAGAGAAAACCACCCCAGTGTTTCGTGGCACCGGTTAAGCGTCTACATCCGGCACGGTACGAGTAGGGGGGTTGGGGGAGGGGAAGACAGGTAAAGAGAGGCGTCTTTTGAGGTTCTTTTCGCCGCCTAATTGTATCGGGTGTCTTAATCAGCGTGTAAGCTCCGAAAGTCAAAGGTCTTGAAAAGGAGAACGAGGAGGAAGCGTCATACTCTGCATCTCAAAGGCCGAATTTAAAAGCCGCGTTAAGCCTCCGACATTACACTCGATGCATTTACCCTCCACGAGCATGAATTTAGATTGTGACTTAGGCGTTGCGTGTGCCCCTTGTCACGGGATTGAACCCCGCGGTTGCTATTTCTACCTATATTCTAGCTACCTATTCTTCTCTTTATAATCCTGCGGAACTTCCCTCAACGCAAAATTGCTCGCACAAAATACACCGGATGCTGTGGCTCGCGGATTTCCAATTGTGTTTATTCGTCGAGTCTTCTCATATATTTTTATTTAGTTAGGATTAAATTTCCAGGAGCTGGTCTTGGACCATTGTTCACTTTGAAGGCAATTGTAGCCTTTTTTGCTATGTTCCTTTGAAGTGTTAGGTGAACAGTATTGTTATTTAGACCATTTAGAAAACAATACTAAACTAATTAGTTAGTGATAATACTAAATAGGACATTGAATTGTTCGAAGGATTAAATCAGACAGTGATCAGTGGTGGCCAATTTGCGATTTTTCTACGAACTGCTAGGAGAATTTAATTGCTAGAAGGATTCAATTTTTAGGATCTCCGTTTTATTCAGACCATTGTTCCTTTGGAAGACGATATTAAACTATAGGAATTTTCTTACGCGTTTCTTTGAACTGATAGTACATTGAATTGTTCGAAAGTTTAAATTAGATAGTGATCAATGGTATTTGTGATTTTTCTACGAATTGTTAGGAGAATTGAATTGCGAGAAGCGAGGATCAATTTGGAACACGTTTGTTATTTTATTAGTGTATAATGAAAGTTGTACTGCACTTTGATGACCCAGTTTTAGCGTGGAACAAGACCAAAATTATTGGCGGCTGTTATAATGGAACTGATATTTTTACTTATTAATAACGAGCGAGAGCGCGGGCATTCATTTGTAGCTTTCATCTAATGAATATGAATTTAAGCTGACGGGTTGGATCTGATACAGGAAGGGTCTTTGATGGACAACCGACCGCCACGTGCTGCCTATACACTAAAAACCAATATAATCCGCGTCGAACAATAACAATGCCATCTATATTTGATCGCAATAATGCGCGCTTCCAAAGACGACGGGCAGGATAAAAACATCATACATTTAATACTCCTCCGTTACGATATCGTAATCTGTTCGTTTCATCTTGTTCGTTCACGTCGTTGAAGAGGCAGGTCCGCTTTTCACTCTCATCTATTGGCTTGCCTATTTCAAGGTGAAGGGTATTCTTTTTTAGAACCCTGCAATTATTGCACAGTGTCAAAACGCGAGAATACACGCGAGTACGTTTGATTTCGAAAATCCAATTCATCCATTTTTTGAAAATGTTTATCAAGAAACGAGATTAAATTAGCGGTTATTCGAGAAAATAGAAAAATTCCTGTCGGTGTAGATTGAATACTGTTTACTGTCTATAGAATCGTAAGAAAATATTAATGAAATGAGAAACGTTCAACAATGTGATTGAAACAACACTATAAACATTTTTATCATGATAAAAAATATTCATTGATTTCTCTTGTTCCGATGAGAATACAATTCTTATAAAATTTTTATTATAATAATAATAATTATTATATTTTTTAAATTGTTATTCTTCTGGAATAACTTACGCTTTTTAATACGAGCATCTTGAACATTTCAGATGAAATTTTCTAATTAAGCAAAAATATTCTTGATCTTAATTCGATCGAACGATTAAATTAATCTTGAAATTTGATTACGTAAAGCGGAGTGTTAGAAAATAATTCTGTGTAGCTATTAATATTAAATAATGTGATCGACTGTTAATTATAATTAAATGAAGAAATAGGAGATTTCGAAAACTTCGAACATGCAGATTCCTTTACAGCAGTTAATCGATATTTTGGTGATCTTGATGAATGATCTTAATCCTTGTAAGGCAGAATCCTCGTACATTTTAATATATTTCTTAACCCACTTCTTCGACATTGATTCAATAAACAAATGATTAGAATTGCCCACAGAAAAATTCGAATTTAGTAGGAACGTTTGTAACACCGGGTCAAGATGGGCCCGCCGTCCGGATGTTTAAGATGATCTTTTCTACATGACCAATGCGATTTCGCTGTGTTAAAAGAGAGAATTTGCATGAACCTTGTACTAATCTATATATAACATGTATTGTATTGATGATGACGATGACTGATGACCGTTGTTATGTGGGTGATTCTAGTGGGGCCTGTGTTCGGGGGCCGATGCGGCGCGGAGGCGCTCGGGCTGGGGTTAGGGTTGTCGCTGGGCCCAGCCTACAGATTCGCTCTGCCCCCGGGACTCGCTGCCAAGACCACCCGCTGCCTTGTATTCGACCAAGGTAGGCCTACCAGCCATCTTCATTAACGCCACATACCATTCCCAATTGACAAGATTCATTAACCCACTCGTTAGGCTCGCTCAACTAAACTTTCACTCCTTTCTTCCGTTAGGCGTCAACTGAACCTCTCTGGTCCCTTGTTTCCTTCGTTTTCAGAATTTACAGGGATACCGCAGGCCTATCATAATACGACTACATAGGGTGCTCAGACATTATCAACTTGATTCACGTTATTATTATTCTGTCTATATTAATATATAATTATTTATATATTATATATAATATATATATATATGTATATATATAATATAATAAATAAATTAAAAAAAAAACAATAAAAAATATAAAAACGATCTATATTAATCTGAGCATTCTTTTTATTTTCTATAAACAAAATAAATATGAACTCGAGTATGTCAAAAAATGATTAGCTTAGGAGATATATTCAATTGAAGAAAGATACGTCATCTTCGATACATTAGGATCGATGATGAAGAAACGAACTTTACAATGGGATTCTATTTCTTATAATTAATAGAGAACATTTTTAATTTACATAAACATCCGCGGTCCACTTGTTGCAATTATTAGAGAAAGATAGGATTCTTTGCTTAGTTTCTTTTTCCTGAAATTGACGCGGTAAATTTTATAAACAACAATTCTTAGCTAGAGAACAGAGCAGTGGCAGCTCAAGTCAAGTGGAGGCCCCGATAAAATTTTTGGGGCCCTGAAACTCAAGTTAGGAATAGAACTTGGAGGAAAACTCTCCTAAATTTATTAACAAAATAGAAAAGTAATGAAGATGTTTCATACCGTTACATATTAAATAAATTTCATTGAAACTCGGGGCCTTATGGTATCCCGGGGCTCTAAGCGGCCTCTTAGTCCGCTCACCGTTAGATCCGCCACTGGACCAGAGCTAGATGGTAGCTATAGATAGAGCTAGATGTAACTAATTAAGCAAATACCGTTCCCATGAACATAATCGCACTGACTTCGCTATAACAAGATAGCCACCGTGATTGTTATTAGAGACACGCGTGAAAATATAAAGCTAATGAAGTGTCATCGCGGTCTGACCCGACATTAGCGACCGAGCGAACGAACAACATCGGCTAACCGTCTAATAAACGATCGATCCTGAGATCACATCATCGAACCGATATATTGAGACAAGAATATCGATTGCTCTGTTAATTTCCGCAATTCCCAGGGCTTAGAGTGGTCCATCGATCCCCGAAATCCAGCTATAAGATCGACTTGCGCGTTTGCACAGACTAAGCCAACGAGCTATGCTCATCTTCGTGTCTACAAATGTAACAAGACCGATCGCAAACAAGCTTGCACTTCCGACAGATATCTCTAGGCCGCGTTTGCGACGGTAATGCGTGACAACGATCGCTCTAGCGTTTGCAAACTTGCGCGATATTAACACGTTCACCAGCGAACCGGCTGCCATAAGAGTTCTACGAACTCGAAGTCTTTCGAAAAATTAAAACGGCGATTCTAATCCGTCTTTGCATCCTCTGGCATTGTACAAATTGGATACGCTGTGACAGCTGAAAAATGTTCGAATCTGCAGCCATAAGTGTTATTCATTACAGTTTGATGATTTACGAGATTTTTATTATATATTTCGTATGACAACAAAAAAATAACATTAATTGATTGAGAATCCATAGAGCAAACATTACATTTTTCATATAAATAATGTTTTCTATACAAAATTATATTCTTTGCGCTCGAGTAAACGTACCGTTGTTCTTCTTAGGAGAAACATTTAGTTCATCGAAATTTAACAGGGGAAATATTATTTCTCATGTAAATCATGTTTCCTGTAAATACAGCGAGATTTTGTTTGTAGTAAATAAAATGGTCTTTAATTAAATATTATATTAAGCTTTGATCGAGACACGGTGCAAATACACGTTGATATACATTATTCAATTTTGCATGTTGATGAAAAGAATTAATTGTACACATTATTGTTAGGCTGCTGATTATCGTTGACGTAAAAGTTTTATATACAATCGAAAGATTAAACGGATTTAAAAATTTATTATTTTCATCTAATTGAAATGATTAAAAAACCATTACCACATCAGACAATTTGTACCTTGTATACAAATCCACAGTCTCTTATTTGAAATGTTCATAGTGAAAATAACATCGTCGTGTATCGTCTTGCAAATGTTATTCTTAGCGAATTCTTTTGGCAATACGCAATGTATCGCAAATGGAATCCTTGTTTAACTTCACGCCGTAAAAATATGGTAAAAGGGAAGATCCGCCTCTTGATTCAAGAACATTTCATAGAACGCGTGGAATTTTTTTGCTGGGGAAGCTCCTAAATTATGCATTCGCTTGTTTCGCCGGCAAGGTGCACCCGAACGTCAGCCATGAGAATGGAATTTCAAAGGCAAGAACAATGACTCGTTTCGAGCTTTCTCGTTCTCCTAGATCATCGTTGCCGCTGGAACGACAAGGATCTCCTCAGAACGGAGGTATTATTTTTCATAAGCGAGGCGTAAATGGCCGTTCCGTGTGATTGCATGGATCCTACCGGATGAACGCGTTCCTGGTTTTACTTTAGTTGAAACGGAGAGGGTAATTCCAACGATCCTCGAAACACCTTTTCTTCATCGCGTCTTACGGCCAAGTGCACGCGTCTAAAACGGCACACAGATGATGTAACTTATCGTACAACAAATTGTACAAATTAGGTGCTCTATCCATGATGAGTCCCATCAGAGACGCGTACACTTACTTCTTTTATTCACGAAACTTCCGACATTTAAAAAAATTATTCCTACCTACTGATAACTGTCGTAATAAATATATTTTTTAATTAATTCTTTAAATTTGATTGTCGTAAACTAATATTTAGAATTGTTCACTCGTTACATATATACTTAGTACCTTTTTAGATAATTTAAATCACCAAAGTCTTTGATTCTAAATGTCTCTGTATTTATTCACATTTATTCTTGATATTATAAATATTTCATACTTTTAGTACTCTCATATTAAATTTTTCAAGAAACGACGCTACAGAAAAGGCACGGAATGAAACAGAAATTAAATGATCTGGTATGAATATAATTATAAAAAATCACGTCCTCCTCGTCTACTGAATTTAAGATCTCCATAGGAACTTCCATTGTCGAAATATCTCAGAGTAACGATGAATGGTTGCAGCATATTATCAAGTATTTCGTTTTATCAAAAAGTATATAATCCTCTAGTATATTTTTTGTATTTGTCAAATCTAATGCCAAGATAACTTATCGATAGGATTCTTCGTGTTTTTGACAGAAAAGAGGAGGTTTTTATTTGTTCGACAGAAACCTTTGATATTTTTGTGGCACAGGACAATTCTTTTCAAGTGACTACGGTGGAGTATTAAAACGATACGTTACCGATACGCCGTGACCATAAAGAACGCTGCAAGAGCCGGGAGCTTCCGGCTGGCTTGAATTCGTTTACTTTCTATTACTACGTTTTCATCGAGGGATAAGATCATTATGCGAGTCTCCGTCCCTGCTTCTGGTACCCCATGTAACGTCTTGCATCGCCACCTTCTCGTTCAACATCCTGCATCCCCTTTCCTGCAGCCGTTTCCTCTCTCTCTCTCTTTCTCTCTACTCCCCCGCTCGTCCCGTTCGCTTCTCGCCTCTTCGCGCGACAGTAATTTTACTTAATTAAATTCCGTTCTTTCTGCCTTTGCTGGTACGACCCCTCTGGCCATCCCCGTCCTTCTATCGCCCAGTGAGGATCGTCACTGATTTTTCTCGGCTGTCTTCTCCTCTCGACGCAGCTTCAAACGATTTTTCCACAATTTCGTGCTCGCCGGGATAGCCTAAAAGCGTTGACAACACCCGACGACGCTGAAACTTCGGGTTTTCTCAGTCGCTCGGCGAATCAACCGTTTGCGAGACTCTAATTAATCGCTTTACACTCGTTCATTCCACGCGTCAAAATTCTTTTCCACCGTTCTACCGCGTGGATTTTCTGCGGTGACGGTCCTTGATTACAAACTGTTTAGTAGTTTTGTGTATCTAGAAAAAGGATTTATGTCTCTGCGAGACTTTGCTGAGAATATTCATTGTAGCAGAAATAATATAAATAGCAGTCTGATCGTAGATATAATAATATGATGTTAGAAAGAATTGAAGAAATTATTCTTAAAGATGTATACGAATCTTAAATTAAATTTGGATTTATCGTTTATATGTATTTCTCATTTTGCGAAGTTAAACAGAACGTTTAATACGCGTGAATGATCTATTATGAAATTTAATTCGATATAACTTCGAAACTAGATTTTCTGAAGGACGTAAATTTTAAATAATGCACATAATATTGTTATAATATTCCTATTGAATATCTGTTTTCAAAATTTAATGAAAAGGGGGATTTTTGAAATGACGCTCTTTGACCGTGTTTGATCGAAATGAATCGTATAAATGCTCAGCACTTTAAATGTATCAATATTTTTACTTGAACTCTCGAATGGCCGATACATCATGCGAAACTGCTAAACGTTCATACTAAAACGATTTTTAACTGTTCACACGTTCGCAGCATACCTGGAGGTTGGATAAATTCTATATTTTTATGAAAACAATTTTACTGGGAATTATTGTCGATTGAAAAAGTGATGGCCGGATGGAGGTTAAAATAAAAAATATATTACTTGTTGAATTACGAGCCATTCAAATGATCGATTAGCAGTCTCAACATTCGTGACGTTCCAAGAGAAGAAGCTGAGGAGATTGAGCATAATCCCTATAGAATATTTTTAACTATGAAAAATATATTCCTCAGAAAATTGAATTATATACCAAAGTATTTTGTCGGCAAGAAAGTGATTTCGGTATTTCAAGGTAAAATAAAAAACCGAATTTCTCTTCATTCAAACTTGATGAACTTTAATCAATAAAATATTATCCAATTTATTCTTTTTTGGGAGAGAGAGAGAGAGAAGTCGTCAAATATCTTATTCATTAAAGTTCATTGCTTGTGAATGAAAAAATTGGGCTTTAATTTACCTTAAAATATCGAGATTATTTTCTTGCCAAACCAATATCAACAATCTCGAAACATAAAATTTAGTATTTCATGCGTAAAGGGGTCGATTAAACTAGCGAAAATATATATTTCACATTGAAGTAGATCTTTTGTTGAAGAATAATTTATTTATGTTGGAGTCCTTATCAGCATTTGTATAAGAAGTGTAGCGCGAGAAAGAGAAAACGAAAATTACATTTGTAGAATGAAAAAATTATTAAGTTTGTTCGCGTCCTTAAAAATTGATACACGACGTCGACAGTGGTCCTGAAAAGGTTGATCCACGAAACTGGAGGTCCAGATCCAAGAGACCGTCCCACGAAAAAAAAGATGAACGTCGGAGGGAAATTACAGAAAGATAAGGGGTAGCAACCATTCGGATGAGGAATGATTTACATGGAAGATCTAGCAATTGCGTACAGCAAGATGTCAGCGAGGCCGTAAACGAGGGAAAAATGTCTCTATAGCGGTTTTCGTTGGATAATGTTTGCGGGTACTCGTTAAGCGTCGTAAGTATCAAGGGCCAGGGAGAGGAAGGGTAGCTCTCCTCCAAGGACTCGGTGGGGAGGGGGGCTTTTTATTACTACTTCATCTGCAATTAACATTTATGGACGGCGACTGTCGGCTGGAAAAACTAATTAAATATTCCACGGCACGCCGAATAGGGTTGCTCCTTTACTTACGACCTTGACTGCCAAGAATAAGGAGCGTAAAGACGAAATAAAGAGATAAGAAGTGAAAATGATAGTTAAACGCGGCTTCTTTGATTAAATAAGGCGTAAATTCATTGCCCCTCGCCACCCCTCCGGCGAGGATTTTTTCTTGAAAAACTCCGGCGACGAGGGAAAACGTGTGTACGGTACTCTACGATTTAATTAAAATTTTATACTTCCTTCGAAACGCGCGTCGCATCATCGATGACGCTTGCTTTAAACCGTCGATATTTATCCCGGCTGTAAAAAAAAAAACGGTAGCCGCCGCTCGCACGCGGATATCACGCGTTAAATTAATCAAACGACAATATTTCAACGCCGCGCTGATTGCATATTATTTTCTATTGCTATATTATCTCTTTCAATTTCATGGTAATGTCCAGATACTGTTCGGTAATAATAAATATCGCACGGTAATAGATGAAACGCCATTTATCAGCGGGCGGGATCCTCGTGATATATATTTACGTTAATAAATTTTTTCGACTCGTCCGACCAATGTGAATAGTTTGATTTATTTTTTCATCCGGAGCCGACTCGTTTTAATCGTTAGGGCTTTAAATAAGTATTAAACACGAGACGTATATCATCGGGGAACGGTCATTTTTGTTTCGCCCGTCGTGTTTTGTACACGCGTGGCCGATTTTTTATTCGTTCATAAATTTACATAATGCCGCAGATGATCGTTACGATCAATCCGAAGTTATCTGTTTAAAGACATTTCCGCCTGTCGAATTTTCCATCGTGTTGCGTATCTTTTTCTTTTTTAATCGGCCCGATGTATTATCGAAATGAATAGCCGTTCTTGTTTTTTCGCGTTCGACTGCAAAGCTCGATCGCAGATTAATTTTTTTTTTAATTCCACGGTAAATCAGAATTATTTCTTCGAGTGCTTTTACTCGGGGATATAACAATACGCGGTTCGCCCGATTGTATAAAACTCATGAAAATTACGTTCCATGCAACGTTGCTAAAATCGTTTTCCGCTGAAGAAATTCGGTTGAGCTGTTGCAAAATAAAATTTTGCTTTTGTAACTATTCTACAGCGAAAATATTATTTTATAAAATTATTTCGCATAATTCGAGTTGGATAATTTATTGGAATCATCTCTTCTTAGAGTAAAAGTAAAAGACCTGCGGTATCTGCTGCATGTTTTATCCATGTGACGAGTAGAACAAGACACAATAAAAAGAATGTTTTATCTTAGGACGTTGAAATTTATTTTGAGACTTGAGCACGTATATGTACAGCCAAGTTTTCAGCGGTTTTTCCAAAATTGTATGTACTCGGAAGCAAACAATCTATCCTGGATAATTTTTTGGAATCGTCTCTTCTTATCGTAAAAGTAAAAGACCTGCGGTGTCTGCTGCATGTTTTATCCCTGTGACGAGTAGAACAAGACACAATAAAAAGAATGGTTTATCTTTGGACGTTGAAATTAATTTTGAGACTTGAGCACGTATATGTACAGCCAAGTTTTCAGCGGTTTTTCAAAAATTGTATGTACTCGGAAACACAATCTATTCTGTATAATTTATTAGAATCATCTCTTCTTATCGTAAAAGTAAAAGACCTGAGTTATCTGCTGCATGTTTTATCCCTGTGACGAGTTGAACAAGACACAATAAAAAGAATGGTTTATCTTTGGACGTTGAAATTAATTTTGAGACTTGAGCACGTATATGTACAGCCAAGTTTTCAGCGGTTTTTCCAAGATTGTATGTACTCGGAAGCAAACAATATATCCTAGTATAAGTTGACTGTTTGCAGCAGCGTCTAGATAGGTTAGCCCGAAATTCGAGGCATAGAAGGCGCGCCATTAAAAGTCGCGTGAGAACGCGGCGCGATTTGACGAGAAGCTGCAAAGACCGGGTAGTTTGGTTTAACGCGATTACGAGCAGTACCACAGAAAGGCCGGTGTACTAGGAAAAGCAGTAACACAGGACCAAAACTGGCCACGGGGATATTAAGGCCCAGCATAGTAGCCGTTAAAATTTATATATTCCTCGACCCTGCCGGCCGCAGACCTTTAAAAAATCATTTCCGCCGGCCTATCGTCGCGAAAAGGGCCCCGCAGCCCACGTTTAATCGACGATGCTCTCGTGTCGAAAAATCGCCACGCCAACAACCACGGCTTTTACGCGGCAATACTATATAACAAATTACTCCGACGATCCTAATGTTCGCGTTACGAGTACTCTGTTAATCTCTTTTCCCTTCGACGTTACGCTTCCTTGTGATTTTGTTTCTCCGCTTACCGCTGCAAATTTAGTTTCATTGTACAGATTGAATTAATGTTGTAATTTACCACGTTTCCTTCTTCGTATATATTTCGCATTTCGTTTATAGTGGGTTCAACTGTTTTTTGAAATTACATCACGTTCAGGAAATCACCTTTTTGCAGCCTTTCAAATTTTTCGCGATAATTGCCAGTTTTATATGAAACCCTGTAAAATAATGTCGACCTTACAATCGCTTTTAACTGACTTTCTCTGAACCTTCGGTCGAGCGCAATGTATCTGGCAGATCAGTCAACAGGTTTCAGATTTTTCATGAGCAACTAATAATGTAAAAATGAATTTAGTAGTATTTTAGATCTTGTTTTAAGAATATTTTATTATTATATATAGAAGTTTCATATGAAGATTCATATAATACACATACAGCAATAGAGAAAACAGAATGTATCTCCTAGAACCGCTAATAAAAATTAATAATTATTAATCATACATTCCTCATTGTGAAAATTCACCCATTTACTATTTTTACATACTATAAAACGAATATTTCCTCTTTATCTGTATTGTAAGACGTATTTTTCTAGATGTGATAAATGAAGCAAAGTTTACTAGTTTAAAGTGTGTAGCAAAAATGGGGGAGAAAGTATCATAGGATCTTTTATGCAACTATTTTTGAGAAGCGTATGAGGGTTATGAAGAATGACTTGTTTTTTAATTGATAATTTAATTGATAAATTGATTAAAGAATATTGTACACTTGTAACCTCAAATAAGAGGTTATTTTGCAATTTATATTGCATACATAATATTACAATAGTAACCTTATAGTAACACGTGGTTAAAGTAACAATTACAATATCAAACGTTTTATTGTACCCAGAAACAAATAGATGATTAATTTTCATTCGTGAGGAAGGTACAAGATTAAGAAATTCTTGTCATTTTTAATAAACTTTGTTTGAAAAATTCATAATACAGGGTGTCCCTGTATTGCTGGGAATACGGAATGATTTTTTTCGTTTGGGGGTTCGTTTTTGAGAAAATCGACTTTCAAGACACGAATTTGTAAGAAGTAGAATCAGTCGGTTGTGATAAGTCAAAAAAAAAATTCGTTGCACATTTTCGATTTACTTTCTCACGTAGAATTATTCTCCGCGAGGTTGCGCCATCGATACAAGCAGAACGTAATTTAATATTTGAGAGTATCCAGGAAAGAAAAAAATTTATGAATTTTCATCGTGAGGAATGTCGGGAGCTCAAAGAAATTCGTCTCCTGTCACTTTTCAAACAGCTCATGGCTCGTACCCGCGGAATATTCTCGACGAGAGCGATCAAGGGTAGGGGTTGGGTGGTGGAGGAGGAGATATTTATAGAAAGATTTCAGAAATGTGTTGCTGCATATTTTTGCAAATGTGAAGCGAATAATAAACAAAAGTGCGCTTTGTATTTTTCGATGGATTATACTCGTGATATTTGCACGGGCGTTTCCGAGCGTTTCAAAATTTAATCTGAAATATTCCGTGAAAATTACACGCGTTACAGAGGTCGGAGGAGCTTTGTAATCGTCGATCGAATCGAAACAGTGCAACTCAGCACGTGCATAAATTCATATTTTATCGCAAAATGCATTATGCATCGTTCCGGCATATTTTAGCTGCAGTTTTTGCTCTGTTGCGTTTCACCCCTCCGCCCCTCCCCCTCCCCTCCCATTGAAATGAACCGCAGAGATTTTGCTATCCAACGTGTTTTTAATCGTGCGCGTTACAGACAGTTTTTGCGAGCGGGCCGAGGCATTCGAGCACTCTTCGAGCGCATTGTTCCTTGCATTTTTAATCATTCAGTGTATTAATCCACCTAGTCCCCGGCATTTCATTCGCTATACCCTAGTTTCCAACGTTCTCAAATAATTCAAGATCTTCTCCCTTCGGCAGTATTCTTTTCCAGTAGGATATTTTTCTATACATCATTTACTTTGTTTCTCGAATTTATGCAATTACAAATCCTTTTTTGTATGCTTTTGCATTGGCAAATCTTTCAAACGCGAAATGAGCGGCATCAAAGAAATTGTATAAAATTGTAATTCATTTTTATTCTTTCAATTTTTCGATCAAGGTATGCAGTTCAAGTTTTTCAGACATATGCAATCACTAATTCTAGTTTTATATGCTTTTGTATTGCAAATTATTTCAAACGCGAAATGAGCGGTATCAAAGAAATTGTATAAAATTGTAATTCATTTTTATTCTTTCAATTTTTCGATCAAGGTATGCAGTTCAATTTTCTCAGACATATGCAATCACAAATTCTAGTTTTATATGCTTTTGTATTTTAAATTATTTCAAACACGAAATATGCCCGGTATCAAAGAAATTATATGAAATTGCGATTCGTTTTTACTCCATTAATTTTTTATCGCGGTATGCAGCTCATTTCAAAATTTTTAAATCCTTCATGTTACTCCTCGCATTTCAACAAAAGAACAAATACTGCGCAAAATGTTTTATAATAAACAGCATTTGATTATTGAATATTTTTACGCCTCGCCAGTAATTGTTTAAAGTTGTTGCATTTTTCCATTTAGTCTATTCGACGGCGTTATATTGGCAAGAATATTCGTATAAAGGTGGTGGAACGTTTTCGAATAGACTAATCAACCCTTTATTTATGAATATTAAATGTAAAGGCTTTGTAAACCAAAGCAATTATAACTTTTCTTTTTATTTGTCGATTATATGTTTAAATATAGTTAATATTTTTGGCTTACCGGTTCGATCAATTTAATTAAAAACAATTTTACAATATATTAATTTCGACGTTTCCGTCTTTATTTAGACCCATTTCAATAAAATAATAATTGCGTATGTGAATTAATAAAACAACAGGAAAAGTAATATTTTGTTGATGAGAACATGTTATAAACAATTTTTAAAATATGTCAACTTACTTGCTTATTGAAATAACTTTAAGGATGTTCTGGAGGTACAATGGGAGACAAAAGTACAAGAAATTCGAAATCCATCAATATGTTTTAAAAAAATATAATAATATATTAAAAAAAAGAAATTAGTGAATTTCATCTTATATTTATTTTTTAATCAAATTGTCTTCATATTATAAAAAAATTTTAAGTGACTTTTGCGAATGATCGCATCCCCTAATTTGAACTTTAAGGTAATAAATTTGTGATACTCAATATATATAATTACGCAATAAAAAGTTAAAAATAAATATTTAAATAAATTGAAAATACCTCAGAAGGCAATATTCATGGTTATTAATGAAAGTAAACATGTAAAATTTGCGTAAAATTATGTTCTGGTAATAACAAAAACTGTGGCAACACTGTACTGCACTGTACTCAGCTTGTCAAATTTTCAAAAATTTCGTTGCATTTTTAATTACCTCCAGAACATCTACGAATTATATAACAATCGCACGTGGTGTGTTCATGTTTTACTTAAAAAAATATTGAGACGAACAGTGAAACTCTCTGAAGTCACGAATCAGATAATTGCATTTATTTTCGAAAATAAAGTTTTGGTTAAATTGACCAAAATAAATATGTATGTGATACGCACACTTTCAAACATACGTATATATTTAAAAATAAATCGCGTGGCTATGATTGAAAAAAAGATATTCTTGAAAGTGGAAGAGTTATGTTGTTATAAATATTGAGAACAATGATTTCATCGTATTGCAAGAACTCGACGCGAACCAGCGACGAACCGAGTGTCCTCGGGCGTAAACTAATTAAATCGGTAATTAAAATCGGGAAAGTACATTGGGACGAGCGGGGTGGTAGGCATTTCTCAGACAGCGGGGAATAAAACGAGACCTGTTAATTTATCGTAATCGTTTCTAGTGACTAAGTAAGTGTGTGACGTCCTGCAATCTTCTTTATTAAAATATCGAGCAACCGGCTCTCTCTCCCGCCTTTCCATCGGCCACTTCCCTTCAGTATTTCATCCCCGACGCGACGCGACGAAACACCCTAATCTCGAAGGGTATATTTAGGTAGGCGGAACATAAAGCGCATTTACCAGCTGAAAGTGAAACAAGATTCTATTTAATTTGACTTTCCTGCACGATATATTCTCCCAGGACATATACAGCAACAAACAATTTTATTTATTACGATCACTATGTCCACTTTATTATTGGCAAAGTTGAACTGAATATGTTAAGCTAGTAGGGCTGCCATTTAAATTGAACAAGCAGATCATTCTCAAAGAAAATTTTGATCACATTCACGGCTATTTGAACTCGAATGTATAATTTCAAAGCACATTTTCAAAAAGTTAAGTACATTTTTATGCTACAAAAAGATTCGACTTGAAAGAATTGGTAATACTTTTAAAATTGAATGTACAAATATTGATCCACCGAAATTAGGATCTTATTACAGAGAATCGAACCGTCGATACGTGATTCAATATATTTTGAAACGTTTCACAGAAATGTTGTTCGTCGATTTCACACGTTTAGAGCGGCACTGTTTTTGTTCAAACAGTACGAGAGTCTATTCAATTGTTGCTGAAAGAATCGCATGCCTAGCCAAAGCTAAATGATTCTTCTATAACAAGTGAAACATTCCAATAAAATGTTGCTGAACAAACAATGAACTTTAATACAAATCAACTTTAATACATGAAATAAAAAATGCATTCAGACAGCAAAATAAAAATGATACTTCGTTAAATGAAATCAACTTTGTTACATAGTAAAATAAAATAAAAATGATACTTCATTATACACGGATTAATAAACATTTCTACGAATTACGAATTATACACATTTTTCTTGCCATTTCTTCAGGAGAGAAGATAAGCTTGTGTCCCAAATTTTCAAGTAAAACTTACCGATCGGAAATACAACTGGAACAAAATTTTTAATTGATCAAAAGTGGCCGAAAGTGACAGCAGCAGACAGTTTGGAAAATTTCGAAAATACACGCAACAAATGTAATCAACGCCTTTTATTTCGTCGCCGGTTGCAGCAACGTTACACGCGTTCTCAGGCACTAAAAATATTTGGTTTCCTTGCTGATTTGTTTGGTTCGCTCAAGACTCAACCGCATCGATCGAAAACAGTCTCGTGAAAACATATTTCAATATCCGGTCTACTTTCCTTTTTCAGCAAATACACGTTTCAATATCTATTTCCTGTATAACCTGCATTTTCCGGGGCTGTGTGCGATTTTTTTTAACTCGTTATCAGGCATATCGACAACGCACGTCCTGAATAAAACGCGACCACCACAGGCTCGCTGCATCTCCGCTAGTTAAAGCCCTGTGTAACAATGTGTTTTTGTTACCGGGGCCGTATTCTGCAGCGCACGACCTACTTAACTTTTCGAAAAAGCATTGCTGCAAAAATCTGTTCAGAAAAAAAGAATTGATAAATCTAGTTTCGAATGCCAGTACGCATTGTCAATCACATTGTTCTATAACAATGTTACCACAAAAGATACGCTGTTCAATGGTTTATTACAAGTAGACGTATCTTTATGCAAAAAAAACGTCAATATTCGAAAACAGAAGTTAAACGAATATTTCTTGCATTATTATTTCTGCGAAGACAAAATCAGTAATAGTAATCATAATAAAGTATTTATAATAATAATTTGCTTTTTTCAGCCGTACAGCTAAGAAATGTGACTTGGTTTACATTAACCTGTCTCTACAAAACTATTTTATTTCACGCATTCGGTCCATACCTTCTCTCATTAATTTCTATATTTCACGCATTCCTACCCTGTCCTACACTTTTAGTCTCCTTAATGATAAAGTATTTATTTATGTATTTATTTATAACTTTTATCAATCTTACTTCTTCGAAGAGGAATGACAAAGAAGTTCTATTCACTGTAACTGTAAATTAAATCATAGTAAAAGGGGTTGGAAATCGATACAGTATTGAATGTGATTTAATTGCGAGATTTTGAATGAACATTTTGGAGGTCTAACTATTTCACAATATTTTATGAACATAATAAGAATGTGTCTACTCAAATTTTTGGCCATTTTTCCAATAGTATATACCCTGATAGAAATACAGGTAAATAATTTCTCAGGTACGAACCTTTACAATCTTAATAATCGCAAATTAAGAATATTAGACCTCGTAATTTCGACAGATCTGGGTAAAGAATATTTCAACTAAGAAATACAAATATTAGTCTAGTCGGCAGGTCGAAAAAAGATGTCTACCTGGAAAGTATTCCGAACTTAATGAAATTTTGACACGTCGTTTAGGGGTCCTCTGGGGCGTTGAACCTGAGTATTATAAATTATATTATATTTATTATTATAAATTTTTAATAGTATAAAAATTAATTATTAAAATTATTAATAATTAAATTTAAAATTAATTTTTAAATTATTATTAATTAAATTGAAAATTGATTTTTAAATTATTATTAATTAAATTTAAAATTAATTTTTAAATTATATAATTATTAAAATTTTTAATAGTATAAAAATTTATCATGTTCCATTTGAAACAGTAATTTATTATTGAAAAAATATTTCAACTAAGAAATTCAAATATTATTCCTCACAACTGTGTTACACATATTTCACGTGAAACAGTAATTTGGTATTAATTTTTTGAAACGAAACACTTTTAACACAGTAGCTTGAAATAGTATTTGCAAATATTATTATTTCTTACTTAAAGCATTTTTAATCCAGATCTACATTTTGACGAGTGCCGTAAACCTATCATTGAGAACTTATCGTAGCAATAATTCTAGATCTCGACATTACCGTAGTTTCCAAGCCGACATCCTGAAAAATTCCCCACGCCCCCGATCATCCGGCGATCATCTGGCAGGGTTGAATTACGTTTCTAACGACGCGTATCATTAAACCCATCGATCACGCGCGCACCGCGGCGCGGCACGCCGCGGCCGTATAATACAATACTTGGTAGAATCGCGGCTCGAATAAAGCGCAAACATCCGAGACAATTCTCCGAATTCAGAGCGGCCGAGATTTGATATTGACGTTGCGCAGTATCGTTTAACTACGTTGTTCGGGAGAGCGATCGCGGGTGTAAAACAGCGCGCGTCATCTTTCACGGAGGTTCGCGCGAGAATCGTGTGCTGTTCGCGGGTGTGAGAGGGTCGCTCTCTCGCAAACATAGCATAATCACGATACGTTGACTATTTGTCGGCGGCCTCGTAAGCAGGGGTGTGAGAGTAGTCACACGGGCTATCAGAGAGAGAGAGAGAGAGAGAGAGAGGAGCGAGAGAGGGGAGCTGGGGGAGGGTCATAGTTGTCGGCGATTGGGTGAGAGTATATTTGGTAGTATCCTGACGGTGTGCGAAGCATCGTAACAGTCGTGGTTGCCGAGCACAATCCACGTAAGCCCCTCACACACGATAAGCATTCCGATAACAGTCGCAGTCATCCCTCTCCGCGATTCCCTGACCACCGTCGAGCCCCCACGAGGGTAAGCGCTTTAAATTTTCACCGATTTTCTTTAAACTCGCCACAGGGATGAGATCTCTCCCTCACCCCCTCGCCACCCTCTGCGACCACCACCCTTGACACGTGGAAAGGAAAAGGACGGAAAAGTGGATGGATGCAAAACAATCCTGGTTTTCGAGCAGCCGCAAGGCGGCAGGAGATAGCGCTGACGGATAGGGCCTGGCTTTCGGGGAGGATGGGAGCTGTTTAGAGATTTTCGAAATGATAACGCAGAAGCATGCAACCACACACCAACACCCCCCTTCTCTCTCTCTCGCTGTGCCTGGTTAAATCTACGCACATACGCGACCCGTAAGCGGCTACCGGGGATTCCCACTGATTTAGTTTCCTCGCCGCGCTTTTCACACCCTGACAGATCCTCTCGAACGATTCCACGCCCGGATTCGTTCTTCCCAGGAACCCATTTTCTGCGACCGATTTTTTCCTCTCTCTCTATTTTTCGAATGACGGCTCTTCTTTCACCTACTTTCGTGTCCCCTCCTCGGCGATGGATCACTTTATTCCGTGTCTAAAGGAGACGATTTGAACTGTGGTTTACCAGTAATTGGAATTCATTTTGGCGTCAGCCTTTCCAGGACCGTGTCTATGCTCTGCAATGATTTTAATGGGTAGTTTAAAACGTTTCGCGCAAGGGAGTTATAGCAAATACGAGTAATAACGATTTTAAACAGTAAAAGAAACATGTACAAGTTAAATAAATTTAAATAGTCAATTATTATCTCGATCGAAATATTAAGATGTTGGAATTAATTTTCTTGGTGCACGGTTCGATCAAACTCTACACGCAATAGCTAATTTGTAAGTAGCCTTACTGATGAGTCCTATAACTGATTTTCGAATCTAAACATTTGGGAATACTTACAAATTAGCTATTGTGTGTAGAGTTTGATCGAACCGTGCGCCGAGAAAATTAATTACAATATTTTAAATAAATTTGCCTTTGGAGAATACAACAAAAAATTCTTGTCTACAGGCTAAAGTTTATTAAGAAATATTTGAATATAGTATTTCGAGGTTAGATTGTAGATAAAGCACTTCCTCCTCCCTGTAAGAGGAATGAATGAAAAATAAAATTACGGTTCGACGAGTTCGTCCATAGAAATATAATTAAGAAATATTTCTTACATATTGGAGTTTACTGAAAACTTTGCTGTTCGAGAATACATCGATAACACTATTTCTTACAAGCCGAGGTTCATTAAGAATAACTTGAATATAATAGGTGGGGGTGAGATTTTGTAGATACAGTTTCCTATAAGAGGATAACTGTTCGGGAACAGAAAGTTGTCCACTTGTATCGGTGATTTTCCAGGCCTTTTTCCCATGGGACAGACTTAAAGAATTGAAACGTCGGAATGTAGGCAGAGAATGTAATTTAAATACTTTCGAGGGGTAACAAATTCTTGTAGACGACGCGTTTGCGCTCACACAAATCCCGGTACGCGTGTCGCACGATAACGTGCAGGGGATTCCGGCCAATTCAGTTTCCTCGATTCTATTCCTTTCCCCGCTTCGGACGCGATTTACAAACGTCGCGTTTATGGCGACCCGTGAATCTGTTTAATGCTATCGTGTTGTCAACACTTTCGCCAGAGATTTTGCCGTTCGTTATCGATAATCTCCCGCAACAGGGGAAAAAACACACATGTTAGATACGGAATAGATGTTCGGATCGTTTTCTGGTATTTATGAGTTTCAAACATTGCACCTCTTGTTTAACTACCACCAGAATTTCTTTGCGTTCAATTTATCGTGAGAATAGTCATATTATGCTTGTTACGAGAAGCAAGTTTAAATATTGCAGATGTTTTCTTATACAATTAGTGAAATTGTAGAGGAATGTTTCGTTGGGACATTTTGTAGTATATCATTCAAGATTGTCTATGCAAGTTTGTTTTAAGAACGAGTTTGGAGGAAGAGTTTCAGAGGAAGTAGAATTGGTTGGCCATGATCGGACACGACAGAGGATCTCTATCGAACATTATTCAATTTTCTCGACAATTTCTTTCTTCACTTATTTTTGCAAGCAGCATCATTATGTCCTGGAACACCCTGTACGTTGATAATAACAAAATAGAATTTTGAATAGAAATAGAATATGAATAGAATAGACTAGACCCTTTATGCATGTGGAGGTAACATTCCAAATTGAACATGATTTATCGAATATGATTTCTTTTTGAATATGATTTCTTATCTATCAAAATTATTAAAGCAGGGAATAACAAATTCTATTTGGTTTCTAGTTCTTGCAATCCACGCACAGATAATTTTTATTTTGTATAAAAATCCACAGTCCATATGTGAATAAATACCTTAATCTTATCTTCGGTTTTAAATTTGAAGTCGCTACGAACTTTCTTTCCCATCCAACATTGCACAAGGGTAAGATACCAAGGCGAGAGTACCACTTGTACCAGTTTTTCATGGATCACCGTTTACTTCTTACTGTTCCTATCAGAAAACTTCTGTTTCCTTGGCGCATCATTCTAGGGCATGAATACATTCAACTGTAACCCAAAGACTAGTGTTTCCCAGGTGAACAAAAAAGCCAGGCAAAAGGGTAGCCGCGATCTTCGGCGTTAATGGGCAGAATCGTTAGCCGGCTGGTTGGTGCAGGTCACAGAGAGATCGGCGTTCTGGCGCGCGGGCGCGCGCGTGAGAGAGAGAGAGTGTCGTCGTACTTGTATGAAGTACTATCGTAGCTGTCGCGTGGGCAGCCGCTTTATCGCTTTAGCGTCAGATTAATAAGCCGCACGCTCGGCAATAACGCACCCACACGCGCGAACCTATACAACGTGTATATCACTCCGCGGGCTCGCACATAAAGTCACGGGCTCGCGTGCAAATAAACGCCGTTGGTGCCGGGGCAGCATCGGCAGCGTAGAGAGGCAGGACGGTCGCGCGCGCGCGAGTGTGCGCGTACATACGGAATCGTGACCGCCGGTACACGCTGAAAGCCCTTAGTATTTATTTTATTTGGCTTATTCGTTTCCGACGGCGTTATATCGCCGTTTGCTGGAATTCAATCTCCGTTCGTGTGGGTGTGTTGCTCGCCCCCGCGCTCGTGTGCACACAGATTATGCCGTTGCTCGTGTGTACCCAGGGAGAGAGAGAGAGAGAGAGTCCCTCTTTCTCTACAACCCCTTTCTCTCCCGCCCCCTTTTCTCCCTCCAGTCGGCCGCGTTTCGGTTGCATACGTGTGTCTCTCTTTCGCAGTGGCACGCCTCCCCTACCCCCGCGGACGCGCGCACACCTTTGCCTTTGTGTGCAAACAAACGACAACGAGAGTGTACGTGGGCCCACCCTCATCCCGGTTCTCTCCTCCACGGGCTTCTGCATGACGTATGATCTTCCATATTGCCAGGGCACACAGGCTGCGCACGTACGCGCGACCGCTATCCCGTGTGCCGACGTATATGTACGTCGAGCAGAGCTGCGGTGCCGCGTCGCGACGCCCCGCGTCTCGCAAAAACACGCGCCGCTACCAACGAGAAAAGGAACGTTTGTCAACCGGGGGCACACCGAACAGCAAACTTCTCTCTCTCTTTCTCTTCTCGCACCCACCAATGCTTTCCTACGGCGAGCCGCCGCTACATTATATCTCAGAGTTACACCGTGCTTCTCGTAGTCGACTGCAAATAGCACACGGTGGTTTAATCAAAAAATCGCCAACCCCACCTTTATCTTCCCCTTCCTTCTCCTACAGCGAGGTTGAAAGGAAGTTATGAAGCGGCGGCAAGACGGAAAACATCGCGATACCACGCCGACCGAGATCGCCGACGGATAAATCTCCCGGGACGACTTTACTTTCGGACGCACCGCGGTCGATCTGAAACCAGACGGTACGAAATTCTTATCTTTCGTTGTTGTTGCAACCTTGCGATCGTTTATACTTGTTCGTATAACAGACCATCGTGATGTTTGGAGGCGAGGTGGTTCAGAGAATTATTAACACCTTGCCGGATCATTTTCTTTTTTACAGTTAGAGTGATTAAAATGTCCTTATACTGACAAATATCGTAGAAGAGAAAAGAAAATTTATATTTTTTATATGGCTATATTTATTTCAATGCTTAAATATCAATTACAAACGAATCAAATTTTATTTCATTTAGAAAGAAAGGCGTAACGTTCATATTTGTTAAACTTTTTTTATAATCTTCGTGACGAGTGCAGCTCGTTAAAATACGGCAAGGAATTAACGGCTGTAAGAAAAAAATTTTCTTACAACATAAAAATTTTCTTACCGATTTGCAATCAATTAGAGTGAAATAGAAATTGATTTTGTTCCTTAATATGTTTAACCCTTCACTACGCGATTTTTTTAATTCGGATGAAAAATTGAAAGAAGGTCAGTTTTTGTGTGTTGAGGGAAAAAATATTGAAAGAAAATAAAACAACATTTTTAGAAAAATAAACATAATTAAACACTGTAAGAAAACATATTATTGGTTTATTATATACCAGATTTGATAACTGTATCAGATACGATACACTATGCAATGAAGACTTAATAGGTCGAAAATAACATAGCAACGTTTTCAAATTCTTTTAATCTTTTCACTGTGTCGAATTTCATCCAGTCATTTTTGTTTTAAATGCATAAAATCCGCTGGACATTCAAAAGAAACAGGTCTACAGTCAGAGCGTTCCCAAAATCATGATATAAGTTGACACGTCGTTTTTGAGAATAATTAGCTTGAAGATCCGTCTGGTTCCCCGCTATTTGCATGAAGTAAAATTGGTAGATCATGATCTACCAAAATAAATTTAAGAATTGTGTGTTGACGATGTTGGTAAAATAACAGTTACACCGTTTGATTTTAATATCTTCTGCGACTGCAATCTGACATTTGATGGCTGAAACTAGTTAACGTCTTCCCTCAATTACTCTTTATCATTGGATCGCGTCTAATCACCTCTTATCTATCATTCCACGAAGCTGTTACGCGAACGAGGAAGGTAGAAAATTAGTAATTGACCAATTAAACCGTTTTTTATACTTGAAAGCAATGCCGAACGTCTCCGAGTGTCAATTATTACAGCGACCTAAAAATTGTCTTCTTTATTATCGTTTTATGAAACTTTCACTGCGGCGTTAGTCAAGTTTTCTCGTAAAATGAGCACCGAACACGACGTTCTGTATCCTACTTTCTCTTTTACTCTTAACAAATAGCTTCGTTGTTTCAACAATATACAGAATTATTTAATATTGAAGATTCTTTGGTGTAAATATAATTTACAAGTTTCTCATACAATTTAGAAGTACGTCTTTACTTGAAGTATTTTTTATTAATAATTTTGTCACGAGAATTTCTTTATGTTTCTGATAATTGTTATGTGAAAAATTTGTTTAAACCCATTTCGTTGTTAAAGAATGAAGAAATACTGCACATTTGTAGCGGAGGGTCCTTTAAGGGTTGGAAGTATGAAATAACGTAAGAATATAATTTAAAAAATTTGTCACGAAGCTGTAATTGCTGCAAGGTATTGCGATTATCTCGAGTACAGAATTCGGTTAATTTTGTTGTTCCCAGTTTAATAAATAGAAAGTCGAAGATCTGTTACGCGTGGAAAGTGAAAAATATTGTGGAGAAACTAATTTAAAAAATTTGTTTAAACCCATTTCGTTGTTAACGAATGAATAAATACTGGACATTTATAGCGGGGGGTTCTTTAAGGGTTGGAAGTATGAAATAACGTAAGAATATAATTTAAAAAATTTGTTACGAAGCTGCAATTGCTGCAAGGTATTGCGATTATCTCGAGTACAGAATTCGGTTAATTTTGTTGTTCCCAGGTTAATAAATACAGAGTCGAAGATCTGTTACGCGTGGAAAGTGTAACATATTATGGAGAAACTAATTTAAAAAATTTGTCACGACCGGTAATAAACACAATGGAACATGAGAATTGTACGTTTCACCGAAAATTACCATTTTTAAACTGTACTCGGAGATAGCCATACTTTTCGCGGTGACTCGGAAGAGAAGTGGAATAGTGGATAAGGGGTGGTTACCATAAAGCACATAGCACGAGTCATCCATGGCGCGACTCTTTGTTCGGGTAACAATATAAGGGTGAATCGCGGTCGGGGATTGTTTGTACCACGCAGTTGTGGAAGGGTGGGGGGATGATTCCACCATTTATTATAGCGACATTCCAACCTGATAATACTAGGAATACGACTGCTAACCGGAATGCTGGTTCGTTCCTTGTTGTTGGATCAAGGAGGACATTTATAAGTGGAGGGACAAAAGAAAAAGTTATTGGTTTTTTTTGCTGCGACAAAACTAGCCATTTTTCAAACGTCTTCGTTTCGATACGTTTCTCGACATTCTTTGATATTCATATATTCTTAAGCCATATATTTTCAAACCTGAGCGAAGATTATTAAACCTGTACAGCGATAAGGGTGCTTTAATTGGTTCACTAATGGCTACATTATAATTGGTAACATTTTTATTTTAATCAAATAAAACGCAATGTTTTTCAGCATTGTTTCGAAAGATATGCTATTACCAAGCTGCGGATTTTTTTGCAAAATATTTCTCAGCATCGATTGTTAAAAACAGGAGCTAGGTAGAACTTTCTTTCTTTCTTTAATAATTCTAATAGATTCAACTAATACGCGTCGACAACTTTAAATTGGTTTTTTATTATTCTAAACTCATGTCTACCCAAAATAAACAAAATCCACGGTCTCCATTGATAAACTGCTAAAGTTACAATCTTAAATAAAACGACTTGATTACGTTTTATATAACGGTGACTTAGTGGTTTTATTGAATTTATTTTATTATTTTTAATCTATTAGCCATATGGAGAGAGAAAATAAATTTCTATTTCACTTCAGTTTGTTGCGATCCGGATAGAAAGTTTTTATTTTGCATAAAGATCCTCACTAATTAACGTTTACAATAAAAAAAAGTTATACGAGCAGTATTATCAAATACTTTTTCTATTCCATTTCGAGCACACTGACGGTTTCTATTACGAAACGGCGGTGGGGATAATCGAGGGTTTGTCAGTTTTTCTGGTAACTGAACCGTTAGTCCGGCGCGTGCAATATTTTCGTTTCATTGACAAACACTGTTTTGATAACAGTCGATCGGCGGTATTATTTTTTGGTCCCGATCGAATCGCCTACTCCATTCGATGATTTGTCACCCGTTCTTGTTTCTGTCGTCGACGGCGTTTACATCGATTTATTACGCCGAGATTTCGAGCCCTTTCTGCGCGCGGATACCGAACGCCGAACGGTTAAGTGTGGGTGGCGAGACACCGCAGAAACCGAGTTTTGCGGTGCTAAAATCAATTCCGTGTTTGCCTGTCAATTTATCGCTAATGGCCGGCCAGGTAACAGCTGATGATAACGCGATGCTCCCTGGCAGTTTGCCTCGAATGTCGCTTTTAGTGTTCAAGCATTCGGATGGCCACTGCCTCTCGCAACAGGCATGCACGCATACTTTGTAACTTTCTATCGAGCGTTCATTGAATGTGTTAATCGATGATTCGGAAATGGCGCGTATAAATGGAGATTAATTTGTTCCCAGCCGCGGTATTGTACCTCTGTAAATGATTCTATCTAAGATTTTATTACTTCGGCCCTTCTCCGACCATTTTTTTTTTCGACTCTTCAACTGTCTTATCTGACACTAGCTTGTCCCCGAAATTTCTTTCGATAGGTACCCGTTTAATCGTGTTGCTAACAAAAGTATTCGCTTGGAACGTTTTCAAATCAAAATTCAAAGATAGAATTAAGATATTTATTCATTATTGAATAATAACATGATAAGCCACCTAAAAAGTGGCATAAATTAATAGAAGAGTAACAAAATAATAAGAAAATGAAAATAAATCGATCGTGAATGCCTAATAGATATTATAATGAAGAGAACTGTAAAATTTTAATGGAATTTCTAAGGTAGAACTCGAGATATCGTGTATACCTGTTTCCTTTGATCTCGATCGACAATTTTAAATAAATAAATTGATATTTACGGCGCACAGATTCGATCCTATGTTACTACATAAGCAGTTTTCGGTCTAGTTTAAGACCATTTTCAAGAAATATATAATGGCGCCTGTAAAAATTAATCAATGTAAATTATATAATTTAAGTTTAATTTCGTGGTAAAAGGCAAAAAGAAAAGGAAAGAAAAACGAAAAACCAACGGTTTTATAGAGCAAACTTACTTGCTAAGTGAATATCGTATATACCATTTTGAAAAACGAAACTCTGACAAAAATAGGTTTAAAGTTTACGAACGTAATGTTTCTATAAAAATAAAATTATCGAATATTTTCAATCGTGTCCTAACCCCCTTGAGCGGTGTAAATTGTATTTCAAATATTTCACGAGATCTCCAAGTTGCCAGAAAGGTGGCAACAGATTATGGAACAAAATGGCGATCATCGAATGACAATG
Organism: Lasioglossum vierecki; assembly: GCA_028455595.1. Lineage (NCBI taxonomy): Eukaryota > Metazoa > Arthropoda > Insecta > Hymenoptera > Halictidae > Lasioglossum > Lasioglossum vierecki. The sequence continues at coordinate 11,313,376 of CM052336.1, forward strand.
AATTTTCAATAATTACACCGAAAGACGAGTGTTAATGAAAAAATAGGTATCGCTCGCGTCGAGAAGCGAAACCTGCCAGGGCATCATACGGAATAGAAAAAAAGTATAGTTAGAAGATTTACTGCCGCGTCCTCCCCTTCCGAACGCCGAAAGATGCCGGGTGTCCTACAATGGCCGGATGATTTACGCACATATAAATACCGATCGTCCTCTCCTCCTTTTTTTCCCTCTCTCGGCCAACGAAAACTTTTGGCTACTCTTCGATGGATCACAAAGAACCGGGGAATTCGTAGGCTGTTCGAAGATGCAATATCACCCCGTTATGACGGCCTCGTATTTTAGTAAGGTGTGTAGGGTGAGATTCCCATTGGCTGGCCCCAATGCTATGGTGTGTATCGTAACGCGGTACCGCTCAGCACGGTACACACATCAATCACCGGCATTTTAATATCGGGTACCGTACAATATCACCGACACCGATATTCCATGGTACTCTACCAACCTACCAACCGCACCCCCCTTTTCCTCCTCGAAAACCGGTTTTTATGGCGAAATTCTTCTAATTCGTTCTCTGACCCCGTGCTCGCACATTTCATCCGACGTCGACACCGACGTCCGATAGCTACCACCTTTGTTTTCTTCTCCGCTATTTTCATAGCTCTATTTTCTTCACCTCCTTGCCCCCTTTTTTTATTCCTCCCAAGATGGAATTGTCTTCCTCTCATTCTGACTCCGATCACGGAGGAGGGCCCTGTTTTTGATTCACTCCCCTGTGATTATTTCCGAAAGTCGCCACTCCTGTTCTTGGGTGTCCTTCACCCCCTTGCCCTGAAGACTTTCAGCGAAATTCTGTTTCTTTTTGAATGAAATCAAATTTCGGATTTTGTTGATCATTAGTAGACTGTGCATAGTTGGGTAAAAATTGTGTTTAAATAGAAATTTCGAATAAAGTGGGTTTTAACCTAATTATAAAATTTTTGACCAACTCTAAACTTTGGATTCTTTTAAATAATTAAAGGTTTACTCTCTCTCTCTCTTCTCTCTCTCTCTCTCTCTCTCTCTCTCTCTCTCTCTTCCTAGATTGTAGTAAATATTGAGTTCCAAGGGTAGTAAAAGATCACGTTATTTATTCGGATTTATTGATTATAAACGATTGATTATGAATCAAAAAAAAAATTGCATCCTTGTATTTATATATATCATGTATCCCCCCTCCCATGGCATATGGAGGAACAACAGTATATATCGTGCATACTGAAGTGCGAAGGGGTAACACTGCAATGTTCTGCTGAGCAGTGACACAGTCAATGCACATTTCACTGACGATTTTCGTAATTGCATCGACGCACTCGAACGTCCTACATTGCTCGGAAATAGGTAAACAAGTGAATGGTTCGATGAGTAGAGAATATGACACTGCGAGGGAAATTTGTCTTTGAACTACTTTCCTACCGATAATTATTAAAACGTTTTAAATTTAATGTAGAATGGATTTAACTGTTAGGAGTTAATCAAATTGACTCAGTTCTCTTGAAATAAGTTATATAGTATTTTATCCATATAAGTCCTCAGCACAGGTCTGCTGAGGGACATGTATGTGCCAGGGACAGTATTCTTTGCCTTTGCCGAACGTAGAGAACGACAACCGAGCTCGAGTAGCCTCGGTCGCCGAAAAATGTAAACATAGCTGATCCAAATTTCCAACTTCTTTATTTTTCATTGTTTTTTATGGGACCTCGATTACCATATTTGTAGCATTTTTCTAATTAAAATCATACCAAATATGATATAATTCCGATGACATTTACTTATGTAAGAGACAAATAAAGTTTCAGTCGCGAGGAAAGGCTTGCCGGCGACTGTCCTTCCTTGCGCCCGAAACTTTAATTGTCTATTGCACACGTAAATATTATCGGAATTATATCATATTTCGTATGATTTTTATTAGAAAAATGTCACAAATATGACCATTGAAGTCCCATAGAAAACATAATGAAAAATAAAAAAGTCACGGCCCTTCAATGGGGTATACCCCGCAGTACTGAGGATAAACCTGGAACAATTACAGGTCAGACTTTTGGGACATTTATGGATAAGATACTGTACTGTTCTGTTACTGTTAGGTAAATGTTCCCGAAATTGTGTGTGATTTTTATATTTTTAATGCGGAACACATAACCGAAAAACCGAAGATGTAAATGTGAACTCATCAATTTGACTAAAAAAATATTGAAATGTTTATTATTTTTTGTTAGTCTGTCAATTTGACACCTTGGATGAGGGTAAAAAACAGTCCCAGCTTTTGCTTATCTTTTTGTTCATAGTGGCATATATTTCAACCCCCCTTGAAAAGTTGTATTATATCGACATTAAAAAAAATCTGTGCAACTTGTGTTTTTATTTTCTTTAAAAATCGTGTGCCTCAAAGAGTTACATTGTGACGATAATGAATGTTTAAAAAACTTTTCTACAATGCATTTTCTCCTCAATCATTATGCAACCTCGGTATAAGAAACCGCTGATTTATTAAATTAAATACACACTGCTTCGAATCGAATTCCCCGATTCCATTTACTAATTTCTCCTCCATTCCCCATTCGAAAAAATTCCCGTAAGAAACTTATAATTATCGAAAACTTTTGTTCCCATCATTAGCGAATTCGCCGAATGAACAACCGAACAAAGCAGCACCATTTCAATTTTATATCTTACAAATCTTCACAGAGTTTCGCGTGGCTACCGATTCGCCAACTGTTCACAGATTATAATGATCAGAATCAGGCATGAAACGGCAGAAGTATTCGATAAAAAAATATAAAGGATTATCTCGATAATAGCGAAAAAGGAATAACAACATTAACGAGCCGGCACACCGAGTACGGAACGGGAGGCGTATTTTTTCCTGCGCGCAAACAAAATAATTTTCTTCGGTGTGCGAATGGGAAAACAATACCGTGAAATTAATTAAAAGAAAACTGGAGCAATCAGAATGAAAAGGGGATGGCCGGGGTTAGAAGGTGTGCCATGCCGATGAATATATGGGACGAAGGAACAATTTACGCATGGTTGAATTTCGTTTTCAGTTTTCCAGGACAAAGTACCACAAATATTGACGATGGGAAACGTCGGGTATCGGTCCTTTTGTAATCCATACATTACATGGGCTATATTTTCATTTTTATTTGGAAACAGTTCGGGTTGCAGCAACGCGGGCAGGGGTGAGTGTGGGTGCTTTTATAGTGACTGGTCCCTGTCCGTATGTACACACGCATATGTACACCTATGCGGATACATGCCCTCCTCCATCCCCCGTCTATGGATTGGTGTACGGGCTCGTGAACAGGAGATGAAATTCACCTGGAACACGTGCTGCCCTTTTCCGCCTCGTGACGCGATGACGTAGATACTGAGAGGATTATTTCTCCATGAAAAACTGATAGGCACCGTTAATCGTACAACCGTGCACCGGCATTATGTAATAACACTACCTACAGCGCCGCGTTAAAAGATACGAGACGTTCAACGAATGCCCGTGACGTGTTCACTATCGTTTACTCTCGTCCCTTGGCCCGATGGAAAAACTACTACCCCTAAACGCTCAATCTCTACGTTTTCATTAGCTGCAGCTTTTCCGGGAAATTCAATTATTTTGTGTCGCCAGTCCTCCACACTGTATCTATTAACCCTTTATACTCGAAGCCATGCTCTGTGATTTTTTACATTTGCTAGATATGAAATTGATATATGCTGATAATTTTTATTTTGCATAAAGATTCGCAGTGTAATATATTATATTAGGTAATTATTTACATTAGGGGTTTCCTCACCGATTTTTATGACCTTGAAATATATTGTCAAGTTCATCGTTCTGAACAACTTTTCCCTATAAAATAGCAAGTTAAGAATAATACAACAATTTAACAAGTTAAGAATAATACAACAATTATTATTATTTTTTAATTTTATTGCCTACAACTCTGCTATTTTAAGGGCTACATTTGGAATTGACTTCAAAGGACAGTTTCTTGACTGCTACTTACTTGAAACAATTTTTTTTTTTTGCTAATTATATTCAATATATCTCCCGAACTTTGTTGTAATTTATATTTGTGAATTTAAAAGTAAAAAATTAAATAAATGTATAAAGGGTTTGAAAGAAAAATGGTTTCCTTCTTTGTCGACACACTATATGGACACCTTGTATACGAGTTTTGCTACAATGGTTGCGCACACTATTCTTATCATCACTCAAGGCTGATAACGTTTCAATGATGGGAATAGTATGGACTATTTTGACTGTGGGCGTGCGCGTTTAATTGACCCATGTGTGAGTGACAGGTTGAAGGGTTGCAGTCAAGTAGATCAAGCGACTGTTGGAATTGGTGTATAGTTAATTGGTCCTTCCTGAAAAATGGCTTGCATGTTCGGAGTTTTTTGTTGACTTTTCAAAGAACACTTTTCAAGTTGAGTATGTACATGCATACTGGCGTGAATTGAATCTTTTCAAATTCTACGCTCTGTCATAACGATTTTAGCATGTGAACACAGCAGTGGCTGTTCAAGTCAAGTGGAGGCCCCAATGGGTAAAAATTTTGGGACCCTCAAACTCAAGTTGGAAATAGAAGTTGCAAGAAAACTCTTTTAAACTTAATTTTTCGTAAATAAATTGATTTTTTTTGTAAATAGGCCCTATGGTATTCCGGGGTCCACTGGTGGCTCAAGTTAAGTGGAGGCTCCAAAGGGTAAAAATTTTTTGGGACCCTCAAACTCCAATTAAAAATACAAGCATTATCCTTTTTGAAAAATCAGTTTTATTAGTTTCGATAGCGGGGAAACTGTATTATCTTAAATGCATTAGCTGTATTATCTTAATCGATAAAAATCCGAGACAAGGAACACGAAATCGTCGAATTAAATAACGTTGCGCACTAACAATTTTTCATCCTAGAATGTAGATTAGATAAAAATATTTCATCGCACGGTTTTCCGGCGGTGCTCGCAGATTTACAACTGTAACTTTCGTCGGGTGTAACTGCGCCAATGCGTCAATAGGCCGTATTAAATCGCGAGCGTGGAATATCCGGTTTTTATCATAAAAATAACCGAAAAATTCTGGGCACGCCACCGGCCGAAAAATATATGGAGCTAAACACAAATTATTGCCGCAATATTTTTCGACGCGCTCGATTGTTCGCCGCCATAATCTCTGCCAATGAATTGGTTAAATTAATTACTCGCCTCTCGACATTGTCAACGAGTTTTTTTTCCCTCGCGTGTCGAACGGAATTTATTCGGTTGTATCGTAAGTAATACCGTTTTTATATGTTGTATAATGCGCGGACACGGTTGAATGGCGCTGTTGCGCGAAAAAAAACTGAAACGCAGTTAATACGGCAATAACGTGGATTCATCACATACTCCTTTCCACCGTAGATTTTATCCCGGCAATAATAATTCGCATAATCAGACGGGATATTTGAAAAACAATAGAGCCTCGATTGTCCTAATTAAATGGGGATACGAATATATTGAAAATAATAAAACTTTCTTCCATAAAATAAACATTTATTTCAATATTTCTAATGAGTTTTCTACGCTTTTGTTCAATCTTTTAAACCATCACTGCATGATTCTTTTTAAAATTGTGATGAAAAATTGAAAGAAGGTCAGTTTTTGTGTTTTACTTAGTGGAAAAATATTTAAAATAAATTCATACATTTTCAGAAAAATAAACGTAGTAAGAACTTTTTGTTGCAAATGCATAAAATCTGTTTTAAATTTTCTGGTTCTTTACGTCTTTACGGCCCTAATCTTAAAAACGTTAATTTGTAATCACTTCGTCTATAATGTTGAAAATTTAATTTGACACGTTTCCTTTATTATCATTGGAAACACTGTCCACTGATAAGGATCATTGTGCTTTCTAGAGTGCCCTGGATTCTTCGTAAAGATACAGATGGTGTTATCAAGTATGCAAACTATAATAGCATCGAACATGACAGAACAAGAAAGCTTGCACAAACTCTTGAAAAAATCCAAGATAAATTTTTATCACAGGATTTATGTATTTAATATGTTTAACATGTTAGGCTCGGTAACGTAGCCGTTCCAAACATTCCACGCTTATGCTCTAACCACATTGATACTCTAATTTGCTGTACCTAAGATGGATTGCTTTGTAACGACACACGACGTGATGCTAGTGAGAATTACACAAGCTGTGCACTGTACGCTGTGCGACACGATTCTGGAGAACAGAATTATCTTATTGCTAAATGATAAATTTCATTACAACGTTTTTACAGTCGAGTCAACTACAATCCTTTGCTGAAACCCCCTTTCAATTTATTTGTTTCCGTTATCATTGCAAAATAGCTTACACTAACGGTATGTGTAATTAATATTAGCAAAAGATGAAAGCTCAAACCTTCACTGCATGATTCTATTAAGTGGGATGAAAAAATGAAAGAATGTCAGTTTCGTGTTTTATTTAAGGAAAAAATATTTCAAACATTAGAATAACATTTTCAGAGAAATGAACATAAATAAACATAAACGTAATATAAACAATAGCAGATTTAAGCAGTAATGTAAGAACTTTGTTTATGAATATCTCAAAAACTATTGAGTGTTAGCGTCTATAATGGTATATGTTCGTAAATGGGAAATCGAGATCTATAAGTATACAGAGTCTCAGTTAAATCGGTGTGACAACGTTCTTGCACTCTCCTTGTTAGATAAATATGTCGAATCTTTTCTGAGTAATATTAAGAAAGTTATTTTTCGACTGTCGGGACATATTGCATTAATTATGGGATGCGTGAATGAAGAAGCCACGCGGTTTAATGCAGCAACGAGGGCGATAGGCAATATCGGGGAATCGATGATGTCGAGGTATAACAGCCCGCGGGGAGAAAATTCGGTTCGTTCACTGTTTTGGATATAGCGTTGGAAATGACCGGCCGCGATTATGATCACCGTCGATTCTAACGTGCTAACGATTTCGTCGGCTCATGTATATTCCGCTTTGATTCGGTTTCGTAGCGAAAAGTACTCTTCAATGTCATCGTCTGTCAACGGTCTCGCTATTATTCGCGATAACGTTCGTTATATCAGGTTTTCGACATTTGAAATTCGCACCGGCCGAGCTGGAGGGCAGATGATGCACGCTCGTGCCAAGCCACGGCCGTTGATACTTTCGCAAAAGCTTTCGTTCGAAATATAATCCACCGGCAGGTTAAATTACAGCTATGCTGAAATTCGCGCCGCGCAGAACAGATATTTCAATTGACAACGTTATTCCAAAACAATTATGGACTGCAGCTCTCTGCCGAACGTCTTTCCCCGCGCGATAGGTTTTTTCGCGGAACCGCTTTTCGTCGTAGACAAAGATTTTCCCGTCTAGAGCTCTAGAATAAAGGGTGGTTCACAAAATTGTAGCAAGCTGTATCTTTTAAAGGGCTGCAAGGTAGTGTGAATACGGCCAAAAAATTGACAATTACAAGGAACTTTAAAAAACAATTAAAGGGCTGCAAGGTCATGTGAATACGACCAAAAAATTGACAGTTACAAGGAACTTCAAAAAACATTGTTATTAAAGAGCTGCATGGTAATACGAATACGATCAAAAAATTGACAGTTACAAGAAACTTTAAAAAACTTTGTTATTAAAGGGCTGCAAGGTAATACGAATACGACCAAAAAATTGACAATTACAAGGAAGTTTAAAAAACTTTGTCGTTATTACTTAATGTATACTTTATATTTTATAGGTAAAAATTGTGACTCGTACTGAGACGTATTGTCATGAATACGTTGACATAACGCTGATACGAACAGTGCGAAAATCTACTTTAACGAACATAGTGAAGAGATTTAAAGAATTTAAAAACCCTTTTTCATTATTTCCAACTATTGAAAATTATTAAGAAGGGAAATGTCCATGTGGCACCTATACCTTGCGATTAATTATTCATAGTACATATTTATAGTTCTTCATAGTAACTCTTCGTGAAAATAACGAATATTCACAAGTATAAATAAAATAATAAATGAGAATGATTTTATCGGCGCAAGGTTCGATCTTACAAATTAGCTATTGCGTGTAGAATATGATCGAACCTTGCGCCGATAAAATCATTCTCATTTATTAATTTATTTATAATTGTGAACATTTGTTATTTTCTCGAAGAGTTATTATGAAGAACTATAAATATGTACTATGAATAATTAATCGCAAGGTATAGGTGCCACATGGACATTTCCCTTCTCATTCATTACCTTAATATTTACGATCGAAATAACAAAAATCCTTTATAAATAAAATATCGAATATTTCGATCTTATCTCATACCACATGGACATTACCACATGGGTATTTTTTCGCGAACGTGACCCTGTGATTGTTTTGTCGATCACTTGTGAAGAATACAGTTCCACGTTGAACGTCGATCTGGTCCCGGCATGCGTTTGTTATTAATTTATAATCGGCGGTGGCCTCCACGCAGTGCTATCGAATTTAAAGCAAACTCTCGTTCTTCCCCTCTTGCCACCTATATTCTCTCTTCAGCTTTTATACATGTGTGAACGCTGATTGACCCACGAGTGATCGTTCGACCGTGAACGCAAACTGGTGGCTTGACTGCTCATTTTAAACCCACAATGGAAAATTCGAATTTTCCCTTTTCCAGTATTTACGATAATTCTGGGCAGCACCGAGCTCTCCCGCTTTTTCCATACCATCATATATACCCCCTCGCGCATTTCCATGTCTTTTGTTGCTCATCGTGAACGAGCGGACTGCCGTGAGGTGAACATCATTTTTGCGGGAACCCTCTTGAACTGGTTTTTCACAAAAACACTGAGAAATACGGTTCCCGACGATTTAAATACATTTTACTCGTTAGCAAATTACGATTATGCGTTCACAGATTATTTTAATGCGACTTAACGCCAGGAATGTTATTAAAATTGTACAAATTAATTGTACGAAGCAGGGTTTTAACGAAAATGCAGTTCCTATTTTTCTAACTTGAGTAAGACGAGTACAATGGGACAACGTCGTTCGGGTCTCCTAATGTCTTCAGAACTTTCTATTCGACCAATTCGTTTGGATAATTAGACTCCTTTGTGCAGAATATAAAAAATTTATTCTTTTTTAATCATCTAATACACACATTTCTTTAACCCCTTGCCGCACTTCAACGAGCCAGACTCATGACGAAGGTTTCTAACAAAGTCTAACAAATATGAATGTTACTGTTTCATTTTACCTGAAATAAAATTATTCAACCACTAATATAAATGTAGCCGTACAAAAATATATACATTTTCTTTTCCCTTCTACGACAGTTTTGTGCACGAACATGTTCTAATCACTGTAACTGCAAAAGAAGAGGTACGGCAAGGGGTTAATAATATTTATAAATTTATAACTAATACAAATTAAAGTGTTTATATATCTCAATTTCGTTTTTAAAATTTTCATAAAGCAAGTTAGTAATTTATTACAGTGACATTGTATTTAAATCCATTGTTATTACAATAATACTGAATTTTCTATTAAAATTTACAGACGCAACTTTCTTCTTTCTAAGATCCATATCAGGATTGAAACGTTGAAAGTTTAATCAAACTAGCAAAATTGCTTTAATGTATTTTTTTGATCGTTGCGTCGAGAATATTAATACATTTTTTGTTTTTAACAATCTTACGATCGATAACTGGAATAACAATTACAAATTAAATAAACATAGATTTGAATGGATCGACTTTTTAAAAAAAAATATTACTAAATTTTTCGATCGAGATGCGTGGCTTACAGCGCCGCTGAACCACGAATATGGTGACGTGGAAGACGCAGTAAAGTATCCGAAAAAAAGACGCGAATTTCCTTGTCGGCGATTTGCACCCTCCGCGGAAAAATCGTACGGCGAGAACACCCTCGGCGACTCGTATGCTCGTTCTTCCAGCACGTTTCATCCCCTCGCTGTCAGACGACTGACAGCACGCGGCCCTCTCTCTTTCCCGCGGTCTTTCTTTTTCTTTCCGATGCCGTCTACTCTCGAAAATTTTCCCTTCTTTCATAATTTTATTCATTTTTCTTGCCAGCGATCCTACGCGGCCGTCTGTTTGCCTATGGAAATGCAGAGCCGGCCGAACTACCACTTCCTCCACCTCGACCCAACACTTTTCAACCCTCGTGTACATTTCACACCCGCCCCCTTTACCGCCGAGCTGTCTGAATATTATTAGTAATTAACGAAAGGAACGGACACGCCAAGGGATTCCTGCGGTTAGCCGCGCAAAATGATTTTATTATCGAAAAGTTTCCACCGCGGGGGCGCACCGCTCTCTTTCCACGAGAATTTCGAATTTACACGGAACTTTGCGGGCTTGATAAGCCCAGTTACGCAAATCTCTTTCGTTCTTTCCGTATAATACCACCCATGGAGCTAGGTTTTTTGATCGGAGCGATCACTGCTTGCGATTTCTAGGTCTCGCAGTCCAATCACTCTAATTCTTTAAACCACCTGTGTCAATCGAGGAAGTTTACAGATGTAACAAGAATTCAGGGTGGCTTCAATTCGTGTGAAAATTTATTGTATCTATGTAGGTTTGTTATGAAGCAACTCGTTGAAAATGTACGTTTAACAGATAATCGTTTTTTTAAATAATCACATTCATATTGATTAAAATACTTCCTTTATAAAGCAAAAAAGAGCAAATCTTGATGGAAATAGTTTACTAATTCTTCTATAAAAATTCCTAAAAAATTTTCAATTTTGCGTCGTTCGCAAGAAAATGCCTACTTAAAATACTCAATAAACCAAATAATTTTTATACTTCAAATACCCATAAACGTGTGTACCAAAACTTAATGCAAAAGTATAATTAGCATAATGATAATTCTATCGAGCAGAAATTCGTGAAAATTGATAAAAAAAATTTCAATTTTGCGTCGTTTGCAAGAGAATGCCTACTTAAAATACTCAATAAACCAAATAATTTGTATACTTCAAATACACATAAACGTGTGTACCAAAGCTTAATGCAAAAGTATAATTAGCATAATAATAATTCTATCTAGCAGAAATTCATAAAAATTGATAAAAAAAATTTCAATTTTGCGTCTTTTGCAATAGAATGCCTACTTAAAATACTCAATAAACCAAATAAATTATATACTTGAAATACCTGTAAACGTGTGCACCAAAGCCTGATGCAAAAGGTTTGATATAATTCTATCGAGCAGAAATTCGTAAAAATTGATTAAAAAACAGCTGACACGAGAATCAGAATCATTAATTTAAAAAAAAAATACTCGAGGAATACCTCTTTGCGGACAAATAAAAAAATGAAAGAAAAGAGAAAAGTGAAAATTGATTTTTCAACATTTGTAGACCTCTTTCTTTGCGAGCACGGATCGTATAATTCGCATTCTGTCGATTCCTTTGGTTATGCGGGCAAGTATCGATGGGAATAATCCGGTGCAAATAAAATGAGAAGCTTTCATATCTTTTAGAGGAGGCTGTCTGGTAACTGCGTGTGTTCGTATTTATACGGAGCACAAGTGGCGCGCGATGATCGACAGAGCAGGGCACGTGATAGCTTTATAAATTCGTGGCTCTGTATATGGGCGCACATGTATCCCTAGTAAATAAATACGCGGGAGCACGTATTATTCACCGGGGATCGAAGTGGAGAGCATTATGGAATTTATTTAATCCACCGGGCGCACTGGCTTTGTCACATACGAATGTACGAAATTGCAATCGATGACTATATTCCCGGTGACTCTTGTAAACGAAAACGTTCGTTAGCAGGATCTTCAAACGAGAATTCGTCGAAAATTTCATTCTGGATGCATGCGCGTTTGTTTTTTGTTCTTTTTTCTCAGTAGCAAGTGTGTGTCTCTCTCTCTCCCTCTCTTTCTCTCTCTGTCTGAGTGTGTTTTTCCCGGTTGCCATTCTTCATTTTTTCGGGTGTAGAGGCAAAAGCGAATTCACGAGGACATGCGACAGACTGTTTCGCGAGTGATTAATCTTAATTAAGTAACCGTTACCGGCCTCGGTAATATTCTAACGACGAGAAGTTGCCCGGGAGAATTTATTTGAGGGCCATGAAAATTTCCAAAATTCCAATATGGGCTGCGTTATGAAATTACAATAGGTAGGTTTCATCGAGCGTTTCGCGGATTTATTAATACGCGAATTTAATCCTTTGAAGCACGGCCGAAACTATTCGGCGAATATTAAAATATCGTAGTATGCGGTGCGTAGTTTCGAGTGACGGTTTACAGATGATTTGGGGGGCTTTTGCTGCATTTTCCACAAAGAAATTTTTCGATCCACGGATTTCTCTTTTATTCTCGCCGCGGAATTTATTTCTGTTTTTTTTTGTTCAAGGAGTTTTAGATCGCGATTTAAATTATTTCCAGATCGCGTTGTAATCTCTAATCGTTTTGAAGTCCCTCTGTCATTTAATACGGATTTAAAGTAATTTCTGTTTCGCAGGATTGATTCAGAATGTTTTTATAGATTATCTGTATTCTCTGCGTCGAGAATTTATAATTAGTTGCAACGAATTGCTCACAATTCCAGCGAGAAGTTTATTTGGAAAATAATATTGAAACTGCTTTATGAAACTTCTGGCTAGAAAATTTAATATTTAATTTATGAAAATGTTTGGTAATGTAAAATGTTTCCCGTGACACTATAGAGGGAATTTTCGCTTGAAACGGTGCGAAGTAAACGAGGAAACGGTAATCCGTCAGAGAAAAATTGATCTAGTGGGGAGGATGCTGGGGAATCTCCCATCCAGCTGTCGAAGACACATTTGTGTTAAGTTTACCGCGTAAACTGAAATGTTGACGACAAATGTATGGGTATTTTACACCTCGTAGTGCTTAACCGAAAAATTGCTGTTCACTAAATATTAAATATCACATTTGTATTTGTTGTTTTTATGAAAACTGTTCTGACATTATTTTCGTGAGATGTTGCTGATCAAAACGATACCAAACACAACATACTAAAATCAATAATAAAATTAGAATAGTAGTATTCGTTCATTCTACTATAAATTGTATATGGAAGGCTTACTGAATTATTTAAAACATGAAACTTATTGAATTATTTAAAACATGAAAAATAAGAGCAGCAAGTGCTAAATAACACGGTGTATAAAATGAATGTTTAACTACCTTTAACAATAGATTTATGGGTTCTTACAGTTTTCAGTTACGAATTTATTCAAGGAATTTATGTCTTTAGGTATTTGTAAAAAATGACTAAAAGTTCTGATGGACTTTTAATTAATTTAATTATGTAATTACATAAATATAATGTAATTATATACATTAGGGGCTTCCTCATCGATTTTGATGACCTTTAAATATGTTGTGAAGGTTATCATTCTGAATAACTTTTCCCTATACATGTTACCGCCGCTCGGTTTTAGTTTCCGAGACATTCTCAAAAAACTATTGCTAATATTGTATTGAATTTTCTCTCTTGGATTTTCGTATATCAGTATAGGTGATGGCTTAACGGGTTTCTAACCAAACACAAAATGAATAACACAGGTGTACAATATGTAACATATACAGGGTGTCCCACAATTCGTGTACTTCCCGGAAATGGGAGGTTCCTAAGGTCATTTGAAGCAACATTTTCCTTTACAACAATGACGTCGGCGGCTTTGTTTAGGAGTTATAAACGAAAAACACGGACCAATCAGAGCGCGGCTACAGCGGATCGATTCTGGTTCGGCCAATGGCACCGCCACGCTAAGCGGGACCTGTCGCTGAGTCGGACTCCGTTCGCTATAGCCGCACTCTGATTGGTCCGTGTTTTTCGTTAATAACTCCTAAACAAAGCCGCCGACGTCATTTTTGTAAAGGAAAATGTCGCTTCAAATGACCCAAGGAACCTCCCATTTCCGGGAAGTACACGAATTTTGGGACACCCTGTATACATATATATAAAAGGATTTTTGTATGCGTGGTCAGCGCTCTCCACCCCTCCACGACCTAACCAGAACTCATTATTTGAGTGCAGGAATACGAAAAATTCAATACAGTATTAGCAATAGTCGTTTGCGAATATCTCGAAAACTAAAATCGAGCGGTGGTAACATGTATAGGAAAAAGTTGTTCAGAACGATGACTTTGACAACATATTTCAAGGTCATCAAAATCGGTGAGGAAGCCCCTAATGTAAATAATTAGCCCGTACTCTTGCAATCCTGGAAACGAGACCAGTCCAACCCTCTTAAAACTTGCTATTCTCTGGCAAAAGTTAATTCTTCGACGTCCGGCACCAGCAATATCATAGTTGATACGAGTAGTTGGCGCACTACCTGACGCAGGAGCGTAAGCGGCAGCAGCAGCATCTTGACAAGAAAATCGAGGAGCAAGGACACACACCGGTATCGCGGGCCACAGAAGTTCTGTCGATTTGTCGCATCTGTGCACGTTAGGAAGTTACTACGTTAGCCTGCCACTTAAATCACTGCCGGGGCGCAGGGGGAGGATGATGCCTAGTTTCGTCTTCCACGTAGAACCTCGTCGCCGAAAGTTCATCCCCTTATCGGATCCCCGGACAACCGACTCTTTATTACACCGTAAAGTTTTCCGCGATGGACACGTGTCCCTGATCGCTATCAATCCCCTTTCTGATCCTCACACACCGGGACACCACCGCAGCCTCATCGAGACGATATTTAAAAGTATCGTTATCTAAACAACTCCACGGCAACCCCACCAGTTCCTACGAGCGACAGATTCGACGTGTCGTTTCGGATCCGCGAGATTAACGATCACCTGTCCGCGACAGAATAATGAATTTCTCCCTTTAACGAGATGGATTTTTCGCCAACATTTTTGTTGACCTGATTTCTATCGCATACCTTCGCGAAACATCAATTTTACCGCGGTTTTCACCGGCTTTCCAGGATGGATATTGTGGAGTATGATGGGTCGGATGGTTTAACGATAGTACTTTCGTGATAGGATGTTTCTGTTCACGTATTGTTCCTTTTCCGACCGGCTCATTTTACTAGGTTTCGCTGATTCGCAGCGGAAACATCCGTTAAATTGGATTTCCACTTTGTATTGTACATTGTAGACCGTATTTTTAACCCTCATCCGTCCCTCCTGTCAATTAGACACAGTTTTCCCGAAATAAGGTATGCTACAGTGAGATCAAAACGTTCAAATTAATGTCGTTATTTGCAAATAGTGTTTTCTTTTTAAAGATTGAACCAGTAAACCAATAACATTAATATATTTTTTATTAACAATTCTACAATCGACATAAGGAAATATTTAATAAGTTATACTGTTCTGTTATTTGTGTAAATGCGAAACACATAAGCGAAAGACCTAAGATGTAAACGTTAACTCATCAGTTTTTGGATAAAAAAAAGAACCGATCTTTTACCAGTATGTCAATTTGACACCGAGGGGTAGATCCAGGAAACGAGGGATGCATGATGATTAAGCAATGATTGCAGTAAGGGTTTCATAGAATGTTTTTGACTTCGCGTATTTTATAGCTTACAATATTTTTGGTATCGAAGGGTGAAAGCATCCCCTAAATGGGATTTTAACTTTGTACATTTTTACTGTATTTTTCCAAAGTATAATCGGCAACTTCTAAATCCCCGAATCAATTTCTACATAATTTTATTTGATTGGAGGGCGAGTTAGGTCCACGGACGTGGTATAGGGGTGAGTTTAGACGCTGAAAGCAACGGATCCGGAAAGTCGAGAACCAGGATCGTAAATTCCATCGAATGAGACATTTCGAGTAAACGTTTGCGGGTCTGACGAAAAGTGAAAGCGAACGGTGAGCACAGTTGAGGTGTGATTCGGCGGGTTAAAATTAGATGTTTGAAGTCGAAAGATAGGTCCTACGAGGTTGTTACGACCGGGGACGCTTACGGCAGGAGGATGGGGTTAGAGAGACGGATAAAGGGATGGAGAAGCACCATACGGACGAGCCATTTAAACTTCTCACCCCCGAAACCACACGCTTGTCCGCATTCTGACTTATACCAGGCATCGTTCACCCCGTCGTCGGAGCCCTCTCTCTCTCTCTCTCTCTCTCTTCACCCTCTCCGTCCGCCCTCAGTCACCCCTTACTCCCGCGTTATTATACGCGTTTGACATTCGGCACTTTAACCCTCTTCGACTGCACGACGAATCGCTTCGGGAAAGGGAGCAGCCCCCTCTACGATCCTCTTTTTTATATTCTTGGAAAATTTCAAACTGTGCCAGAAATCTATATCATAATCGTTACTAATTTCCTCTGCAATCAAACGAGCCGTTCACAAGCCGAATTGATTAATTGTCTCTCAAGTTTTATTACATTTCTCAAAATTCGATTACCATTTCATTTTAAAGAAATTTTCTCAATGTAGATCATATGCAAAATTAATCCTGCAACGGTTTCGCAAATATGAAGTTTCTTTAAATTTTTGAAATATTTAGATTATCTAGTCTTGAATCGTGTACGTTAAAGTATCTCGGGAATTTTGCACAGAATTTTAGAGTTGACTGTTACAATTTCACGAAGGATATGATCAAAATAAATTCTCAGACGAGGATACTTCTTTTATGAAGTACTTATCAATGTTTATACTGTTTTTAAATAATTAAACATACGAGCGATGTGCGAGACAGATATAATAGATTTTCTATTACATTTTTGGGAACGAAGATTATAATCTTGTGTTGCAAAGAAAATAGCACTGGATTAAGGATGTTCTGGAGGTAATTAAAAACGCAAGAAAACTTTTGAAAATTTGACAAGATATAATTCTTACTAAATTAATGCAATTACCAAATTTTGGATTCGATTTACTGCACCGTTTAATATTTATAACAACATAAAGTTTGCACGTTTTAACACGTCTTCTTATCGAGAATTCATAAAATTCCTCTTCAAACCCTATTTAAACTTTGAAAAAACGAAGCTAGAAATTCCATTTCTTAATATATACATAGTAAAAATTATGTAATTCATTATGTTCAAAATTTATTAGGATTAACTAAACAGTTGCAGGGCAAAAAATTATAAACTGTTACAAAAAGTCAAATATAAAATATACAAAATATACATTGTACCTCCAGAACATCCTTAACAATTGTAATATGCATATTGGACGAAAACGTTGCAACAAAAGCGTATCGATACCGACCAGACTAGAACTGGCGTAAGCTACAAGAAACTGGGATGTACTGATACGAAACGATCAATACTGCAAAATTGAACGACCAATATTTGATGAACACTAATCAAATCGCGCACTACAAATGATTGCGGTGTGTCGTCGGTCTTGCATAAGTGTACAATATTGAGCTACTCGACCAGTCGACACCAAAATTGTTTCTTTCAAAACTGTTTCTCTGCTAGACAAACATTTCCAAATTAATTTCAAGCATTGTTTACCAGAAGAATAACATTAAACCTACCGTACCTTAAAGTGACTGGTACATGATCCCTAATAAATACAACGAGATTAATCTTATTTAGACTTCGTGAAGCTCCTATTCTAATATGTGCTTCACTAAATATCTATACAATCATTTCTTATGAAATTATTTTTATTTTATTAATGATCTATGTACCCGAACGTGTATTGAGAACCAGAGCTGGATTTCAAATACTTAAAGTAAAATCTACTTATGAATTAATAAATATAATGGAATCGCATTATTACACACTCGAGCACTATCTATAATCGAATTGATTTTATTTATTGAGTCTTTATAAAATTTTAAAAAGCAACCATATCGTTTTTGTGCATATCCCTTCTTTTTTATTGTAAACACTTAATGTAAAAGAGCTTTAGCCCGTCTACATTAAATAATAATAATAATCGCAAAATAATGAAATAAACAAAAAATGATAGGTTTAGTATTAACCATTCTACTTGAAATGATGGATTAACTTGTTATTCATATTTGCACCTTTAAAAAATTTTCCATTCTCTCAATTCAACAATTCTTTCACTTTATTATTGTTTAATATTCGTGTTAATTTAATGATATTATATTTAACGATTTTGTTTGTGTTCCATGGATGTTCATGAATAGAAAGTCACTCGGTGAAACAGTTAATAATCATAGTTCTTTCTGTAAAGTTTCCTTCCTTGGGAACAGGTCAGCTTACGGTAAAATGTTTCTTTTCGGCGCGAGTCCTATTAATCGCGAGAGCATGTCGCCGGAACATGTGGGCCCGATAAGAGACATTCGTTTACACTTCACTGTCATGCGGGAAGGATTAACTTTCATACCCTGATACTTCGAATGGCTACTTACAGATATAGTAGATGTGTAGGTAAATGCTACTTACGCGTGTATATGTCCTACCCGTTCAAGAAAATTTGTCTGCTAATTCATCACCAGCTTTTAAACTAAAATACGCACACCCTTAACACGTCGATTGTTAGTCTACTATAATTATCATAAATATTTTCTTTATTATTTACTTTCATCTTTACACAAAATGCAAAAAATACAAATCCCTAGTCAAACGAATAATTTTAACGAATTAAATAAACGAATAAAATTATTATTTGTATAACCTGCAAAAATATTTGCAGGCTAAACATCTATATAAATAAAAATTAATGGCCAATTTAAAAAAAAATGTTGGCAATAGTTCGAATAAGGTTTTTAGGGAAATAAAAATTGGAAAAGTTGCCCGGAAAATGGAAAATTCGGGATGATGGTCACATTTGTTAATAGATACAATGATCACTCAGAAATACGTTTTCTTCTCATTTTTACTTTGTTTACATTTTTCCAATAGCTTTTCGCAAATTCACAAAATGATCTAGAACTACGAAGTTTTCGAAAATTGGCTATAACTTTTTATCCGTTAACGCTACCATTCTACTTTCTCGTGCGAAAGTGTAGCTGGCAACCATACCTTTCTCGTCCTATGAAATTTAGTAGCTAAAGAACAAAAATGGTGATCTAAACCTTTACTGTGATAGTCGCTTACCGTGTCCACGACATAGTGACAGTGAATGCGTTAGTATAGGGCATTATAGGGCATCGTATCACGCTAGATCGAAGGGGCGCGAGGTGAGCCTGACAGGGAATTCCGGAATTGCTTAATGGACATTCGGGATCGGAGTTATCGTCGGTAGCCGCGGCTCTTATGAATGACATAGCAAAAAGCAGGAAAGCAGAAAATCGGTGGGGGGATGGGGGTGTTCGGGTCCCGTCTCGTGGCTTAAGCCGAAGTGTCAGGGTGATTAGCGGGCATCGGTACGCGTTACATTTCGACAAGCCTCGCTTACAAATACCCTCGCAGACGGCTCGTCGGTGCACTGACCCGGCAGCTGGCTGCTGTCTAATCTTTCCTCGATTACGGGGCTAGATGTAAATCAAACCCGAAACCCTACACCACTATACCCCCGCCCACTGTATACACGTATCCGCGACGTATCGCTCCCCACGTTCAATTCTCGTTAAAATTCCGTGGCTTTGCAAATTTTGCTTTCCACGCGATACGTTTCCTTTTTCCACCATCCCCTTCGCCGTGATTTATGGGACGTTCATTAAGGATTCCGCGCCGGGATCGACTAGATTTCATTTCTTACGTTTCGCCAATATTTTTCGGAACCGTATCGACGTTTTCCAGAACACGTGTTTACTTGTATTGTAACAACCTCTGTGTATGACAACGCGCACATGGGCAAACATTTATTGCAATTAGTAATCAATTTGAATAGAATACAGTTTACACCAATATGGACGTGTAAATATTAAAATAAAATGATAGAGAAAAAACTGGTACTTTTTTCATGCGGAAAAAAATTGACACACATTTTTGTTGTATTTACATTATTTTGATATAGACGAAGGTTACCTTGATGTTTTTAAAATGGTATGTCCTATTTTTTATACCATAGAACTACTATTTCCTGTATCATTTAATTCTAATATTTACTATTTACAAAAAAATTCTGGCTAATAATAGCTTGAACACCCTGTACATATATAGAGAAACGTATTCACAAAAGCTTATAACTAACCTAGAAGTTAGTTACTAAAGTTGTTGCTAAAATGTTACTGAAAGTTGAATTGCACAGCTTTTCTATGCGTGGGTCTATGTTGAACATTTAAAAAACACGTTTTGTAGGTGTTTGAGTGACTGTATCAGAAATTTAAGAAAGAACAAGCAGGATGGACAGAGAGAAAACCCGAGTGGGATAAGTGTGAAGGGAAACGGAATAGCAAGCGTTTAATCCGGGAAAATAGTGAAACATAGCGTAGAGGGAAAGGAGCCACCGCAAAACAAGTTACCCTAATCCGGTTATCCAATTGATCGTCCTTCGAGAAGCTATTCTACTAATTGTCTTTCTCCCATCCTTATCCGATAGAGGGTGGCCGAACCCTGTGTGTTACGATATCAGTCCGTGTTCCCGTATACTCGTCCGAACGATCATAGATCACACGAATTTACTTGCGCGTCCGGCTGCACGATTTACCTGCGGTGAACCGCCCTTTACACGACGGAATGATATTAATTATAAGCGGAGGTGGATGTTTTGATTTCATCGCGCTGCAATTAATTTGTAATCCGGATGCGGTTCAGCCGCAGTGACATTATAGGATTCGATCGGCCGAAAATATTCATGTACATGGAAATACCGTCACGAGTAACTAAATTCGTTTCGGACGATCACTCTGTACGCTGTTCCGCCGCTATTTTTCGTCGCTGATCCTGCATATTTCGTTACGGCCGGCACACGTCGCCACGCGAGATTGATTAACCCTGAAACTACCCTCAAAATCACAGATGTTTTTCTTTTACCATCAGTGAAATCACAAAAATGTAATAATAATAACAAAATTATTCGAATAAATGTTACGTGGATTCCAGCGGACATACAGCAATCTGTTTTTAGATTGATTAACCCTAAAACTACCCTCAAAATCACAGATTTTTTCTTTTGCCATCAGTGAAATCTCAGATATGTAATAATAATAATAAACAAATTATTCGAATAAATATTACATGGATTCCAGATTTCATCTGGCACATTAATCAGTTTTTCGTTAGTTTTGTTTTCACATAGAGTTTTCCAGTTTTCTAAATGGAATGTCTAATATTTTTACAGTAAAAGATTAATTCCGCTCTTCGATCTTCTGCTATCAACTCTTCTCTGCAGGCCTGCAACTTAATCAGAAATATGTTTGAAGTGAAAACTTTTAGGAGCACTGAGCACGAAATTGCTGGGCAGTGAATGAGTCTGATGAAACGCCAAGCTTGTTTGAGCCGAGTTTTCTAAAATTTATATTTAATTTTTAACAAATTGCCGACCGGTCATTATTGCATAATTTTGAAAAATCTACGTGGCTGAACATGGAACCTTCAATAGCAACGCAAATTTTCATTCTGAACAAGTCACCCTCAGTGATGTCATTTAATAGTTTCATTTAAATTTCATGAAAAAGAGAGGCATTTTAAAAATTTTTCAAGATGCATCGATGATAATCGATATATTATTCAATAGATATATTTCATGCGCCCCACGTTTTTCGTTTGAAATCTTACAAATATTTTCATAGCAATTCAAAATTCGCAATCACAAATTTTCACCACTATTTATCGGTATGCTACTAGGAAAATTATTTTATACCTTTTAGTCCGTTTTTTAAAACGGGGTGTTTTTAAAAATTTATTTTTATTTGCAGAATTGTTTTCTGCTTTTTAGTCTTGCGTGTGTGAAATATTTCAATGGATTTTTAACATTTTTATCAGGTTATGAAATTATAACAGAGACATGTACTTTTCAGGCAGTATTGCAACCGCGACGTATCGAAAACAATGTCTTAGCGAATCGTATCCAAACGATGACGTAGCGTTTCGCGGAGGGATGAAACAAACGGTAAATATCTAATTAATATTTCTCCGAAACGGATAGACTCTTAAATTTTTTTTTTTAATAATCCATTCTCGTCCAGTTCTGAGCCACGTATCCAATTTCACGTCTCTAGCTCGTCAGGAAGTTAGTTTAAAATCAATTGCAAAATTTGCCTACAAACAGACAGACAAACAAACAAGAAAACGAGCTAATAAAAACGTGGTAAAAAGATGAGACGGTGGTAGTCTCATCTTCTGCTCGTGAACAGTTTCATTAGTTGTCAGACTTTCTTTCCACGGTTTAGCGGATCGTAGAAGTGGATGACACGGCTGGTGATCGGGAAAGCGTAAGAAAAGATCAACGAAAAATCTGTCTCCTCGGTAGTCGCGACGAAAAATGGTTAAGCTCGGTAGCAACGTTTCTCAGGTTTTCTGCACGGCGGCGTCGGGTCGCGTCGTTCCGGTGAATCGTCACGGCGTGAAACGAAACGGAAGGCGAAATCCGCTCGAGGGCGTCGTGGCAAGAGGGGGTCCGGCGGATCATTCCTCTTTCTGCTAAAAATACGCAATCTTGCGGCCCTGTCAGGCTGAAGAATTGAAATACACGTACCCTCCTTTCTACTATCCTCGTCTCCGCTTTGATATCGTTTACCCATAATCATTTAATTTTCTCGAAGCGTCGTGTGGACTGTGTCGGTTCTGGAACGTCTTCTTCTTCTTCGTGCGAAACTCGGAAGATTCTGCGAAATTTCCAGCTCTCCACATTTCACACAACTTTCCATCACGTACCTTAAACGTCTAGGCCCGTTACCGGTCGTTTCGATCTCCAGAACCGGAAGAGTTTCCCAGCTATTCGGGTACAGTCAGTCGAGAGAGTCTCCGAGCAACATCGTAGTCATTTGCTTTTTATCACGTTTTTATTAGCTCGCTTTCTTGTTTCTCTGTTTGTTCGGTACAAATCTTGCAATTGATTTTAAACTAACAGTGGGAGTTTTTAAATATACTTTAAATAATCAGTTAACCCAAAGATCATATAACAAAGTTATTTATTATGAACACTTAATTTATTATTTATTAGAATTGAAGGAAACATAATACGTAAATACGTCTGATCGTTGAATATCATATAAGAGGAATGAGCTGTTTAATCAGTATTGTCGCAAAGGAACGATTCTCGTTTTTTTATTAACATCTTGTTTCAATGTACTGCGTGATCAAATTTAAATAGATCAAATCAGTCCACACTAACTTCCCGATGAGCTAGAGACTTGAAATTTTCCACACAGCTTATAAATGACTGCGTTAAAGACTGCGTTTAGGATTTATACACTGTTTTTAAATATTTCTCCTCAGTAATAGATAACCAATCCACGCGGCAGGGCGTTCCCTACTCCACTACGCGCTCCCACTCCGACTCATACCCACTCCACGGACCCACTTCGGGCCGCAGGTAGTGATGCCAGAACGAGAAACGAGGAACTTGCCCTTCCGACTAGGCTCTCCACTCTTACTTATACTACGTGACTGTGTATTTACTCTGTGACTCATACGGGCAGAGTAGCGGTACGTTTGTGTATGTGTGTGCACAGTAGAAATAAGAGTGGGGGCCCAGCCGGAGGGACGAGTTCTTCCTAGTTCCTCGTTCTGGCATCACTGACCGCAGGAGCCCAGTGTATTTTTATCAGAGTTGTGCAGAATTACAATTGAATTACTCAAGAATTATAATTACAAAGTAATTGAATTAAATTGTAATTCTATTATGTTGTAATTTATAATTCAGATCTTCAGTCAAGTAAACTACAATGTAATTCGTCAATTCCTCAAAATAAAGAATAAGCTTCAATTATGCTCGACTGCCCGATTACATCGGTAAAGTTACGTTACTGATTGAATTATACTGTAATTCAATTACAAATTGCATTTCAATTATATTGTATTTCCATTACATCGTATTTCAATTATATTATATTTCAAGTATATTGTATTTCAATCATACTGTAATTCAATTATAAATTGCATTTCAATTATATTGTATTTCAATTACATTGTGTTTCAATTATATTGTATTTCAATTACAAATCTGATTGAAATACTTAGTAATTGAATTACGTTGTATTTGAATTATTTAGTAATTCATTAATATTAAATTTATGAGAAAAATGAGTAGTTGAAGATTTTTAATTTATTAAATGTATTAAACGATGGAGGGTTGTTTTCAAGGGCGCGAAAATATTAATACGAGCTGCTGTACATTCACTCCTAGAAGTCTGAAACAACGAAAGAAACGAGTACAATATAGGAAAAGGATGGCAACAGAAGGATCGTCGGACAAAAGATCGACGCAGTGACGTCGGACAGTTAGATCCCGCGGAAGACGGGTAACAATAACAGTCGCAGGGACACCGGGGGGGAAACACTTTCGATGCAAACTACGAAAGGTTGACGTATTTCTGCATCAGGGCGCCCGCGATATCCTGATCTGTTATTGAATTGTTAAGCCGCGCCGGAATAAAGAGATATATCCACGTAGGCGAGAACGACTCCTAGCAGCCCCCTATTTCTTCTAACACGACGCTGGCCCGAGATCCTCTTCTCTTCTTCTTCTCCTTCGTTTCTCCCTTTTCCCCCATTGGTTTCGAGCTCGTTTCCACCTCCTATCCCTCGTTCAGGGGTTTTTGTTCTCGGCGATGGACGTCGCAAGGAACGGCGACGCAAATACGACCACGAATAATATTTCCAGCCGCTAAAATGTGTCAGCTCGCTGATCCCTGTTGACATTTGAATATCTGTGGCTCCCTAGGCCGACGGGTATCACGGGTTTCCGGCGATATTTCGAAAGCTCTGGCGAATGTGCTTGCTGATATTCCATGTAAAAGTAGCATAATGTCAGATCCAGTTTTTTAAAAAAATTAGAACTCTCGATTAAGAACAGTATTATTAAACACATTTTACAATGTAAGTATAAAATGAAAAAAAAATGACGGTTTTTCTTTTATAAAGTCTTTATTATTTGATGACGAAGAACTACGAAGTCTTCAATTTCCTTGCATGCATATTTTATATGATTTTATATATTTTTAATTTTTTCCAATATCTTTCTACATATAGATTTGACGTACAGGCATTGGTAACATTGCTGCCTCTTATAATTGTTTCAATGTTCACCAAAATATCTTCGTTGTTTACTGAAGTAGCTAAACAATTTTACTTATACAACATAAAATTGTTATTTGTATAACCTGCAAAAAATATTCGCAGGCACAACATCTATATAAATAAAAATTAATGACCAATTTAAAAATAAATGTTGGCAATAGTTCGAATAAGGTTTTTAGGTTAATAGATACAATGATCACTCAGAAATACGTTTTCTCCTCATTTTTACTTTGTTTACATATTTCCAACAGCTTTTCGCAAATTCACAAAATGATCACAAACAAATTTATTTGGACAGGACAACGTCTGTCGGGTCAGCTAGTATACAATATATAATTCTTCGAGTAATGAAATTAAAACAATTGCACTTAATCTAGATCTTCATAGTTAATTAAAAATACTGATAATAAAAATTCAGTAAATCCGATGCTGGGCTAAAGAGAATAATAAATTATCTAACAGTTTCCACTACAAGCGACTTGCATTGCGTTACAAAAATAACAAGAGTATATATCAGTCATTTTCTGAACAGTTTATATCCAAAGAAATAAATTTGTTGAATAATTTGATGCATCTTCACAATCTCACTAATCGCGAATTAGTAATATCAGAGTTACCTAGCGTGAACTAAAAATGTCAAAATCAGTTTCGGCAGAAATAGCGAAAACTTATTGGAAAATTCCTCCGTCTTTCGTCGAAATATTTCCGTTAGTCTCGGCGCACATTCATTACCGGCGTCGAGTTGCTCATCGGTCGCTGAAATTCATAGCGAATAACTTAGTTGCGTTTAAAAGTGGCCGTACTTCGATTTACCAACAAGAAATAAACGGACCGTTCACGCTATTAACTTCAGCCTAACCAGTCCGCCTTTATAGTGTAGAATAATTAAAGATGTAATAAAGTCACCTGTTTCCGATTTCCATAATACGTGCAACGGCATACTATGTTGCTCAGCAGGCAACATGGTTTTTCAACTATCTAGCGAAATGATACGGTGAATAGTCCTGCGCGATCGTTTAAGGAAATACTCGGTATTTTTTCCGATTCGCAGAAATATTAGTTGTAATTTACGGACTGTAAAGGATACCGGAATCTAAAACGGTCAATGAGGAAGACTCGTGAAAGAGGAATGATCACTTAAAAACTTGAAACGCGCACCCGGATGGCGTCCAGACTATTTTTCCCCGGAAAATTATAATGTCTCGACCGGTACCTGAAGTCGCTGATGTCGGATCGATAGTTATCGCACGGCTTTATTACTTAAGGGAGTAGACTCGTTTTTCCAGGATTGCAAGGGTACGGAATTCGCCTTCTCGTTTCTCGATAATACAAAAATTAGGGTTTTCAGTTGTCAAAAACCCTAAATTGATATATTTTCTTATGAAGCGTAATTTCCATTATATTAAGCGAAATCTACTTATGGATTAATTAATCCAACGAATCGCATTGTTGCAACAATTATGCACTATTTATAACATTATTGATTTTTTCATTGCATCTTTGCAAAATTTTAAAATGCAACTACGCAGGATTATATGAAAATACCTATCGATTGTATCAATATTATTTTGCTCTTTTTTGTCACTTTTTGTTATTAAATAAGTAGTCTTGTATCTTTCTTTTTTCTTTGTTGATACTTATGTACAAAGGGTTTCTGCCCGTTTATAATAAATAATAATAATAATTATTATTATTCCGAAGCTATTTTCATAGGGACGTGATGCCGAACAATGCAAATTACGGCTGTAAATGTAACAGTAAGGTGGTTCGGAACACACCTTAATAAACTGTAGGTCCCGTCGCGAAGTAACCTTAGCAAAGAGTTGAGAGCGACGTAAAATATTAAAAACAAATAATGTAAAAGTAGGACTGTCGAGGAGGATAGTGGTTTAGATCGATCTCATTTTTGTGTTATTGAGAAATAAGAACACGCATCCTGCACCCTTGTTATTCTGGAAACGAGTCCACTGCTTTAAACCATCCGAGAATCGCGAGAGATGTCGAGCAGCTCGGGAACAGTTTGCACCTGGTGGAAAAGTATTTCATCGGCATGGCAGCCAGACGCGCGGAGACTTCAACGTCGGACTGCGAAGTATTCCACCTCATTTCCGTAGCCAGTTTCCGCACGATTCTACCATTTCCCAGCGCTATTACGCTGCCGATAAAATATTCTACTATATCCCTAATTGCGAACAGGCACGCAGTAATTAGAGATTATTTTTCGAATTTTTCTGCCACTTCTTCGTTAAGCTCTTCCTGAGATGGTTTCGAAAAGCGGATATAACATAATAAATATTCCATAAATATCCCATAAATATTCTACTATATTCTTAGTAACAGAGAAGCGGACAGTTTCTAGAATTTAATTTCACAGTTTCAAACAGAGAATTGCGATTTCAAAATTTTCTTGTTGCTTTCGGATGTTCAATAAACATTTTACTGTATACTTAATAGCAACGGAGAGCACCAGAAGTGAATATCAAATGATTTCTGGAATTTTTTCGTTCAATAATTTAATATAAAAGAATTTTTTAAATGGAAATTCAATGACACATCTTCATTAATAATTTCCCATTTTGACAATTCTTGCAAGTGGCATAGGATTCTACGATTTTTGAAATTTTTTTTATGGAAAAACGTTGTCGCAGGATATTATATGGCCAATAAATATTCTACTGAAAGTAGGATACGATTTTACTATTTTCTAATAATATTACATGTCTGATGAATATACTGCTATATCTTTAATCAAGCGTGCAATAATTAGATTGGTTTTTGGAATCGTTGCATAGAAAGGTGACTTTCTACTGTGATAGTTTCGAAAAGAGGAATCTGTTTTGCGTTCATCTTAAAAATATAATAAATGTACTAATAAATGCTTTTATTGGTCTCTACAACGGTACGTGAAACTGTAAACGCATTTTTTTGCGAGCGACATTCTTCGCGATGGCGGATATAAAATCCTCCAGTTTACTTCACCTTGACGGTCAACTTCACCGCGTTGTTCTTTTATTGTATACACATATTATTTAATACGTATAGATTCTGTGTAATGGAGCGAGTCAGTTTATTGCAGACGTCGATATTTTGTTTAGTTGCTTGAATATTATTGTTTTCAATTAACAATATATCGGTATTTATGATTTTCATGGTAAAAAATTGTTGGCAAATATAATGAAAAAACATATCGCTCGTGCACAAGAAAGTCGTGACACTCAAAATTTTTCTAAATCTTAAATAATAGCATATTTTTATGTTAATACTTATTAGTAGACTGTGGATCTTCGCGTATTCGTGGCAAAAATAAATAGCCGCAATTTAATTTAATTTCTATTATATTATTTGCAATCTATTAAACAGATTACGAGAGAAAATAAATTTTTATTTCACTCCACTTTGTTACATTTTAGGAAGAAATTTTTTATTTTCCATAAACATCCACTGTCTACGAATCCAACTAAACGAATCCAATTTTGTTTCATTTAAAAATAAACGGGTGACATTCATATTTGTTACACTTTGTTTAAAGTCTTCACGAATGCCGTACAAGAGAAAAAAGAAAATTTATATTTCTTGCATGGCTTTATTTATTTTATTACTTCAATATTGTTTACAAACGAATCCAATTTTATTTCATTTAAAAAGAAAATGGTGACATTCATATTTGTTACACTTTGTTTAAAGCCTTCACGAATGTCGTAGAAGAGAAAAAAGAAAATTTATATTTCTTGCATGGCTTTATTTATTTTATTACTTCAATATTGTTTACAAACGAATCCAATTTTATTTCATTTAAAAAGAAACGGGTGACATTCATACTTGTTACACATTGTTTAAAATCTTCGTGACGAGTCTAACTCGTTAAAATATAGTAAGGGATGAAACTATCAAAGGACTTTGAAGAAGTCTCCCGTAAAGTTTCTACTTCAAACATCGGTAACGTTTTTCTTGTACATGTGCGATTCTTTCAAACTTGGTTTATTTAAAAAAAAAAAAATGATTTTTAGGGTCGTTTGAGATCGCGTGTCCGCTACAATGTTAGAAAGCCCGTGACGGGTCTCGCGAAAATAAAGGCAGAACTTTATCGCGTGAAAGAATGCTGATCAATTTAAGATTTTGCAAATCCTCGACGGGCGTTGGTCGTCTCGTCTCGTCTCGTCTCGAATCATCCGACCTGACTCGTGGTCACCGCCGCGCCAGCAGCTTGAGAAAGTAGTAGAAGTCGGCAGTATAAGTTTACAACACTGGTTTGACATGGCGATTAAGCGGGAAGTTTAACGATCGATCGGGGCCGGCCGAGGTCCCTCGAACTGAAAGGCGACCAGATCGAAAGATCTTTCACCGTGGCTCGTACCTGTTGTGACGCGCGATTGTCAGAAAAATGTTGCTTCAAAAAAAAAAAACGGCAGTAAATATAAATCACAAGCGGTAATCGCGGCTCGCGTTTCTTCGTATTCCACCACGGAAAATGGAAATCGTAATTGCCCCCTCCCTCCGCCTTCAACGAGGTTCCCCCGTCTATTGTCAATACGAATGTTCGCGCATTTACTAGCTGCATCCGCAAGTCTTATAGTCGTTTCCAATCGTTTGCAATTGATTGGAATGGTTACAATTAGACTGTGGATCTTCTTCACGCATATATGGCTTATGTAAATCTTCAAAAAGGGATGGAATATAAAATTTGTTTTCATTCTACAAAGGCTGTTTCCATTAAAAAAGAGTTTTATTTCATTCCACTTTCTTAAACTTTCTTTATAGGCAAATAATCAATTTCTTTTCGTCGTATTAAAACATTTTAATAGCTAACGTGGTTCTTGAACCTGAAGATTCAAATCCGAATCCAGCGTTTAGTATTCACAAAAATTGCTAATTGTTGTTGTAAATGATCGATCCTTTGCGCCGCGAATAAAAATTTGTAATATCCTGAAGATAAATTACGATCGATAACTAATTAATTAATTATTTGCCTACAAAGGTGGGAAAATGCATTAACATGTGCTGTCTGGTTATAATTTTTGTATAATGCATCTTTTTGCAATACATTTATCACTCGAATTTCTTTTCCAACAATTCGGAATTGCTAAATAATCATCTTCGTCGAATAAAATCTTTGATACATTTTTAAAAGAGTAGCAAATTCTAAATAATTTCCTAGCGAAGGGTTGCCAACACACTGAAGTACGTTTTACTGACGCCGCACATTTATTTACCCAAAAAATATCTACGAAAAAAAAGTGAAAATTCTCTTTACAATACATCCAATATTTATCACTCGAATTTCTTTTTCAACAATTCGGAATTGCTAAATAATCATCTTCGTCGAATAAAATCTTTGATACATTTTTAAAAGAGTAGCAAATTCTAAATAATTTCCTAGCGAAGGGTTGCCAACACACTGAAGTACGTTTTACTGACGCCGCACATTCATTTACACAAAAAATATCTACGAAAAAAAGTGAAAATTCTCTTTACAATACATCCAATATTTATCACTCGAATTTCTTTTTCAACAATTCGGAATTGCTAAATAATCATCTTGGTCAGATAAAATCGTTGATAGATTTTTAAAAGAGTAGCAAATTCTAGATAATTTCCTGGCGAAGGGTTGCCAACGCACTGAAGTACTTTTTAATGACGCCGCACATTCATTTACGGTAACAAGTTCTTTTTATGACGTATACATAAAGACATTGTATACATTTGAATATTCGATCGTAAATATCGAGTGCGCCCGGCATCGTCGCATCGCTGTCAATAATTTGCATACTTTAAGAACGATGTCGAGCGAAAGGAAACGGGAACGAGAATGCGATAAACTTTAATGAAATCGGAACAATGTTTTCCTTCAAAGTATTCCGTGTTCGGTAAATGCGTCATTGCTGCGTTTTACGAGGCTTCTTTATAGTAAGATAGGCGTGCCGTCGATTAAACAGAGACAAGAAGGGAACGCGCTTAATTGATCCTCGCCGATCAATGACGATCCGTGGATGAAGTAAATTTGATAGGACTGGTTACAAATGTGATTAAAACCATCGAGACTCCTTGCAGTTTCATTCAGATTCTTAATACCGCTTTTACGTTCGCTACCTTGCGCGTAATTTCTTCTTCAATCTCGCGTGTTCAACAAAACGATACAATTTGCCGGAGAATGTTGACAATAATGTTTTCCGTAAAACCGTAATTAAAATAATCTCGCGCAACGTGTTTTCGGTGCGTGCGGCAGTGAATTTAAGGATTTTATGCGAAACAGTAAAAACTTTTGAAGAATTTCCAAATATTTTCAAGATTCTCTGAAATTGTTCAGGGAAAGAATTAATACAGATATATTTTATTTTTCCAAAAAATCCGCAGTCTATTATCACGATGGTTACAAGCTTTTTGTGCAATCGTTCGTTGTTCTATCAGTGAAATAAAACTTCCAGATACTTAAATCTACTATTTGGTTACAGTGCTTGCAAACAGAGATATAAGGGTTATGAAAGTTCTATCGAAACTCGACGAACAAAGCTTAGTAATAAATAATGCAATACCAATGCGCAATTTATTGCAAATAAGATATTTTTCTCGTTGGAGCCTGACGAATAAAATTTTTTAAAATTCGTTAGAGAAACGAATAGAAAATAGGTTACTAACAAGACATTAAGATACACTAAAACTTTTCACCGTCCGAGCAATTTCAAACTGTAACGCAACATCGTCGTAACGGTGTTCTAAAATCCACGTGTAAACAAGTCCGAAAACTTCTGGATAGATTGAAAAAGTAAAAGACAAGCTTAACTGGAGCTTGGATATTTATTATTTTTTCAAATAAATCGTCACAGCTATTAGTTATTGGATTCGACATAGAACCGCGTTCAGTAAAAGGAGAAAGCTTAGTAATAAATAACGAAATATCAATGCGCTATTTATTAGAACTAAGACATTTTTCTCGTCGGAACCTGACGATTAAAATTTTTCAAAATTCGCTAGACATTAAGGTAGCACAACATCATCGTAAACGGTCTTCTAAAATCCGTTTGTAAACAAGTCCGAAAACTTCTGGACAGATTGAAAAAGTAAAAGACAAGCTTAACTGGAGCTTGAATATTATTATTTTTTCGAATAAATCGTCACAGTTATTAGTTGTTGGATTCGACATAGAACCGCGTTCAGTAAAAGGAGGATACTGCTGGTCAGCGGATACTTAAATCCTTCAAAGTATCGTTGGACGGCGTTCCGAAGAGCCGGAGCTGTTCGGGCGCAAACTGTTAATAATCCAATAAAGAACGTTGTCGAATATCTTACTTCTGGGACAGGGTTGTAATATTTTGATCGTCCGCTGGCTGCGCGGCTTCCTATAAAACGAGTTGAAATTAAAATCGGGAACAAGCTCGGAGAGGAGCGAAAGGATCTTGCTCGTCCTGATCCTTCGCGATGCGTGCCGGCGTTTAAATGCTCGTACATATCTTTGAAACACCCGTTACATCGTGGCGGAAAACGCGCGTGCACGCATGCAAATTTGCAAGTTTGTTACTAAGCACACAGGAGAAGAGGGCCGCGACTTGTCGTTCGTCGGTGTGAGATGTGGTCCGTCAAAAAGCCGTAAAATCCTGAGGGCCGCGTCGTTCGGGGTCTCTTCTTCTTCTTCTTCTCCGCGATCCTACGACGACGGCCCCGACGAACGAATGCGAGCCAACAAAATGAACAAAGAAGACGCGTGTGCGTGTACAGGATTATACAGGCGAAGGAACGTGCGCGCGAGCGCGTCGCGACGAGCTTTCGCGCTGTTCCCCGCGTTTATACCGGCGATCCTTAAAACTCTCTCTCGGTCGTTCCGAGGCATCGCCTTAAGCGGCCGTCGGCGAAGATAATAAAAGGTGGACCCACCTCGCCGACGATCGACCCGGTAAATACGACGACAACGATTCCCAAGCCGTATCTTTGTGGAGGAGAACATGTTGATGAGCCGCGCGTTTTTCAGTCCGTTTATATTGTTCGCGAATTTCGAGTTTACCCCCGAGGGGCCGAGCGACCAATTGCGTTCCTTCGACTTCGATGAAACGAATCAGGACTCTCACAGTTCTGCATGAAATGTAGATTTTTATTTATCGATGGTTTAATAAGTATTAGGCTATTATCGACAACAAAAACATCCTGCAAACAGGAGCCAAGTTCTCTATGGCCGTAAAAAGTTGTGAGATCAAACAAAACACGGCCAAGTTCGTTAGCTTAGAAATACCTCTTGCAATACTGGAAAAAGCGTTCGTAAAAATTAGTTTAAAAGATGACATGGAGGGCTAAATTACTCTAAGAATGGAAATTACTTTGGAGTGTAAAATGTATCCTAATTGTTTGCAAATGGTCAAAAAATTTGTGGACAGTTTATGGACAAGTCTCGACGAATAATGTACGAGTAGTGAATAATTTATCAAAAAAGTTATACTTTGAAGTATACTCCTAATCTTGGTCTTCAGGGTGGGAAAGAGGAGCGAAGGGTAGAAACAGTCCTAATACCTAATAATCTAAACTGTCTAGCATAAAATGTATGTAATAAATTCTTTTTTTTTGGTACGCAATGACGAGCATTGTTTAGTTTGAATGGCTTAAATAAAGTCACACCGATACCATAATATAGGGTGCGTGGTTGCACAGTGTACAGTAAATTGTACATTCAAATATTTTACCAGCTAATTCATTAATTTGTATAAAAAAATTAATATATGACTTGTAAAACGGGATAAATGCATAAGAATGGAAATTACTTTGGAGTGTAGAATGTATTTTAATTGTTTACAAATGGTCTAAAAATTTGTGGACACTTTGTGGACAAGTCTCGACGAATAATGTACGAGTACTGTGTAATTTATGAAAGAAGTTATCCTTGGAAATCGTCTCCTAATCTCGGTCTTCAGGGTGGGAAAGAAAAGCGAAGGGTAGAAACAGTCCTGTCCGCGCTTTCGGACGCAGCAAATGGATCATCCATCGTTGGACATGCCTCTAGGGTTTACTAGTCTCGTCACCCCATCGGTCGGGTCCTCGAGTATAATTTATCCCGTTATGCTAATCGGGACGATTTGTCTAAATTAAAAGGCACTCCATGTTGATCCGCGGTCACGTACGCCCCCATTTTCGTCCACCCGACCCTCTGTCACTTCTACCACCATCGTCAACACCGTTATTACTGTATCAGCGCAGTTTATTTCGAAAGCCGGATACCTTTTTACACGCTCCCAATAATTGAAAGCAAAATTTTCACCGACCAATACCAATTATTCCGACGAATTCCAAAGTTTCCTGCGATCGTTCGCGGACCAATCTTGACTAGCAGACTGTGTACTTTTATTAATTGCAATATACAAGAGTATTTCGCGTGGACATTCCAGTTTTTACTAAATCTTATTGTGAAAACATCCACGGTCTATTGATTACAAATTATTCGACTGATCTGAGTGAATTATTAAATTAGTTGCACACTATCGCAATTTCAAAAAGCCCTTTAAAACATTTCATATCTTTATGAAAAGCAAAAATGCTTTTCCAGAATTGCAACGAAGTGGAGTGAACTAAAAATTAATTTTCTTTTTCTATATGTTTAATAGGTTGGAAGTAACATCCACGGTCTAGTGATTACAAATTATTCGACTGATCTGAGTGAATTATTAAATTAGTTGCACACTATCGCAATTTCAAAAAGCCCTTTAAAACAGTTCAAATCTCTATGAAAAGCAAAAAGGCTTTTCCTAAATTGCAACGAAGTGGAGTGAACTAAAAATTAATTTTCTTTTTGTATATGTTTAATAAGTTTGAAGTAACATAACGGTACTTTGAATTCTTCTGACGTTTCTACTGTTTTAAATTATATTTACCATTTTTGTCCCAAATTCATAAAATCTAATTAACATATGGATTAAATTGGAAGGAGAATCTTCTAGCGATGAATAAAATATTTTTCTGCCATTTTCTGACTTAGAAATTATCTGTAAATAAGCAATATTCGGACTTCCGAATTTTTTGTATATTAGCATTCATTGCTGGAGCATAAAGTTTGTTCCACCGAACTCGAGGTATAGATCAAAGATCTCGTTTGGGGAGGCAACCAGTGCCTTCCATCATTATTTCAGTGTTACGTGGACAGGCCGGACACTCGGATCTTCCTCCCTCGAGGGATGATGCCCGTGTTATCGCGTCCAAATCCCGCGGATGATGAGACTTTAGTTTATTGTACGTGCGGACAAAGAAAACACCAATATTTCGATGTTGCGAGGGTGTGCGGTCTGGTAGGGAGAATAGGTGGAAAGAGGTTAACTCGATGTCCACGGATTTGTTTCGTCTTCCTGCGGGAGCATCTTGGGAATCGAAGCGATCACGCTGGCCTAAAATCCCAGTCCGTACGAGACTCGCCTGCGAAATGAGATTTCCTTCGGAAAAAACGGATACGTCGCTCTGAGAAAAGAAATCGTTCGTTCGCAATCCTTGTTCCACGACTGATCTTCTCTTTCCGGAAATTTCAGTTTACACTTTGAATAATACTGTGATTCTTCCTTATAGAAATTTGTCAAAAACATCAGAATACAAAGTTTAGCAAGCTACGAAGCCGCTCATTTTAGTTTTAATTTGCAGAAGACAATTAAATCTTCCTCCTTCAATTTTATGAAAATATAAAACATCGCGATCTGTTAACGATTATTTTCTAACTATTCTTTTTGAAACACTTAAATTGACACTACTTGAAAATGATTCAGTCTTTAACATTAAACCTGCCGATCATCAAAAGTGACTGATGCGTATAGTATTATAAAAATATTGGAATCAAAAAATATATTCAATCCCAAGAAAACACTTTTACAGTCTCAATAATTGTTAATTAAAAAATCTAAAATGAGTCATTTAACCCCTCGTTTAATGTTAAACATTGTCAGAATACAAATTTCAATGAACTATGATATAGTTTTCTGATTTTACCATTTATCCATAAAAGACAGTAGAAAAAATTGCGGTTTAATAGTGACAATTAAACTGCGTATTGCACTTGCGAGAAAAATGACCGGGTGAAATGCAAAACATTTGTAATATTGGAATATTGTGAAATGTTGAAAGAGTGATTCGATTTTGTTAAATGGCTAGAATGCTCCCACATTTTGACGGGACTTGAAAATCGAAAATACGATTAGAATTGTATGGAATAGTTGATATAGCGAAAGGGGAACAATTTTCTGAACCGGTCATTTCTCATCCCGAACACGGCTGTCCAGGAAGACTGGGACGTTGATGACTATGATGATGATGATGCTACTGTTACCGTAGCCAATACTGCCGGTGTGTTGCTGTCGTTGCTGTTGCGAGGCAGCGCAAGAGAGGCTGCAAATGCGGGAGTGCTAATATCCAATCACGTCGCTTCCTCCGGCACGATACGTTCGATCGGCTAATTTTCCATAATTAATCCACGATAAAGTCGTCACCGTTCGACAGCGTGCAGCCAATGTCGCTCGTGGTTGGCTTTCCGGGGAATTCGGCGATCTTCCGTTTATGGATTCGCCAAATTTTTGCCATAAAACAACCACGTTTTCTATCCTATTACATACATAGCTTTTATTCGTGTGCACAAGGATTATCAACTCATTTAGATCCTCTCAACGAATAATATCAAGTTCTAAATTCTTTTGAAACATATCGTTGAAGTTGTAAGTTCATTTAATTGTTCAAAACCAAAGTCGCAAGAACATCGAACTCGAATGTCTTTCCAAATGTATCGGACCGCAAATTCATTTAATTATTTCGCCAGAAACTGAATAATTGACTGACAACCTTGATGGGTCATATCGGCCCCAGGCTCCGGAAAGCTAATAATCCGAGAACACAGGGGCATAAAAAGCGAACGAACGATCGTCGCAACGAATAATATTAAATTCTAAATTCTTTTGAAACATATCGTTGAAGTTTGTTTATTTAATTGTTCAAAACCATAGTCCCAAGAACATCGAACTCGAATGTCTTCCCAAATGTATCGGACCGCAAGTTCATTTAATTATTTCGCCAGAAACTGAATAATTGACTGACGACCTTGATGGGTCATATCGGTCCCAGGCTTCGGAAAGCTAATAATCCGAGAACACAGGGGCATAAAAAGCGAACAAACGATCGTCCAGAAAGATTGTACAACTCGAAATTTGTATAAGTCGGCGAGATCTCCGATTTTCGTTCCCCGAATCGTCCAATTAAAAAAAAGGACCGCGTTTAACAGCCTAATTACACCGTTCGCGCAGCTGTCCTTTGATTTTGTCTGTGAGAAGAGACGCGAATCGATGTCGTAAATTAACATTGTAGCGAAGTCATTGGGAATCGTAACAGTTTACAGGTTCGGGTTTCATAAAACCGAATGTATTAAGATGCATCCGGGGGCCGGGCTGACACGAGAGTTACGCAGTAATTCACGTGGAAAGTAATGCGGTGGAATGATCGCGAATGGGAGTAGGATCGGCCGAGCAGAGCTTACGTGAAATGCAAATGTATATCGGGGGTGACGAATCGAATCGGCGAGTGGCAGCTTCCGAAGAACGAAGCCTCGAGGAAATTAACATTCATCGAGGTGTTGATGCCGCGTAAAGAAACCGGCAAAACCGAAGCGCGAGTAAAAGATTGCGGTTTCGGTTCGCTCGGGAGCTGCCCCCGGGATCCCGCGGGCTCTCGGAAAAAGGGAGAACGACGAATCCCGGAGCTGCTGATGCGAAGAATGCTGGTTAATCCGCAGACTTATGCCTCGGTGAAATGGTCAGATTTATATGGCTTAGTAGCGTAAAAGCTACTGGATACACAAGCTGCGCCACTTAACAGAACCGTCCCGGATCATTTCCGAACTATGTCCTCCCCCAAAAAACAAATTTCATCCGAAATTTGTGGTTTTCAAGCTGCACAATATCCACATTCATCCAATTAGTACAGAGGAACGTTGCCTTATATAAGCAGGATTTTTTCAATTAATCATAGATACTACGTAAATAGAAGAAACTTTTGAATTTTTGCATTTATTGTTTCGAAATTGTATGAATTAGATTTTCTGATGAATTTCCTTGACATTAGTTTCTCGATAACACTTTGCTGTTAATTAAAAATGTTGTTTTAATTTTTTCCCCTTAAATACAATACTAAGACTACTTTCAATTTTTTCATTCGAAATGAAAAAATCATGCAGCGAAGGAGTCTACACCCCGTGGCATAATGTTTCCGATCGGAGTCATTGATTTCATTCGAGAAAATATATTTTTCAATTTTAAACAAATCTTGTCATGTTATTAAACAAGATATTGTATTGTTCTTTGTAGCAATTGATTGTAGATTGTAGCAATCTTTAAACATGTTTAAACAATCGTTAAAGATGGAGAGACAACCTTTTTACACCAGTTTGTTAGGATATTCTTCAATTTATCTTAAAAAATAAGGGTGCCGCTGAAAATTGAACTATATCACGCGAAAGAGCAGAATTTTATCTTGAGACTAACCCAACTCCAACCCTTTGAAGTTAACAAGTCGACGTTTTTTTCGAAACAAAAAGCAAAACATCTTTGGTATCAATGGCTCCGATCGAAAACATTGTGCTACGGGATGTATAATGAAGTTATTGAAATCGTTTCTAACAATTTGATTAATATAGAGAAAAGTAACAATAAAATGAAAAAGATTATGTTTATTAACGAGAACGTATCGCAATTTGTTAATTAGTTCCTCCTACTGCACATATGCGAAACTTTTATAATAATATCGCCGACAAAATGAGTCGTGTCTAATTTATTTATCCGGGTAACGGCTCGCACGTTCGAGAATACATGTATCTGTTGCAATTAATTTTTTATTAATTCGCGATACCAGTAATGCAAGAGGTATACGCGTGAGGAGGTGATTAATATTCGAGTAACGCAATAAATGTTTCGAATATACGTGTACCGCGGAGAGTACAGATCAAAGTTTCTCCATTTTGTTTACAGGTACGTCACCAATTTTACTGCAGTGATTGCAGTTAAATGGTCGCGTTACGATCGGACGTGGTAATTGATTTGCATGGCATTGCGTCTGATCTGACGACGTAAGGGTAATGGTGATTTTTTAAAAAATGAACCAATCACAAATATTGTTTTGCAATTGGATGTTTATTGTTCGGAGATATGTATACTAAAAATCTATACGGAAACTTTAGATTGTAAAATAAGTGAATTCGAAGACATTCATCCCCCGTCCCACCCCTATTCTGCCAGGTTCATTCTAACACATCCCCATCCTAACCCAATTTAACATATCCCAATATGTGGTTGGATAAAGAAATTTATCGAATCAATTTCCATGTACACAACTTCGTCATTTTAACCCTTCGCTGCATAGTGTATCATATCCGATACGATATATCTGATGGTATATTGTAAACTAAGCATGCGATAGATAATTGATTTAAATCTCACAAGTATTTTCACAGCTATTCAAAATTCACAATCACAAATTTTCAGGACTATCTGTACGAGGTTAGGAATCTGTATGACACTAGGAAAAATTATTTTATACTTTTTAGTCCGCTTTTAAAAACGTGGTATTTTTAAAAATTTTTATTTAAATAATTTTTAACACTAAACCTACCCACGAGATGTTGAATGACCCATGTTAACTTTTTTATTTGACAATTGTTGAGATTGTAAAGATGTTTTCATGGGAATTGATTGAATACATTTTTTGACTACACTATATATAATATTATAGTAAAAGTCGACAAAATATAAATAAATTTAATCTTGTTATTTTTATAACGCCGTACGCATTAGTCACTTTTGATGGACAGTAGTGTTAATCCGACCGTTACTTCAAAATTGCATCTACTCATTTTTGCAGAAAATGCATTAAATCCATGCATTGAAACAGTTTTACAAATTCAAGACCTGTTTTAAAATGCAATAGAAGTTGATTTTTCGAAGGTTTGAAACCAGAGTTAATAAATTCTAATGTATTAATTCTATTCGCGATGGGAGAAGTGTGCAGTGCAGATTCTTGAGAGTGGTTCGGTGGTTTCAATTATTCTTTGGAAGTAAACTGTGTACTTGCTATTCCTCGCGCCCTTGGCACAAGTTCTGAGGGATTTAGGCGACGAGCTGTAGCGTTGGGAGGCGGATAGGAGGTGAGAGAGAAGATACAGGTTTCCTGGGGACGGCTGATGAGGTATTGATGATAGGATCGCGTCAACACCAGCTGAGCCAATTACACGCCTAAATCTCTACTCGCCTCCCTCCTCTTCTATCCAACGTCTCTCCTCCTATTCTCTTCCGTGAACACATGTCTCCTTTCCATGACCAGAATCCCATTCAATTTTTCTGTCCTCCGCACGCAACAACTTTTCAGAAAACCCACAAAGCCAATCTCCGCTCTAAATTTTATCATTTCACCGGAACGCCCTTATCGTACCAGCGAAAACTACAAATGAACGTTTAATATTACACACATCTAAATGTTTAATTTTTTTTTTTATTATTTCAGTCGCTTATGTACAAATTTGACATTCTTCACGCAGTAATTTTCTTAATAAAAATGGTATACATACAATCAATTCCGTGATTTTTTTATGAAACTATTAGACTGCGGATTTTATCCATTTATTAGAAAAATGGGCACGTAGATGTTAAAGCTGTGGACATGTAAAAAAATCACGAAGTGATTTTGAAAGTATCACTAGAAATGTCTAGCTAGGAGCGACAATAAGAAAATCAAAAAATAAATTTAAAAAAGACTTTTTAAAAAGCACGCATACATTAAAATGTAGTAAGGAGAAAATAATTTCTTTAGATATTAGTGACTATAAATAAAAGCGTGGAGCGCTAAACTATATTAACTAAAAATATTATTTTCTCCTTTTTAGTGCATTCTAATATAAGCGTGATTTTTAAAAGGTTTTTTTATATATTTTTTAAAAAAGTTTTTTTATATATCTTTTTATTTTCTACTTTTTTAAAAAATAGAACGCAAGATATAGTGATACGTTCAATATAGTGTTCAATTCCCGCTGAGATTCGTTTTTATCTCCTAAACGCACAGTTTCTTCAAAAAATTGTTTTTTAATATCACATAGC
Source organism: Lasioglossum vierecki (assembly GCA_028455595.1). Lineage (NCBI taxonomy): Eukaryota > Metazoa > Arthropoda > Insecta > Hymenoptera > Halictidae > Lasioglossum > Lasioglossum vierecki. Next base: position 11,354,498 of record CM052336.1, read on the forward strand.
CATCCGGTTTTGGGATATATCTAAAGTTTCAAGTCTCTAGCTCATAGGTAAGTGGTTGAAACTTCGATTACAAGATTGCACGCATACAACGAAAAAAACGACGAGCTAATATAAGCGTGATATTATCAAACGTACGAATTTTCCGCACCCACTTGCGAACAATTTATGCACAGTGCCCACATTTCTCCGAGGACTATACCGAGTATGTATTTATTTATCTATCAACTCGGTCGAGGTGTATAAGTTTCTACACTTTGTAAACCAGCACAATTCAAAGCCGTCGAAGCGTTACGATTCCCTCTCTAATAACACGTGTTTCTCTTTTCTGTTGCAGGTAAGTGATCCCGTCGATCTCGAAACTGTTCGTCGTCGAAGTAGTAAAATGTCGGAGCTTTTTTCGTCCTTATGTTTATACTCGCTGTACCCGTAAGTACATGGAGAATATATGTCTTTCGGTTGTTCCCGAGCCTAGAGTGGCGAAACGAGGAAAACGAGAGGGTGGGAGGGGGTGTGCAAATACCTTTCGCCGCAATAACAACACGCGAAATTGTGCTCAGCAAAGAAATCCGGTTTTATAAGACCGTATATCTTAAAGGTTATCGACACGGAACGATTCCATATGTTAAGTTGCTGGTGTCGTAGATACGCTAGCGAAACTTCGCGAAGTCATAACGCCATTGAGATAGTCGTCGAATTTCACTACGGAGACGCACTGTTGACTTCGACAGTCCTACCTAATGACAAGTTACGACGTCTGGCGTCGCGCAACGGTTTTTGCAACAAAATGGATCACGTTCCGAGGAACGTAAGGTACAACATCACGGTTCACCGTGAACAACAAGAAGTTGCACCGACTTTCCAGTATCTAATTATTCGGGTGTGGACTGGTGGAATTGGCTTGCTACATTCTTGCGGGTATTAGGGTTGTTTTCGTCTCTTTGGGGACAGTATGCTCTGTCCACTTAATAGTTCAGTCATGGCGGACGAGTGATACGTGGCTGCGCTGAATATTGGTGTATGTCAGGTGTCTTTTTTTGAAGTGCTGTTTTATATAATTATGATGTTAACAAGTAATAAGGGAAAAGATGAATGGCTTCTGGAGAGCTACAAGATGACGTCGATCGTTTTTCTCTAGCGGAGGATATACTTATCAAGGTCATATGAAGGTCATTGACATTTTTGTCAAATGGATACATGCTATTGTTGGACATATCGATTCTCTTTATTATTCTACAAAAAAGAATTGACAGTTAAGAGAATTTTAGAGGAATAATTTTTTTATTATTTACAAGGAGAGGTCGCAGTGGTGGGGTCGTCGATTTTAATGAAACTTTTTCTGGTAAATCGAAAGACAAGATTGCAGGCATTTTAGCCGTAGATTCGCCAGAAAATGTTTATTTAAAATCGTCGACCTCACCGTTGTGATCTTCTCCCCTTGCTAGTGTATTTTATACGTTACTAGTGAACTAGATGAAAATATTACGAATATTAACATTACAATCCTAACACCGACATTCGAAAATGTTTAAAGAGTGTCCGTGTATTAATGGGCGTTACCTGTACATACACTATCGCTCATGGAAGTATTGACACTTTGTAAAAAAGGTAAATCATTCATAGCTAGTATGTGTAAAATATCTATATATTGTCGTCCTTTTTTTACCAAATAATAAGTCACTGATATTTTATTTTCTAAAGTAGTATACATAAATATAGTAATATACATATAATTTTTGTACGCGTTTAAAATGTACCCCAATTCTGACACCCAGCTCTGGACGAGTCCCATGGAAATCACCGACACCAGATTTGACCGACGACTACTTTGGCCGATAACGAATCTAAAATCGTTGTCGGCCAAATTAATAATCGGTCAAATCTGGAGTCGGGGAAATGTTGTCGGTGAAAACCGTGTCCGAGAAATTTGTGTCGGTGATTTCAATGGAACCCGTTCTGATACGAGAGGCCTAAAGAGCTACACCGTTTGAAATAATAAAGAAATTACTACGACGTGAAATTCCACAATTAACAAAAACTGTAATGAATGTCAAAATTCAATTTTTCCACGAAAAGACCATTTATTTTTCTATTTGAACATGATTAAATCATTTATGGGTAGCCATTAATTTTGTACTTATAAAATGAATAACTGACTAGGAATGAAATTATTCTGCGTAAAACATTTTCTATTCTTAATTTTTAACTGTCCATACTTCCACGAGCGCGTTAGTGTACGTTATCCGCCAAGTATTTTGGCCTAGGCGAGGAAACGGAAGAGAGCGAAACAGCAACAGAGCCGGGCGAGCAGAAGAAGGCTATTTGTCCCGGAGTCTCGCGTTGCCGTTGCTGAATAACAAAGTGGTAGGAAATAACAAACGCGTCGGTACATTGAAATAGCCGCCGAGGCCGTATCTCACGGTCCTGGACCGTGGAAGAAGGGTGTCGAGGAGAGGTTTTCTGAGGGCGAGGGAGGAAACACCATCGACGGGGAACCAGCGTAGAACAGAGAGAAGAGAGACGGGGCTTATCCATGGGAATAGAGGACGCGGAAAGCGGCTCGTGGAAGATGCTCGTCGACGCTCCTTCTCTCGCGAAATCGCCTCCCAAATCTCGCGTGAAAATTACCCTATTGTGTCTGGGTCGGCACTCCACCCCCGGCTGCCAACCCCGTATTTCATCCCCCGGGTTACATAATCGGCTTTTTGTTTCACCTTTTTATCCCCACCTCTCTCGGAACCGAACCCCGTGGCTTGGCTCGGGGTCCGACGTTTTCCCTCTCACCTTTTTTCCCGTAAACCACGCGGACCAAAGGACGGAGAAAAAGTGGCCTCTGGATATCGTAAACCTCCACCCCCACAACCGTGGACACGCTCGATTTGTTTCTGAGCACCTCTTCGCGGTTCGCCGCTGGACGCGGGTCTTCTAAATCGACCGAGTTCACGCTCTTATCCTCCTCCTCCTTCTTTTTCGAGTTCGTAGAGTCCTCTTGATCTTTCGACTACCGCTTGCCCCGCCTCCATTTGTCCCATCATCACGGATGGCTCTCGGTACTTAACGAATTCTCTCACAATTTTCGCATTTTTTAAGTGATACCGAGCTGACACCCAATAGACGTTGTCCTGTTCAAATTTCCATAAAACGTCGATAATGTGAATTCCTATTTAAACATTGATTAAAAACTGCGTTTTTTTGTTCGTTTTTGTCTAGTTTTCCCGAATTTTCCGGGCAACTTCACCAATTTTTCTTTCCCTAAAACCTTATTCGGACTATTACCGACTATTACGAGCATTTAAAAAAGAAACAGACAAACAAGAAAGCGAGCTAATAAAAACGTGGTAATTAAACAAATCAGTATTTGTCTAATAACAGTCTAAACACAGCATTTAATTCTTTTTATACAGATTATGTGTTAGGCTGAGAGTCTTTTACGGTACGTTCTGTGAGAGATTTTCTCTTGCCTCTACTTACGAAAAAACACGCATCTTATAAGATGTGCTCTCTGATGCCATTAAATGTCGTGTCTCAACATTTCCGTAAACTGTTCCGTTATGTCATTATGCAAGGATATCAAGTTAAATGCATCACCCTGTATATTGTTGATTGTTTGAAATAAGAATGAAACAATGTTCAGAATTGTTGGTGAAAATGTCTAAAAGAAATTTTCCTTCTGTCTGTCAGACCTTTTGAAATATATCTCTATCGATGATACATTTTATACATTCTTCGCGATTGATACTTTATAACAAATATTTATACGGCAAGTATCTTTTTTTTTTAATTAATCCCTGTTAACAATCGCCGGACGGATCAAACTGTTTTATCGCTCTTTTGGTCATTCCTCTTCCAGTTGTTACATGGAAATATTGAAAAAAAAAACACACACACAATACGCACATGCACATACTCGACATATACACGTATGTGTGTATGTAGGATTATAGGTAGTTATGTACATGTTGAATAGTAGCCAGATATCATCACAGGTTATCAGTGTTGGATTGCAGAAGGGGATGAATGTTGATGCGGTGGTAGAACGAGAGAGATAAGAGCAGCAGGCTAGAGTGGGATGACTGATTGACTGTTTGAAAGATCGACGCGGACCGTATGCTGTTCACATGTTTATAGCGCAACGATGACAAATTCATTTCCACCCTTGCATTTGTGCTGCGATGGTAAATCGGCAGGGAAACAAGGATTTGTCTTATGTGTTTGTGATCTGTTACGTCTGTAACACTGTCCAACAAATTTCAACTTTTTGCATGTTTCCATATAACTGTTGGGTGGATCTTATAGAGTTTTTCGTGCTGATTTCAAATCTGGCATTAGTTTTTCTCCTACAGTTTTTGAAAAATTTGAATTTGAAATAACTTCCCTATAAAATCGGGAAGTTAAAAGACGTATTTTTCGACTTTCAACAAATATTGTGATGTTATTATATAAGATATTGTATTGTCCGTTACAGCAAAAGATTCTAGAGACTTTCCCGAATCCAGTGATGTGCAATAGTAATACGTTTAAACATGTTTAAACAATCATTAAAGACGGAGAGACACCACATTTGCACACATTTTTGAGGATATTTTTCAATATATATAAGAAAATAATGGTCCAGCGGAAAATCGAATTACACCACGCGATAGAGTAGACTTTTATCTTAAGAAACCACCCTGTCAAGTTTCGAACGTCGACGTTTTTACCGAATCAGAAAGCAAAGTGTTCTACGGGATACGACGCGGCAGACGTCAGCTCTAGTGGAGAGCGTCACTGGCAGCGACTCGTGTTCCGCGATGATATTTTGCTTTCTGGTTCGGTAAAAACGTCGACATTCGAAACTTGACAGGGTGGTTTCTCAAGATAAAAGTCTACTCTATCGCGTGGTATAATTCGATTTTCCGCTGGACCATTATTTTCTTATATATATTGAAAAATATCCTCCAAAATGTGAGCAAATGTGGTGTCTCTCCGTCTTTAATGATTGTTTAAAGAACAATACAATATCTTATATAATAATATCACAATATTTGTTCAAAGTCGGAAAATACGACTTTTTTCAAATGCAAATTTCTCAAAAATTGTAGGAGAAAAATTAAGACCAGATTCGGAAACAGCGTAAAAAACTCTATAAGATCCACCTAACAGTTGTATAGAAACATTTTTGTTGTTGGACGGTGTAATCGTTTACTTGAAAAAAACAAAAGAAACATTATATTAACCCATTGACATATTTATTATTTACATTATCATTTGTGCGAGATTTTCATATAAACTCAAACAAATATGTGGAATGATAATAGATATACTTGTTGTTACGAGGTTACAAGAACATCATTTTATTGAAAATAGTTTCTTTTATGACTTCGGTAACTTAAATAAATGGGAAATCTGAAATTACATTTTATAGTGCTTACACAATTTGTTATTATTTTAACTGTTGGAGAAGAATGTTTATTATTTCTTGAAAACTATACAGAGTGAACATTAATTTATTACAAGGGTATTATAACGATTCATTTGTCACAGAAGTATTATAAAAATTGCAAATGTCAATCGTCGATTTGACGGGAAAATTTAATCACGAAATTCGTCATTTTAAGTTTGAACAATCATTGCCGCGTTTGAAGTCAAACTCGGAATTGTGAAAACCTGATCGGCTCGAGTATGAATCACACTTTGAAAGTATGCGAAGTAGTCATCCGTGTAACCATAACATTGACAGTAAGTACTCGATGTAAAGTCGAGCCAAATTTCACCAACTCATGATTCAATTAAAAAGCTTTTGCACATACCGATCAGTATGTTCAACGCTCTCTCATCGAAGCAGTTTAGTCCTCGATTCGAGACCCCTTCTCATGTTTCGCTATTGAAATCACCCTCTCTAACATTTCGCATTTGTGATCGACATATTAAATCGTGCCCACTATTTCAAATAACCCGCTTCAAAAAGATAGCAATTGAGAAAATCCATTTTATAAATTCCATCGACTCCGAAAATTTAATATCGACCCCAAATATGATTCTCTTACTATTTCCCTTATTTAGTCTGTACAACAATTATTACAGATCTTCTTATTTTATTCTTCTTATTAGATTATTTTATTCTTCTCGTCTATAATTTTTTCCATAAATACATAAACTCTGCAATGAAATATGTAATTATTAATTATTGTCCTGTAGGATAACGCGGCATTAATTTATTGAAAGTAAGGGGTCTCGGGAACTATTATTAAAAATATTTCTAGTCAAACCATTCACTTTATAAGGTAGCATGTGTATAAATTATAACATTCAAAAAAATGTTTTAACAATTAAAAGTCTGTTACTTGAGGTACACATGCCGAGGAAAGTATCTGTCAAACTATTTTTCAAACTAATCGACAAAGCGATACGCTTAAAGTACGCAATTAATATTTTATAAATCCGTTGTCGAACGAAATGAAAAGATTTATCCAAGCTCGTGCAGTTTCGTCCCATTGTTAAATAAAATCTGAAAAATTGTTCGTCCTTTCGATCCTTTTTGCTCGATTGTCCAATTACACGAACGTATTCATCAGAATTTGTCCATTGACTTCCGAGGTTCAAACGTTTAATCGAAGATAATACATTATCTGGCATTATATTGAGATATGTAGAGTGGTCCATAGTACCCTAAATAAACGATAAATTTCCCGCTCCTGGCGCCGCAATCGCACCCCAAACCATTTTGCCCTCTGTCGTCGTGCTTAAAGGATATACAAAATTCAATGGGCACACGTCGACTTTTCTGACCAACTGTGTACGTCCACTTTAATAAGTGCACACGTGTCCTAACATTTTTCCAGCTCCTCCTGCGCGTTTACTCCCTTTTAGTTTTCCCACCTCAACCCTTCGTTACATGATTTACACGTCAATATTTGTATAGATTATTTTTCACGTGTATCGCCTACGTCAAATCTCTTGCCATTTTATTTTCCTGTTACACAAGTGTTGACACATCACTGCAAAATCGAAGCACAAATGCAAAATTGAAATTAATATTGGTTTGGCAAACAATCTTTTTATTCAAGCAATGAAAATATTTTATTGATTAAAGTTCATCGGTTGAATAAAGAAGTTCGATTTAAAATTACTTTCTTGCCAACCCAATAGTTTAATCTATATTCACCATTCGGATACAGTTTTTAACGTGCCCGAAATGCAGTAATTATCATTAACACTACACTACCTCAAATATACTACTATGTCAAATCTTTTGTCATTTTATTTTCCTGTCACACAAGAGTTGACACATCACTGCAAAATTGAAGCACCAAATGCGAAATTAAAATTAATATTGGTTTGGCAAACAATCTTTTTATTCAAGCAATGAACTTTAATGAATAAGATGATCGTTTGCAATAAAGAATAAATATGAAAATATTTTATTGATTAAAGTTCATCGGTTGAATAAAGAAGTTCGATTTAAAATTACTTTCTTGCCAACCCAATAGTTTAATCTATATTCACCATTCGGATATAGTTTCTAAAGTGCCCGAAACGCAGTAATTATCATTAACACTACACTACCTTAAAAGTACATGGAAAATGACAAGGTCAATTTCTTCTAATAAGTTTCGTTTGAAAGATGAGTTTGATTGTTTTTCGAATTGTGGAATAAAAAAGCTGGAAACCGATGAATACGACGGGCACAATGTTTCACGAAAAAGGTAAAGCTACGCTAATAGAGCTTTTGCCCAGATTGACTGTCGAGGCGGTTTCAGAAAAAGTAGAATCGCGTGTTCTTTTTGCGCGTGCGATCGTGGACGAGTGCAACGACCGGCACGCCGTCAAATCGTTTAAAGGCCTTCGTGTAGACAAGGTTATAAAATAGAAAGGATCTGCAGCAAGAAGTGTGGCTGTTGCATCGTCTGTTTCATAGTTATCTCGAGTGTATACGGACGAACGGTAACTCGGTAGACTGTAGACGAAACGTTTGTGGTTACCTGTTGTGTTCGCTTTATTAGACCGTTACCACTGTCATCAGGAACCCGATGGCAAATGGATCTCGCTTTTGTAAATGAAATTCTCCTCCGCGTCTAACACGAAGAAATTAAATGAGAACAGGTTCTCCTCGGCAGCGATGGGATCAACTTCCTCCTGTGGATTATTGAAACATACGGTCGAGCAACTTTGTTTTTCATCGGTATCCGATTTTTTTTTCCTCCTTCGGAAAACCATCCGCTGGTTTTTCACTGTGCCGTCTGTACGGCAACTCAGTGGCTAAATGCGCTCTGGATGCACCGGAGGGAACCGTGTAATCTTGTAATTGGTCATTTGCGAAACGTTTAATGTTTGTTGAAACGTTGCTGTTACCGGTAAGAAAATAATTACGATTTTCTGCGATATTATTAGAAAGGTCTCGCGCAGGATGCGGATTCGATTCTATTATTAACGAACGAAGAACTAAACTTACGACATTGGTTAAATATCTTTGAAGAGGAAAATTTATTTGAACGTTTGTTTCTCTAATTTACTTCTTCAAAATCGAGTTGGTTTTGGATTCTTCCTAGTGTATAGTGTTCAAAAGACAATTACGTGTTTATACATCTTATTTTGTTTTTAATGTTTTCGTAAAACAGGTTGGTAATTTATTACTGTATTTTGAATTCACAATTTACAGACGCAGTTTTTCTTCTTTCTTGAAAACGATCCATATCAGGATCGAAACGTAGAAAGTTTAAATCAAACTTGCAGAATTGCTTTAGCTTATATCTCCGATCGAACCTTTGCGCCGAGATCATCCATACATTTTGTTATTAACAATCTTACGATCGATAGTCACAACACATTCGCAAAGACAAATAGTTTATTCGTAACTGTGGTTTTACGAAACAGAGATGAATATGTTAGTGTCATTTTTTAGATTGAAACGAGTCCAAACACGACACGATATCGTTCATATTTGCTTATTTAATTCACGATACAGTAGACCCTCTATTATCCGGACCAATATCTAAATTCTATATTTATCAAACGTACAAGTTACTGAAGATCGAATCTAATATTTCAGCTAAGATAATCACAGTTCGGATAATCGAGGTTCTACTATATCGTGGATTAAACAAGTAAATACGTACCGAACTGTGTCGTGTTCGGGCTCGTTTTAACCAAAAAAAAAAATGTGAAGAATGTGTTGAGATAAAAGTTTCATAAAAAAATGACTAAAAATAAAAAAAATTCTGTCACGAAATTGTCTTGCCAATAGCGGGAGTTACAGAACAACGTTAGTACACGATGTAAGTGAGATTTCGTATCGAACTGTGTCGTGTTCGGGCTCGTTTTAACCAGAAAAATGTGAAGAATGTCTTGAGATAAAAGTTTCATAAAGAAATGACTAAAAATAAAAAAATTCTATCATGAAATTGTCTCGGCAATAGCGGGAGTTACAGAACGACGTTAATACACGATGTGAGATTTCGGATTTACAGCATATATCGGGAAGGTTCTACCGTAATGGTTTTCCATCGGAGAATAATTTTCACGACCGGTGGCTCGTTCATTCGATTAAACCCTTGCGAGCAGTGGTCGACCGGTAGTAAAGAAGTAGAAAAATGTAACCGGGCAATAAAACGTGTTTGGGATTTGTACGCGATTTGCTCGAAAGCCGAGGAGATTGGGTGTCTACGCCATCGCTAGGCGGTAGATTTTTCGTCTATTCCCGGTCATAATCAAGACCGGCACCTTTCAGTGTCTCTAAATCGAGTCGTTGGTAGAAATCTTTACAAGCAAGGTTATAAAATTTCGAGGGACTTTAAAGATAGAGGTAGTGCAGGGGCTGGCAGGGCGAGGTGCAGTACGAGGTTCTTTCACGTATTGTACGGTAAACTGCGATCAAGCTGGCATGCTTCTAGAGAGACGTCTGTGTGTACGGAGGGCCCCCGAGTGACGTCTCTTTCTCTTCGAACCACAGCCATCTTGGAACACTCTACGGGTTTTCTCCTTTTATCATTTTTATTAGACTCCGTTTGCTATCGTCATTGAAGTCCGGCAGGGGTTTATGGTTACAGTGCTATTCAGTAGGCAGGAAATGCCACGATGAAATTCTGCTGTTCGCGGCTGCGGGAACTCTTTCACGCGTGAACATTCAATTGGCATCATAAATTACTCGTGAGACTGCCCTCCCCGCCATATCACGGAATACCAAAAGCTGTGAAACGTTTCGAACCACCGACCAGGAATTCGGGTGAAAGATCCTCGAGGATGCGCGTTTTGTTCGCCCTAACCCGTTGACAACCGTGCTCGTTTGTTCCGCGCATTGAAAAGTCTACTTTTAGGGGCTATTCCTGTTCAGAGCTGTCGATTTCAGACATTTTTACGAGGTCGGAATGATTAGGTTGTTGTACTGCTTCAAAATTCAGTGTACTTGTTGTTTGGCCTGAAGAATAACACAATGTGATTTTCGTGCTGTTGTATTTATTATTATTTAACAATTTGCACTTTGGTTTAACTAGAGAATTATACATTTCTTCCCACCAAGAATAATTCAATTCTATGGGTACGATTTTTTCCCTTTTTTTGGATATGAAATTGATATACATGTTTAATAATGTACTAAATATTTTGGATAATGATAGAACAATTTTGGTGGTGACACAGTGTATCATATGTGATAGAGATAACAAATCTGGTATATAGTAAACTAAGAATGTGTTTTCTTACTATGTTTATTTCTCTGAAAATGTTGTTCTAATTCTGTTCAATATTTTGCCCTTAAATAAAGCACAAAAACTGTCCTTCTTTCAATTTTTTTATCCAAATTTTTTAAAAAATCATGTAGTGAAGGGTTAATAACATGAATAATATTCAAAATATTTATTTATATTATTAAACGCGTGTATATTTAATACATTGCATTATATTACATGCAGAAAATTCCATAAATAATTTTAATAAGACGAAAATAATACATCGGTGTTTCTAATTATCTTATTAATCTTTTTACTATTTTAAATTCTATCCACCCATATTTGTTATACATGCATACAATCGGCAGGCTAATAATTAGGGTCGAAAGTGTGCCCGAAGTTGCACAATATAGATATACAACCGCGAAGTGAGACAGGGTGACGAGTTTATGCGCGGCGACCGTAAATCCCGGGCCAGTGACGTTTATACTCGTCAAACCGAACAATACCGGACGTAAATAACTTAACTGCGAACTTGAGTCGGTTCGGAGGTTTTTGGCCGGTCCGCGAAACCGTTTCACCTTGTACGGAGTCGGAACTCGCGTTGCGACAGAAAACGCCCGTAAACACCTAGCCCGTTTGCTGTAAATCATTGTTACTGCCTCCAGCTGATTGCTTTTAGGATGATTTACCTCGACACACATGTGGTCCCTCCTTTTCGGCGACCGCCTTGTTACAGCAAACGCACTCATACTTCTCGCTAATCGGGTCGTAATATTAATTATTATGTCTCACTTATTCCGCGCTCGATTTACGATCATTAGACAGCGGGTATTTGTGCATGATTGCGTGAAATATAAAACAGTAAAGGATTAGAAAAATTTCAGATTATTGTAATATTGTTCTCGACGTAACAAAGCCATTAAGAGGCGTAATCAATTTTTACATTATTTCTGTTTTCCGCAATAAATGCAGACCATTTTTATTTTCCATGAAAATCCGCAGTCTAATCATTAAAAAGCGGATGCATTTATAAAGAAATTGATTGCGTGAAATATAATACAGTAAAGGATTAGAAAAATTTCAGATTGCGATAATGTTGTTCTCGACGTAACAAAGACATTAAAAGGCGTAATCAATTTTTACATTATTCCTGCTTTCCGCAATAAATGCAGAACATTTTTATTTTCCATGAAAATCCGCAGTCTAATCATTAGACAGCGGATATTTATGCATTTATAAAGAAATTGATTGCGTGAAATATAATACAGTAAAGGATTAGAAAAACAACCATTTTTATATTAATACTAGCTGTACCCGCGACTTCGTCCATGTGCAATAACAAATCCTGGTTGATTATTAACTTAATTAAATTTCCAATCGCCAAGGTCGTCTCAGATAGAGATTTCATTTTTAGACAGCAAAATGTAACGAAATTAATTAAATAATGATGAGATAAAATATATTTGTTACGATAGTTGTCAGTAGATAGGAATAATTTTTTAACGAATTGTAGTGGAAATGTCATGAACAGACAGACAGACACGATTTTATTATACAGATTTTACTTAAGACTGAAGTGAGTGCGAGGAAACATTTTTTTAAAAATGATTCGCCGAGTAGTGACGGTTAAGTTAATTTCGCTATGAACAGAAGCTAAAAAGTTGGAAGAAAACGTTTATTATTTTCTACGGTGAAAATGTGATGGATTGAAGCGAGCGCAGAAAATAAATTTAAAAAATGATTCGCAGGGCAGGAAACGAGAGGGTAAGTTAATTTTGCTATTAACAGTCCTCGCCCGAACACCGTTAAATCTCGTGGACCCCAAACCGAGCCGATAACTGATTTTTCTAAGGTCGTTATTGTAATCCTCACCCCCAAGGGTACGTTGCAAATGGTGCTACTGCGAAGATTAATGTAGCACGATGAGTGTCCATGGTGATCGCTACGGAGCCACAATCAGCCCCTTTCATGAATTAACTAAATTCTGTTCGTAGGTTATTAATTCCGTTTGCGGTTTTTTCTCTAACAAGTGGAAATAACAATACTCAAATACTCTTAAAAATATTTGAATTATAAAAACCACATTAAGCGTCTGTAACATTGTACTATTTTGAAGCAACACTTGTCCGCGTCAATGATAAGAGACAGAAGTTGAAAATGTATTTCCTGTTTCAATAATTCTATTATGTCGATAATGTACAGCAGTATCCTCTAATTCTTTTGATGTTTCCATAGTTGTGTAATTATAGTTGAGAATTTTATAACGCTAATTACTTCCTACGTGCGATTTTTCTATAATTTCACATTTCATTCTTTTACCATTATTATCAATTAAAAAACATATCTACTACAGTCTTACAATTATTTCAATTCTAATTAATTTATACAGTTTTCAAACACTCCCTAAGGTGTTTACCTTTTCCATAGATTTCAAGCAATTTATTTATCTTCAAGCTATTAAACATATTGACAAAGAAAATTTAAGCAATTTATTCATCTTCAAGCTATTAAACATATTAAGAAAGAGAATGAAAGCAATTTATTCATCTTCAAGCTATTAAACATATTGAGAAAGAAAATTAAAGCAATTTATTTATCTTCAAGCTATTAAACATATTGAGAAAAAAAATTAAAGCAATTTATTTATCTTCAAGCTATAAAACATATTGAGAAAGAGAATGAAAGCAATTTATTCATCTTCAAGCTATTAAACATATTGAGAAAGAAAATTAAAGCAATTTATTTATCTTCAAGCTATTAAACACATTGAGAAAGAAAATTAATCTTTATTTCACTTTGGTTTGTTGCAATTCAGGTAAAAAAAATTTATTTTGCAAACAAATCCATTGTCTATTTATAAGGAAGAATTTTGTAATGGCAAAACATTCGTCGACTAGGACTGTGGCATTTGAGAGAAATGTCAAAGCAGCGACACATAAAGCTGCGTCTGAATAATTGACTGTATCTAGTTTATTTTTTGTAATGAACGTGTGCCGTACGCGGAGAAAGGATCTTATCAATAACATCGAAATACTGGCCGGCAAACCGCAGAGTACCGCGATATTTTATATTCCCGCAGCACAATAGAAAACAAACTCCAATTAGACCGCGTATCGAGTAACTCTCAAACGTGATGCAAACAAAAAGCACGCGAAATCGACTACAAATCGACCTGTAATGCACAATGCATCATTAACACACCTGTCACCGGTGACGGACTCCGTTAACTTGTATGTAATATATGTGTGTTAACTTTTAAATCCTCCGCGGATCGAGCAACGACCGTACCGATGCTGTTTCCATTATGTTGCAAATACCAGCAACCGCTGCAAATCACGCTTAAATAATCACTCCGGCCCACTCAACTTTCAGATAGTTACAAAACACCGTATAGTAAAAAGATACTACCCGTTGCAATTACACAACTGATTCGAAGCTATTTCGTTATATCTAGACTGCGAATCTTTATCAATATAAATAAAAATTAAATGCTGTTCGTTGGTAAGCGCATCACTTGCGAACAGCTGGACCGATTTTGCTAATTAAAAAAAAATGTTCGTAATAGTAGAATAAGATATTTAGGGAAAGAAAATTGCCCGGAAGAATGGAAAATTCTTCCATTCTAATTTTAGTATGAACTCAAGACCATAACTCACGATTCGAACGATGGATATGCATAATTCTTTTTTAATTTTATTTGTTATGGTCCTAGAAAAGAAATTCGGACAAACTGCAAAAATCATGATTTTTGAAACGGCACAAGTAGCTTGGTTGATAAACAAACTTATTGAAATTTAGTCAGGACAACGTTTGCCAGGTCAGCTAGTGCAAAATAAAAAAATGTTTGCATTGATTGCAATATATAGATAAAAATCTTCCTAAATCATTTTCATATGTCCATAAATGTGTGTTTCACGTTATTAATTTTCTTTAAGTCAAAATAAAATTCGTTGCTCTACAGCTAATGGAGAACAAAGAATCAGACAATAGCCATAAATTTTTCAGAAAAGTTCTAATCACTGAGACCGTAAAATAAACCGTAGGGCAAGTGGTTAAAGACGTACAAAAAATTGTAGAAAATCCTGGATGTGATCAGTAGATAGTCGAATCGATGTTTGATTTGACCGTTTTCGCCAGGCGTGTGTAGTCATCAAGCTTGATTGTTTGACTAGCAGCGGACAGTTTCGCTGACTAGTCGAACGGTTTCCGAACGACTTCGAAAACCAGCAGCGGGTAATGAAAGTCTAATTCTGAGGGCGATTAGGTATCGGAACGAAGCCCGTGGCTATCTTCGGGTATCCCGTATTGAAGATCGGACATCCGATGATCCTGTGGCCAGCGGAGATGCTGGTGTCCCGAGCCTACCAGGTCATGGACAACCTGAACGCAGGAGAGGGAGAGAGAGAAGTGGTGCAGAAGGGCGGGTGGAGGGGCGGGCATCAGTCAAGGGATTAGCAGGATTAGCCCTCGAGGGGAACTTGTTAATTGCTCGGTAGGCTGCCAGTAGAGACGAGCTGGATACGTGTGGGGAGGTCGGGGCACGCTCTGTCAGAAACGGAAAGGGAGACTAGGCTGAGAAAAGGCACAAATCACTGCAGAGTTACGGACTTAAGGAGGCTTACTAGTCGCCGGTCACGACGATCCTGTTGCAGTTGCACTATTATATTTTGCTTCAACATTCTCAGAGCATTGATAAGATGAAGATAGGAAGCGAGTGGCACACGCATAGGTAGCCAAAGTATTATATATGAACCCTTTGTAGTTTCTTGAGGATCGTAGACGCATTTTGTTGAACGATTTTTATTAGTAAATTGTTCTATATGTATCCGTTGATAATATTAACATTGGTTAGTCCAGCACTTTTACTTCTTGATTGAACATTGAGGACACTGACAGGACATTAGCTACAGACTTTCTTGAGGATCGTAGACGCATTTTGTTGAACGATTTTTATTAGTAAATTGTTTTATATGTGTCCGTTGATAATATTAGCATGGGGTAGTCCAGTCCTTTTACTTCTTAGTTAAACATTGAGGACACTGACAGGATATTAGCTACAAACTTTCTTGAGGATCGTAGACGCATTTTATTGAACGATTTTTATTAGTAAATTGTTTTATATGTGTCCGTTGATAATATTAGCATGGGGTAGTCTAGTCCTTTTACTTTTTGGTTGAACATTGAGGAGACTCAGAGGACATTAGCTAGAGACAGAGAAACAGGAAAGAGTAGGCAGTGTATGAGAGTACATTGTTTCTCGTTTAGGTAATACCAAGTGGAAATTGAAGAAGACATGTCTTACAGTCGATCTGTATCGTCGGCTATTCTACTTAATCATTGCATAACGTATTATTATCACTAGACTGCGGATCTTCGTGCAAAATGAGAAGTTTGTGGGTCAATTGCACGACACATTTATGTAGTAGAAATGATAATATGTATTAATACTCTCAGTCTTTGTCATAAAATGTTTTTAACTATTGAAGGAGCAAAATAATAGGAGGATGGGTGGAGGAAGATAGAATTCGTAGAGAGACGAAAAATTAAATAGAATAAAAAATGAAACACCAAGAAACACGAGAAGATAGAATTAATTAAAGTAAACGATATATAAAAATCAGAAAACACGGAAAGTGAGAGACAGGGGGAGAAAGAAGTGTAGACGATGGAGGTAGAAGGTGAGAGAGATTGAAAGAACATTTCGTATAATGAGATTGCACCCATCATTTCCAATTAAATGATGTTTGGACGTTTTTATATATAATTTGTTTCGTATATTTCGCTATAGTGTAAACAGAGAAAACGAAATTCATTTGAACTAGCGATGGAAACTCCTTTCACGGTAAATAACGAGTTACCGATGAGTGGAGCACGTCCAAACAGTTTGTGTATTATGTAACGGGCAAGAGTGCATTAGAGTTCCACGTGTTCGATCGTTCTGTAATCTTGGGTGGATACATTTCATAGTAAATTCAAAATCTGTGTGCGCGTTTCAATTATCGGAGATAAATTATCAGAATTCGAAGGGAACCCCGCAATTATTAAGCAAACGATCGATTATTCAAACGCGCGTTAAGCATATCGAGTTCTGTCTGGATAGTCGGCTTGCTCGTTTTTAAAATTACGGTTGCATCCGATTATGCATCGATTATGGTACCGAAAAACTATTAGACAAAACCACTGATATAAACGTCATATTTATTTCAATATACATATAGATATATACTACTGTGTTAAAGAAAGAAGCATTCAGTATAATTGTAAGATATAATAACAAACAATATCTTTATATAGAAATTGCATTGTACAAAGATTGATTTATTACATTTAAAGTATTAACAGCCGAATCCTTTTTCGAAATTTACTGTGTCCTTACTTCATTTTTTAAATATAAATATAGATAATTAATGCGAACTGCTTGACCATCTAAATAATTACTAAACATTTGTTTAGTAACAACTATCAAAAGAGAAATTAAAGATGAATTTTCTCTTGCTCCACAGAATTTTCTAAATAATCTAAATAATGTTGGATTTCCAAAATACTAGTGTAAACCAATTAGTTGTTCCGTTAGTGTTACGTGGAGCAGAAGGTTGGGCGACGATATTTTTTATTTTCTGTTTATCCGAAACGAGTGCGGAGGAATAATGTTTCATAAATATCGGCATCGGCTGACACAATTTTTCCACATTGGCCTTCAACAGTTGCGACGCGTTTTTCGGGTAAGTGGCATCTCGTACGCGTAATAGCGCAATACCGGACGGACGGCCGTATATGACTAGTATAACACGCAAAGCCGCAGCCGTACATCACAGCTAAATCGCGATCCAAAAAATATACAATGCCTGACAGGGATAGTGCTCCCGTCATCGTGGCTAACAATGTGTACCACATCGCCCGGTATAAATGACAATCACTCCACGATGTAACGCTCCCTCTCTCTGTTCCCTCGTTTGCAGCTTCCACTTTTCGAGCCACCGCTTCAACCCCCCATCCCCTTCTCCATCCCTCGCCCCATAACCCACCCCCTTTGGCCAATCCCCATACCACTCGGCCTTGTGTTACCAGCATACTCGGGGAATCGCAGGAAAATGTTCTTCAAATAGGATTCCGCTCCCGCATTCCAGGATCCTACTTCCTTTTTGCAAATCGCCCACCGACCAGTTTGTTTTCGAATCTTCCGAACACTTTTCGCGTTTGAATTGTTCTTACGCTCCCCTGGCAGCATCGTTTTTCAAAAATGCCGTTGAAACATACAAAATTTACGATATTTCCAACATCGTTTTAGCATTAGTTTGATTAATTTTGTCGTCACAGCTCAGGAAATTTTGGAACATTTATATAATACGGTAGAACCTCGATTATCCAGGCCTGTGATCGAATACTTTCCACAACGAATTAGTTTGCGTTAAAGTAACCCACACGTTACATGATTTACTGCACACTTCAATAAAAATTAAGTTCAGCACTGAAACTATCTAATTGTTGTATTATCCGAACCATCATGTTCCACTAATTAGGATAATCGAAGTTCTACTGCATTTACAAAAATTAGATTCTACCACAAGAAAAGCTACGGTTCTTAAGTATACGAACTTTTAGTGTGCTTCATATTTATTTTATATGTTTCTATACTTATAAATTTATATTTTCCTGGTAGAATAGTTTCATGAGTCCTGTTATGTGTTCCTATTTTTGTCTGGCATTTTAATTGAATATAGTATATAAATTTACACTGCAATAGTTGTAGGAAACATTCTATACTGTTATTTAGACTGTCTTCAAACAGGTCCAAGTTCAGTGTACAAATTTCCGTAGATAGATGTTACAGAAAATAGAACAATTTGCAACAATACAATGGCTTCCAAACCTACGAAAAATTACGTGTTGTTATTTAACCACAGCTGAAACAGCACGTAGAATATGTAGGTACAAAATGTCCTTTACGATACTTCCGTTACGGTATGAGGTAACAATGCTTTCGGTTTGAATTACCAGACCGTGTGTAATATCATCGAGTTCCAAAACAAAAACCGACAACAGAGTTGTTTAGTAAAACGAATATAGGTATACGATGTCTCATGAAAGTATTCGAAAGCTTACGTTTGCAACTTTCAGTTTGCAACACGCACGCACACAGTTCAACCGAACCGTTTGCAGCTATATGATGTCTATTGCAAAGTGAGAGATTCAAGACTATGTCAGCACAATTGGGAAATAATTCAATGACGCTCACACGGTGCAATAAATAGACTGCGGATTTTTATGCAATTACGACGAAAATGTGTGAGTGCAATTTAAAACACGTTCAACATGTTTGAATTATTAAGGAAAATAAATTTATATTTAGCTTCTGTAGCCTGCAATTAATGCTTAAACATTTTATTTTACATGGAGTTCCGTAGTCTAGTAATAAATAACAGGGCTGAATGAATAACCTTTTAAAAATATTTTTAGTGGAGTGAAAGTGGTAATGCATTTCTTAAAGTTTCATCGTATTGTTTCAATTGTAACTATTAAAATAATTAGTAAAATTGTTCGTATCAATTGCAAGAGGCAGAAGCTAAATAAAAGGGCTTTTCTTTCTTTAGTCATCCTGAGGGGTTGAAAATAATTTATTGCACTTTAAATAATTTTAATGAAACTGAAAGTAATGCATTTCTTAAATTCATCATATTGTTTTCAATTGTACCTATTATCAATTGTATCAGTATCTAATGAATAAAATTTTTTCGTATCAATTGCAAAAGGCAGAAAGCTAAATAGAAGGGCTTTTCTCTCTTGAGTCATTTCGAGGAGTTAATCGTTCTGTTATAAATTACACATACACAATACTGTCATTCCTAAAATCCGATTAATGTGCAAAATCAGCAGTGTGCCAATAGTATTCGAACATCGTGCGTGCTCGCAGTAGAGAAATGGAGCCGCGAAAAGGGAAGAGCAGAAGGAACAGGAAAGTTTCGCGAAAATCTGTCGTTCTATTGCGAAACTAATGGTAAATCAAACAGTCCCCCCGATGGAATGGCCCTGTTCCAGCGTGTCAGCGGTCTTGTCACGCTATTACAAGCTTACAATGCACCGGGGTTCGCAGTGTGAGCTATTATGTCGCATTTCGTTACGTCTCCCAATACAAATATCCCCGGGGCGATGCGAGTGATAAATCAGACTTTTCGTGCGATCTGCCATTGTGCTCACCCCACTGACACGAATGGATATCGAGAGATGCGCGTTCTTTTTTGTCTAACCGGTCCCATGTGTTCGACCAGAGAGACCGGAGTCCTTGTAACTGGTCGAACTTGCGAGAAATTGTAGTCTGCGGTTCGTACGTGTCGATCGATGCAAATGAAGGGCTCCGCGCCGAGATGATCGAGTGGCTCATTCACGTCCCAAATAATGTCACCGCTGTCCAATCGAAAACGCCACTTTCATAGTCTCCCGCCATTTTAGAAATTAATACTTTTTCGACTACCGAATTTTATCCCCCACCGTTTTTCCCTTCTTCTGTCTATGCACAGCTTCTCAGACGGTTCGACGATTGTCGCTTTCACATTCTCTCTGTGTATTGCTATTCTAATGTTAACAGTAGGATAATTGGACACTATACATTTTTGAAGCAAAGAAAATATGTCTGCTTAACTCTCATCCACACGGGTAATTGGTTATACGAATTTTATACGAATTTGAAATTGGTACCTGGGTACCACGTCGTGTGGATGAGGATTAAGTATTTGTGGAATTTTATTGATTTTTAAAAAATATAAATTCCTATTCGTCACCTTCTTATTTGTGCATTTGCACTCCATACTCAGAGAGAGAGAGAGAGAGAGAGAGAGAGAGAGGATTAACATAGGCAACTATTGAACGATGAAATTATTCATTGTGCCCATTAAACATTTTGCCAACATGAAGTCACTTCAAAAGTTCAATTTCGCTGGTTGCTGAGAACACTTATACTCGAAGAAAATGAAATGAAATTGATTCTTGGGTAGTTGGGAATATCCCTTAATCTTTATATTCGATTAGACGGGTGTCGTTGCGGCGACGGGGCTCGACGCCGGCTCATAGTCAGTCCGGATATAAAAGAGGCAGAAGGGGGTGGAAAGTGTAAAGTTTGAAAAATAAATAACAAGGTGCTAAGCAGCCGGGGAGAGGAAGCGACCCCTCAGATCTCGCCCGGGCGAGAGGAACGTTGATCGTTGGGGAACTGAAGTTCGCCGGGGATGCCCCTAGAGGAAGAAAGATGGAGGTTAGCAGAAAGGGGAACCCCTGGGCTGACTGTGGTCGAGAGGCCTGTTTAACAGATTTAAAAAATCACCAATAATTCCAAGTAGGGAGGCTGTTTGCTCGTCCAGAAGGGTAAGGTATGTAACTACCGAGCGGAGCAAGTGAGACCGTTGCGGGGATGTCAGCGAGAATGTCATTTTTCATTTTAATGGTGGCTTCTTTTCGCTCGGAGTCTCTCTCTCTCTCTCTCTTCCACCCACTGAAAACTCCACCCCCCTCCCCCGCAGCTATGTCTTGGCCTCTTTCGCTCTTGTTCCTCCTTTTTTCCTCTCCCGCAACGTTTCTCGCTCGTTCACCCTTCGTTTATTTGTCTCGCATCTTTCTTCCTCTTCCTTCCTCTGTTACCCTCTGCTCTCTGCCCCCTTCCCGTCTCTGGTTCGTTCAAAGGTCTCGCCATGCTCCTTTTATTCACAGCCGCATCCTCTGGTCACCGTTTCGCGTTCGTGTCTCTTCCTCTTCTCCCTCCCTCGACGTCCTCTTTTGCTTCTTCTTCGTCTTCTTCTTCTTCGTCGCCGTTGCCGTGCTCCTTTTCTTCCTCTTGTTCCTCCTGAGCTCCTTCTTGTTCTTCTTGGTTCAACAGCTTTCTTTTATCTCGGCGCGAACGTCTTAATAGGCTTCGGCCTCCCTTCGCGCCCAGCTTCCAACCTCTCCCCGCCCCTTCGCGCTTCTCTTCGACGCCGACAACGTACAGTGGTCCCTATCGTCGGATTTAGTGACATTTCGACTCAAGTTCTCCATCGCGGATGACGTCGGAATGCGATTTTCATGGGATTATATTAAAACGTAATTGCCCATCGACGGACAATGGTCCAGAATCACGTAAAGCTGACGAAAATTTATTTTGTTTGACGATTTTCTGAGTTTTTATTAAAATTATTATAATTAGAAATTTCTTTAACATTTATATGGATAAGTTTCCTCTATTAAATTAATTAATTAGTAATTGCTAAGCAAATCGTGTACGCAAAAATTAGAGAGAGATTCGAACGAAAGTGATCGAATTTACTAGTTGTTTTGCAGGGTTTCAGTAATTAATCCGTCAATTATTTCAGCAGTATATTTCGTTTGAATATTAACAATTCGTTACAGATATCCGAAACGAAAACAGAAATTAAAGTGTATTAAGTATGCAATAGCAGGTTAATGTTTAAAATAGAAATTATTATCAATAATTTCGAAGGGAATCGATATTCCAGTCAGTGTACACAAAAACGATCATTTCACAATTATTTATGGTGATAATTGATCATTTATTGATAATTAAAATAGAAAATGAGTAATTTCAGTAATGAATTGAAGCAACAAAACGATCAGTAGTACCTTCGTTTTCTCCGGTATCGAAAATCTTTCGAAGAATCCTCATCTGTAAAAGTTTACTGCTAACTAACATAATATATCTGCGAAGAAATCTACGAAACCCTAAATACAGACGATCAGACAAAAATTTCATCACTGCTCCCAAGAGCGTGTCGCCAGATTGTAAATCCGCCATTTTAAATAACATTCCATGATCTGATATTAAGGTAATGCGGAAGCGTGTCCTCCTCCATCCCGAATATATTCATCGTTCGTCTTCCTCGTTCCTGCGGGATCACCCTTTGGAATTTCTCCTTCTTTCTCACTGTTGAAGAGCCCTCTAGCTTCCGTTGGTGCTCATTCGCTGGAAGATTAGCCACCCCAGCTCGGAACCACGGCCATTTAAGCGGGCAAACTTCGTCGGTTGAGCCCATGATTGTACGTCTCAGTCGGCACTCTTAACAGAATAAATTGCTCATTTTGCAAAGACGCAGAACTTTCCTCTCCATGTTCTTGTGTAGCCACGGCGAAAAGAGTCGAGTGTCCCTCCTCGTCCTTCTTTCACAAGTGTAACCCGCCTTTAATGTATTTATATGGCAATTAGGGGGAGGCGAGCCTCCTCTAAGCGCAAAGAGATAGTCCAACGAGCCTCCTACATTGAAATTATTGATGTTTATCAGCTGCTGATTAACCCTTCGAATGTAAATGCACCTTCCAACAAGAAGGAGGCAGCTATTCAAATCCTTCAGTGACACAACGTTGTCAAACTGAGAGGAATTACTTTCTTGGTAATTATGCAGAAAAGGTCTGCGTACTCTGATTTTTATGAGATTTTAATATGTTATGCAGCAACACATTCTGAACAACTTTCTCCTTTTCCAATATAGAGGGGTCGCTTTTAGTTTTTCAGATATTTGTAAAAAACTATCGCGAATACTGTATTGAATTTTTCATATTCCTGCACGCTTCACGACAACGTAAGCCTGTTCCGGGGCCGCATCTGTTTATTTTTTGTTTGTAAATTACACCCAGTGTTTCTAAATTATACTCTAGATTCTTACGTATTTTCACGTGCTGATTACGAATATTATACTGAAAATTGACGAAAATGTTAACTTCATAACGGAAACCTTCTTTTTATAAATACTGGGTGGGTGTGCGTGGTATTGTCTCTTATCATCTTCACAACGTGTTTACAAACAAAAAATAAACAGATGCGGTCCCGGAACAGGTTTACGTTACCGCGGAGTATGCAGGTATACGAAAAATTCAATACAGTATTAGCGACAGTCTTTTGCAAATATCTCGAACACTAAAAGCGACACCCCTATATTGGAAAAGGAAAAAGTTGTTCAAAATGTCGAAATCTATAATATATGAAAATTTCATCAAAATCGGAGTACGCAGACCTTTTCTATATAATTACCAAATTTTTCTTCTAGCTCTTTGTCTATTTAATATCATTGCAGAAAGGTTTTGTATATTAAAAAAGAAATTTTTGTAATTTTAAGCAAAATTAATGTTCTGCTTTAAAATATTATAAAACGTACCTCTACTTCTTCTTTTTTTTACTATAAATAATTTAGAAATATCTGAAGCAATCACTACGTAATTGATAAAAATATCCAGCAGCCTGCATTCGAAACCCGTATTATTTTTAATCACTATTTATTACAATTACAATCTAACATTCTTTTACAAGTTATCCTACAGAAAATGTTTATTGCAATAAGTATGTTTCCTCCATTACGTAATTATGTGTTATTGTTGCATAGTCTGTTCTTGAAGCTGCGCATATGTTTCAATTAACATTACTTCATAATGAGAGAATTGCTTCAAAATCTATAACATATTAAGATTTCATCAAAATCGGAGTACGCAGACCTTTTCTATATAATTACCGATTCGTTTCATAAAATAAGAATCCTTTGTCCTTTTCAACCAGTGGAATAAACTCTTGCCGCAAATTGTTTTTAATAACAAAAAATGTCTATTGGTTATGTTAGCAAGTAAAGTACTTAAGTACTGCGGTAAAATGACCAGCATGTTTCCACTCTACTTTTCCCCTTCTACTACGCGCTATTCCTTAACTTTTCCCCTCAACTGATACTCTCTCCTTTCATCTGGCGGTACTGCTGCCAGAGACGGTCTTGTCTTGCCATCTTACCACAATATCTATTAGTAAATTGTGGAGCAATTTGAACTTAAACTATCTCCAAGAGGAAACACGATTCAAACTAGAACCACAATCTACTAAATTGAACAGATGCTCGATACTCTACTTGCTAGCAAAGCCAAGTAGACACACATTTCTTGTAACTTGAAGAAATTCTTCCAGAAGAAAAGAATTCGATGTAGCAAGAATTGATTCTCAAGACTGATTGAGACTCAAACATCTAAGTTTGGTTAGATTTATAAATTAATTCTAAAGAGGAATGATTTAATCTCGGTCCAGGGATAAATTCAGTTTAGAGATTCGAATTGGACGGCTACAATTTTATCAACGGCAGCAGGATGTTCGCTAAAGCATGCTGTCCGTTATCATTCTCTTCGTTCCATGTAATCTTGATGGGAGTACTGAAAGAGGTCCTCGCTCGCAAGGAAATTCGAGAAAAGCAATTCAAGCGGAAATATCCTAGATGGATTGTCCCAGGCTAATGACATTCGGACTAGCAGAGTCACCGAGTGGACGTCAAGGAGGGAGGAGGAGGGTAAAGGGAGGGACTAGGAACTGTCAACGCTGCCATGTGTCACTCACATCACTCCCTTCGACTGCTCTGTTGTTCGGAGGCTTGCTTCTGCTACTCCACTTAGCCGATAGTCGGACCTGTCGCGGTCCCCTCTGTTTGCCGCTGTAACCAACACCTTGTTTTCGTCACCCGTCACTGAATTAATAAAAAACCGGAAGCTCGTAGAAAAATCGTCCTCGGTAATCGGATGCTGGACTCGGACTACAGCTCCAGACATTCCTCTAAATCACCACTGTTTGACTAGACTGCTCGTTCACGTTTTCTTCAATTAATTGCTATTTATTGCACAGCTAATTGCATTATTTACCAGGGATCGAAACTGTTGAGGAACTATTTGATGGGTTGTAGATCACGGATTTTATGCATTTGTCTAAAAAACTTTGAGAGTATTAAATTTATTAAGTGTATATCAATCCAAGTCAATTCAAGTGCCTTGCAATTGGTGCATAAACATATTATATATTGGTGAATAATACAAAAATTTTTAATTAACACTTTAAAATTCCTCTTACCTTATAGTTTCTAAAATTCTAGAATACCGCTTGCCTTAATTCAAGAACTCACGCGGTTTATTTAATTTTCTCATAAAATTCGGATAACATTTATACATAATGATAAATAAATATAATTTATCCTACCTGCATCAATCACAATAATTTTAATATTAATAAAACTTTTAATATTATAAACTTAATATGTGCTCTAACAAAGACATGTATTAAATCATTTGTTACAAAACCATTTTTATTTCAATAATTGCAAAATACAAAATCTAGAACCGGTCATCTGACCAGGTCGTGGTAGGTTTACTGTTAATAAAATTGAAAGAATGTTTCAGGTCTGATACATTATAATTTATCGTGGATTTTATGCATTTATCTAAAAAACTTTGAGAGTATTAAATTTATTAAGTGTATACGAAATTTTTGTGTCTTGCAATTGGTGCATAAACTTTTTATTTTGCATCAAGGTCTTGAGTCTAGTTGTACGCATTGTAGACTACAAATTTATGTATCATAAATAAAAATTATATAATTCTTTTCTTGTTTTGTTCGTTATGGTGCTGGAAAAGTTTTCGGGAAAGAAAAATTCGAGTCAGTTACAAAAGAAAGTTGGAAAATTCGGATAAACTGCGAAAATCACAATTTTATCGCATGTCAAATTTCCCATTGGAGTACTTCTGAATGTACTCCTCCTTAAATTGAATATCCATGGCTGCAATCGAATTCTAATTTTTACTTTGTTCGCACATTTCCAACAGCTTTTCACAAATTCGCAAAACGACTACAAACAAATTTATTGAAATTTGCACAGGACAACGTCTGTCGGGTCAGCTAGTTTATGATAAAGATGAATGATTTATTGATTAATTTTGTCGTACACGAAGAAAATCCACAGTTGACGAGAACGATGAATGGCTGAAAGATAAACTTTGAATGAATTAAAAAATGTTATTACACTATTTTCGACTTACTGAAATTATTAAAAGGAGGAGTACAATTGGTTTAGACAATTTTTATTTTCCATGAAGATCTGCAATACAATTTCCGAAATAACAATTGTGACCACATTGAAATGTGCAAATAAGCAATATTTCAGATATCGTTTCATTTTGTTTATCCGTAGCCAGTCGAACTCGTATGTCAAAATATTGTTTCAAGCGGGGGTCCTCAGGAAAAGAGAAAAGTTCATGAAACCGGTTCCCATCAAAACAGGAAGAGGCTGGCAAGTTGTCGATTCTCGTCAGCGACCGGATAAGATGATATTTGTTTCCGGCAAAGAAAACTTTAAAACTATCCAGTCCACAAAAACCATATCGAGGTCGAACATGAAATTTTTCATTCCGAAGTCACCTCACTTATTATACGTCTACCGTTCTGACAAGAAAAATTTGAGTTTTATTCCGACACAGATTGTTTTATTGCAGTTGAAAAAATTCGTAAAATACAAATGAAAAATTCAATTCTTTTTACAATCATAAGTATAAAAAATTCGCCTTTCAAATAATTTTATTCGTGGATAATTGAACGCAGAATGGAATTTATTTATTCATAATTCACAAATAACCAGTCGTTTGTCAATGGAATTGATATACAGAAAAAATATTTATAATTTATCATTTATAATTTATAATCACGTAGAACGGGATCAGCCGGATAGATTCAGGTAAATAATAAAACTGTTTACAACATATTAAATTGTTTTTTGTCCGATCGTACCGTAAATACCAGAGATGTTGACATGATCCCATTTACGCGGTTTACGTTGTATTTACGTAATCACGGAGGTGGATTCAAATGCGGGAAATTATAGTGTACGACTTCGAATGGGACAGGTAGGTCGGTGTAATAATACTAAAGTTAATGGGAATAATGAATATAAATAATAATATATAGTGATACAGGCTTGGTCGAGAATGTTAGTGGCCGAATTAACGGACTCCTTTACCGAATCAGATCGAAGCAAAAGCTTGTCGAGTGTGTTCCATTAAAAACATAAAATCTTGTAAATATATACATTTATGCACTGACCAAACTACAGAAAGTTTTACTAAATAATAACTTGACAATGCTCACTACAGTCTTAATCGATTTATTACGTTATTCATCCATTTGCTGAAATACGATAATAAAAGCTTATTATCACGGTAGTCCAGTTTAAAGCAACATTGCTTAATATATATTTAAAAAATCAAAATTGATCAGTACTGTACTTCATAAATTTTCCAACGACTTATTATGTAATGATTTTAACATTTTATCTACCGGACGCCTATCAATGGGAGTTTCAATGATTGTGATGAACGAAACGAAAGCATAGAAATTTTCTTTTACATTGCAAATTTGCGATCTTAAATGAAATTATTAGATGACGCTATTGAGGATGACTTGTTAATTCGCAATGAAAATTGTTGTTGCTATTTAAGGTTCCAATAAAAAGTGTTTCGCTATATAACATGATTATATGATTACATACAATTAATATATTATACGAGATATATTTTATTGAAATGTAAAATATATTTGATTGATATTTTATTGTTATATGAGATACATTTCACTGTTCGTAGTAACTTCGTAATCGCCAGTGTTTATGGTTATATATGATTAATATATTATACGAGATATATTTTTTTTATTGAAATATAAAATATATTTGATTGATATTTTATGGTAATATGAGATACATTTCACTGTTCGTAGTAACTTCGTAATCGCCAGTGTTTATGGTTATATATGATTAATATATTATACGAGATATATTTTTTTTTATTGAAATATAGAATATATTTGATTGATATTTTATTATAATATGAGATATATTTCACTGTTCGTAGTAACTTCGTAATCACCAGTGTTTTCTCTGTGGAGAACACAACGACCAGCTGTTTTCGATAAAAAGAGGGAAATCGGTAGAAACGAAAGGTGTGCTGTTTTTGCCTGACACCGTACATTTGCAGAATTTCACGTTTTTGCGTCCGTACGCATTCTATTGCGTGAAACCGTTTTTCTCGAAAGGGGGAAGTCGAGGAAGCAAGAAAAGGAAGCGAGCCACTTCTCAATTCTATATTGACATGTAACTGTCATCGATAGGGCCTACAGCTGTCCCGGGTGCAGTAGCGAAAGATTTCTCTCGGGCTCAATGACAACCGGTTTCCATCCGATCCGAAAACACAAACGAAGGGGATCTGCCGAGCATCAAATTGACTCACGGGTGCTTCCAATTGCGTTCATTGCCGCAAAAAATCCGCGCGGCGCCCCTTTGGACAGCGTTATTCACGACGATTTTCTGCTCGACGATTCGATAACTGCGGTTTCCGTACTTACGCGCGGCCGCATTCTATCGTCGTTTTTTTTTCTACCTTGGCTTCGTCTTCCTTTTTTTCACCCTTCCATTTTGGCTCGGCAAACCTGCTCCCTTCTTTCCTACGTTTCTTCTGCTCTTGATCTAACAAGCATCCTGCCCTTCGACGTGCCTGCAACTACGTGCAACTAAAAGCACCGAGGCTACAACGTTCCGATACTGGAATAGATCGCTTGGTCAGGTATTTTTCGAACATTTTCGATGACTGGTAAAACGAGCATTTATACTATGTAGTATACATAGCATTTATTCTGCATCGAGTGGGTATTTAAAAATGAATATCATTTTCTTTTTTTTGTAATTATACACCCTCGGTTATGGGCATATGAAGTTACGCAGTGTAGTAATCGCTAGAGTGCGTGTTCCATGAAATTTGCACAATGTTATGTAATTGACACAGATCTACAAAATACATTTTTTATAAATTTTCGACATAAGCCCGCATCGAAATGTTGTAAAATAGAATATGTATACAAAATGCATTTTTAACCCTTCGCTGCATAGTGTATCATATCTGATGCAGTTAACAAATCTGGTATATAATTGTGGGAGTTTTTAAATATACTTTAAATAATCAATTAACCCAAAGATCATATAACAAAGTTATTGATTATGAACACAATTCGAATTGAAGGAAATATAATACATAAATACGTGTAAACTTTGAATATTATATAAGAGGAATGAGTTGTGTGTGTTCTATCAATATTGCGCAAACGAACGATTCTCTTTTTTTATTAACATCTTGTTTCAATATACTGTACGATCAAATTTAAATAGATCAAATCAGTCCACAATAGTAAACTAAGAATGTATTTCTTTACTATTCTAAATTATGTTTATTTTTCTGAAAATATTCTTGTATTTTTTAAAAAATATTTTTCCCTTAAATAGAACACAAAAACTGACACAATTTTTTTATCCCAATTAAAAAAAAACATGCAGTAAAGGGTTTAAAATTTTGAATTGTAATACAAACTTTTCTTCGCGTCATGTAGCAAACTAATTGTTCTAACATTCTATAAAAATTCAATTGGTGCAATATTGAAAAAAGTCTCTTGCAGAGTGTCCGAATATTAATAGCACGAAGGATGAGGGATGAATCTAAAATATCTGGAAACCAACATTTCACAGTTTAATATAGCGAATTAATAAATATACCTTGTAATATAGTAAATGATTAAGCATCGGTGGTGGTCAGAGACGCAAAGCAACCAGACTGACCAGGGTTCAGGCATCGCCGCACACGGGTCCGCGAAATTTCGTCCTGTTTCCACGTCCGTTCCATAGCTCACGAAAACGAATCTTTATATGATCCTCGCGTTAAGGTATTACACGGCTCCGCTTGTACCGAGTCAAATAAATAGCTGGGAAGTCGGGTACGTTGGATGCAAAGGAGTTGGTCGCTCGAAGGGGGCAAAAAGCAAGTGAACAGGAAGATGGTCCCACGTAGCGGAGGTGCCAGAATCTCCGTGTATAATTCAACGTACGTACAAGGTATCCGGCTACCCAATTAATGAATAATCCGTAATGAGGATGTGATGGTCCACTCGTGCCTATACGTGACGCAGAAAGAGAGAGAGAGAGAGAGAGAGAGAGAGAGAGAGAGAGAGAGAGAGAGAAAGAGAGTATAAACAAGTCGGAATAAGAGAGAAAGAGAGAAGCGACTCCGCGAGGGAACGAGGGGGAAAAACAGTTGGCAAGAAAGAGGCTGTGGTATGATTTAACGGTGTAGCGGCAATCTTGCCGCACTCCACGTAACCATTAAAATATTGCCAAGTGCGAAGGAGCCCCTCCGTGAATCTACGTACGATCCTGGCTGAGGTTGTAAACCTCCTGGCGGTGTACATGGCAAACGTGTCTCACCCTGTTTTTCTCGAGCAAATTATTTCTCACCCGCTGGAACGAGGATTAAGTGGTTTCTTAGGAACAACGCGATTATCAACACACGATCGAATATTCATCACGCGAGCTTCGCCGTCGACGTTTCCTCTCGAGAGGAACCCAGCGCGTAGATGCGAAATGTTTCGAACCGTGTCGTACAGAGGCTGCGCGAGACGTCGATTAGCATTCGACAACTATTTTCGAATTGGGAACCTGTAGCGGAATATTTTAACCGGTTACTGACTTCTAAGCTGCTGGGAAACGGTTTTGGAAAATGTTGCTCGTGCAACATTAACACGATCAGTGCCACAACGATCACACTGTGGCCGGATGAGGGGAGAGAGCACGAATTCAGGGAACATAGGTCTTAATTTGCCGACCGTGGTCCGTGGAAAAATATACTAGGGTATAAAAGAATATACTTTAGTAGAATCAACCAGAAAACATATACATAATATTGTACTAAGTGTCAAGAAGTTCAACAGAAAATTATCAATGAAGAATGACGTAAACAGTTGAGTAATAGAATTTTATTATTTTTAATTTAATTCTCAAGTACATATTCTCAATTTTTGAGATTCTCTCTGCTCAATCAATTTTTATTTTCAATTTTTGAGATTCTCTCTGCTCAATCAATTATTATTTTCAATTTTTGAGATTCTATCTGCTCAACCAATTATAATTCTCAATTTTTGAGATTCTCTCTGCTCAATCAATTTTTATTCTCAATTTTTGAGATTCTCTCTGCTCAATCAATTTTTATTCTCAATTTTTAAGATTCTCTTTGCTCAATCAATTTTTAAGAATTTTTAAAAATTCTTCCTGCAGTTCACATATATTTTGCATAGAACAGGTTCAGTGTTCTTATATTTTGGTAGTCTATAGTAACTGTGTACGCATAAAGATTTACAGTTTTCCATGACGAACAAAGTTTTACAACTAGTTAGTTTGTCCTAGCATCCTGTGAGCTAAATACATACACTGCGCCTTCATTAAAAATTAAAAAAAGAAATTCGTAAACACGACGATTCATCAAATCGCATTCGCAACTGCAAAAGGGTTTTCTCTCGGAACGATATTTTTCGAGCTTGACATGGTACTGCCTCGAAAGAAAGAGTTATTTAGTTCAGTAGGGATTACGCTAACGGATTGAAATATTTCTCGCATTCTATTAAAAAAAAATGACGCTGCGTTTTCCCCGACTTCGAGTGGCACTGGTTTTTATTCGGGTATTATATGTACACTGCTGATGTTTATGAAAGAAAAATATTCTGCGTCGATCGTGGGAAGCAGTTAAATAAAAATTCATTTTACCACTTAATGGTCTTTTCACATTGAGGACAACATTATTCTTAGAGTGTTTATATTTTTCGCTGTTTCATATTTCATCTAGTTAATTTCATCCGCAGTCTAATTATAACAGAGTTTTTCAATGAACTTTTCGGTGAGTAGGTTACCGGTATTCGTATCGAAACACTCTGCATGTAGCTTCACTTGCCTGA
Source organism: Lasioglossum vierecki (assembly GCA_028455595.1). Taxonomy (NCBI): domain Eukaryota; kingdom Metazoa; phylum Arthropoda; class Insecta; order Hymenoptera; family Halictidae; genus Lasioglossum; species Lasioglossum vierecki. The sequence continues at coordinate 11,386,721 of CM052336.1, forward strand.
CAAATTTTAAATTAACTCTTACCTTACAGTATCTAAAATTCTAGAATACCGCTTGCCTTAATTCAAGAACTCACGCGGTTTATTTAATTTTGTCATAAAATTCGTATAACATTTATACATAATGATAAATAAATATAATTTATCCTACCTGCATCAATTACAATAATTCGAATATTAATGAAACTTTTAATATTATAAACTTAATATGTGCTCTAACAAAGATACGCATTAAATCATTTTTATTTCAATAATTGCAAAATACAAAATCTAGAACCGGTCATCTGACCAGGTCGTGGTAGTTTTACTGTTAATAAAATTGAAGGAATGTTTCAGGTCTGATACATTACAATTTACAAAAAAAAAAAGAGTAAAGCTTCGATCCAAGCAAGTGGCTCTAGCAATTCGCTCAACCTCTAGACTGTTGTAGCAAGCGGAGGGAGCGAAAAAAGTTGGCCAGCCGTTCCGCTATCTTATTCTTTAATTAAGGTGTCGAGTTATCGCCCCATAACAATAAGATAATTCCAATTATCACCCCTTTCTTAAGCAGCGCGCCGGTTAACGGCCGAAGGCGACGCGCCATCGATTCTTATCAAAGAAGTTTTTCCGTTTCGCGGGGCCGGAATCGCGGCATCGAAAAAGATTAGGTTAAAACGAGATTCAACAACTACCACTGACGACGAAGTAATTCAAGGCAGTCCCTACTACCGAGACTCCTGACCCCCGACTACGACGAGTCTGTTCCCTCTTTCTCTTACCGATTCCCTCGTACCACCTCCTCACCGTCCCCGACTATCTGCGAGCTTGCTCCTGGCTATTCCACCGCGGCAGTATATCAACAATGATAGTTATACACGTACGTTATAATCGTAAATTAGCCGCAGCAACATAATATATTCGTGGGCTGGTTGGTTCGCGCGTATCTGTTTTATGCGATTATTATATATGACAGCAGCAGTCACTGGCCCGTTCCCTTATTTTTCTCCTTTTCCCCTCGCAGGATCCTCCTCGTTCTTTTCTCTTTTACGGGGACTATACCTCGCGACAAAACTATAGACATATGAAAATTAATGAAAAGTTCAATCCATTATGAGTTTGCTTCTTCCATCGTTCTTAGTAGTACTGTATATACAGTGTGTATAATTATTAACCCTTTGCACAGTTGGACCTATTTTAACTACTATAATTACTATTACTATAGACTTCAGTATAATTAATTACGTGCTAGTTTCATTTCTAATAGATATGCTAGTTTCATTTCTAATAGATATGCCAGTTTCATTTCTAATCGTTTTACAATAAATCAAATTTAAAATTTACATAGATACGCACTGTCAATTATCTTTCTACTCTACTATCTATCTATCTTAAATCAAATTTAAAATTTACATAGATACGCACTGTCTACTATCTTTCAGTTTCACGTAAACATTACTATATATAAATTGAAGTTATTATCAAATTGTCTAGTTAGTTGTAACATACAGTTTGCAATTTTTCAAAAATAAAATAAATACAATATAATCCGTTTGCGTTTGGAGATATTTTAACTAAAAAATTAAATATTTCTTACGACTTAGAATAACTCCATTGTATATCATTTTGTTCGTTTTATGGATATGAAAATGTTACAATACCTCATACAATACTTAAATGTGTAGTAATTTGTTAGATACCAACACATTTAATTTAGTTACCAAATTAGTTGTTAGATACTAACAATATTATGAATAATGTTACAGCAATTTTTAGTGGTGAATATTTAACTAAAAATATTCCTTTCACTATATCGTTAGTGAAAATACTTTTTACATTTCAACTAATTACAGTCTAGTTGATTGGGCTAGTTGCATGAAATGAAAAAAATGATAAAAAGTGGAAATGTTCGGTTTCGGAGTGAAAAAATAAGTTCAAGTACAAATTGCTAAGCATTAAAACAAGTGTAGGTAGATAACGTAAATATAAACGTTCGTTCGTCTGTCACATTATTATGAATAAAAATGTAAAACGTGCAACAAAGGCTTAATAACTACAACAAAGGCTGAACTTTGACCCCTGACTGAATTGATAAAAGCGATTCGAATAAAAATAAGTCACCCATTCTTCATTGTATAATATACAATGAGCCACGAAAGTATTCGGACGCCCTTTAAAATAGAATAACTTTTATAATTCCACCGAACCATTAGTTCACGAAATGATGATGAAATCTTCATCATGTGTATAACTAATATACACATGAAAATAAAAGTACTAAAAAAATGTCTTTTTCATTGCTGCAATGTAACCTTGTAAATTATTTTATTTAGAAAAATCTTTCTTGCATATCATCTCGTAAACCAATGCTTCTAATTAATTATAAAAAATCAGGTCGTTTGGTACAACTATGAAAAAGTTATTCTGTTTTAAAGGGCGTTCGAATATCTTCGTGTGCTCACTGTATGTATCTCGTCGTTTCGATAGGATTCTATTTTTTTCTAGGAATGATTTACGAACGGTAAAACGCAGCGTGCAAAAATTCGTAATGGCCGCAGTTTCGTTGTTACGAAATCGCTGGAAGGGAGCTACGAAGACGATAGTCTTATTGTCACTGCTGAATACGCGTATTGTAGGCAGTAGCTACGCATTGCAGCCACTTCTGTTAGTGTATCCTATTAGGTAGAAGCTTCGATATCCAACGCAGCGGCGCAATTGTCAGCGGTACCATTATCGGGGCAACGCAATTCAGCTTCCGGCATATAACGTTTCGAATCTAACCATTCCGAACGTCCACCATCGGTGAGTTCAGCCTTTAGCGATCCGTCCAGTGCATCCGTCGTTTCATCATGTGTTCGAACTGATTTGTTGTAAACCTCTGCCCCCGCTGTTTTCATAGCTCCAAGAAACTGCCACAATTATCCGTTACCCCTCGCCGTAATTATTATTCTACACGCTACAAAAATGGTTTCGATACTAGGTTTACGAAGCGCTAAACGTAACTGTTTCATAGTCCTTGATGAAAAAAATAAGAAGAACGTGTCTGCTATAATTTCTAGCCACGTTTTAAATAATATTTAACCCAAAGAAATAAATTAAAAATATTAAAACCTAGTGTTATTTTTCAACTTTAGATTTTTCTGGTTTAATTCCCCTAAATTTAGGGGGAATTTCTGTGAGAGGTAGTTTTATATTTGCTATTTTTGTTTTCAAATCAACAATTTTAAGAGTTGCTTTCGCTCTATCAATCTCTATGGTTGTGGTGATCTCACGGACGAAATTGTTCCCATGTGAATTAATCCGTTGCATTACGATTTATTCTGCTAACAATATACAATTTATTTTACTAACAAATGTAATACTAACAATAGCTGTGCATTAACAAAACCAAAGTAAAATTTTATTTTGGTTTAAAGGAAATTTGTAGCATACATATTTATTAGACTCTGTTGAGAATCTTCGTCACGGGTCAGACACGATGTTGTTGTGGAAGGGTTAATTGATCCCTTTAAAAATCGAAAACAAAACATTTTAAAACAACTTGTTTTTCCAAGGAACTTTTATTATACGGTTTCTGAAGTGTTTGTCCCATGAGAATACATTTTTAAAGAGTTCCTAGGAGTAGCACATAGGAACAGGTATTTGCTTGAACGAGACAGAGGAATTTGTCAAGAAAGAAATTTTTAATAACTCGATGTTTGGTTTAAAAGTTATTAAAAATCACAGCTACTGATATCACGAACATTTCCAGTATTTATTCACAGTATCAGTAGTGATAACCTTATCGCGAAAGCACGTGGTGTTATTTTTTGAAAATATAGTTTGCGCTCCTCTGATCACTGACGATAGTCAATCCTGTACTTCTGATTTGGATAATTAATCTGTCAATGTATGATATACGAATTGAAAATATGAATAGGAACCTCAGCAATTAAACACATTTAGTCTCTTCATTTTCTAACATGATTTTTAACAGTCGACTAAAAATATGAATACACACAAACGTGTTTAAATAACTCGATAATTAACCATTTCTTCTTGTCTAATGTGTATAGATTAAACACGATCAACACGTAAATGAATATTTACATCTTGTTTCCAAGTACCGACAAACTAAAAGAATCGCACAATTAATTATTTCGTAAATGATATTAGCATGCCAAATGATGTTGACCACAAAATTAATAATAAATATTTGCACTGTCCACAAGCGAAATTTGTTGAAACATTTCGGGAAAGATACGTACAGCAAAATTCCATTTTTCATTTACATTCACGGCTCGTCATTTATTACTCCACGCTATCGAATAATAAAATTCTGGTGTGCCGCATCTGTACCTATAATGTAATCGATAGTTATAACACCGTGTAATCAGTCTTTAAATCATCGACAAAATTAAACGGTCGATTGTAGTTGAAATGTGCGAAAGATAAGCGGTGTAAGGGAGGCACTGGTTGGTTTGAACAGAGCAATTTTTCCGCGCGATACAATCTGTTTCCGCGTCTGGCAAACTCATATCGTCACTTTCCGGATCAATGGACAGGAGGACTATTAGTATCGAAATTGATAATCGTTTATTCCTTGCAAATAAATACCGCGAAAAATAGGAGCACTCTGATGAAAGATAATTTATAGCTGTTCAAATATTCGGAACAATTTTTCGGTTGTGCTGTGACCTCGTGCGATATGGTAAGACGACAACGATAAAATCATTTTCCGAAATTATAACAGACGCGTGATCGATGAAAATATCATTTACCGACTAATTATTCCGCGTTTGCCACACAAATATCAATTTACTAATATGAACGGATAATGTAAATATTTTTAATTACATATTCACCTTCCATTTAAAGCTCAATAGACTAGGAAAAAATGATAAATCAAGTTTCAAAGGTTCCTTTGTAAAGGGGAAGTTCCAATCTTTTAATCTGTAATGCTTTCGGTAACGAGATAAATTTTTCAGTGTTTTCAAAGGCATTCCGATTAGCATAATTTTGGACGAGATGGTAAAAATAGAGAATTCACTATTTTTTCAAACGAATTTGTCACAGTCGAAATACCAGAAATTTCTCGGGATTATGATAAAATACAAATCAGTGTTTTCAAAGACGTTCCGATTAGCATAATTTTGGACGAGATGGCAAAAATAGAGAATTCACAATTTTTTTTTAAACGAATTTGTCACAGTCGAAATATCAGAAATTTCTCGAGATTATGATAAAATATAAATGAACGTCTACATCCCCGAAAAATGTAACGGATGGAAACAGCGTTTCGGAAATGGTTGGGCAATTAATGACACGTTCTCGCCATAAAATCGCACAATCTGTCCGGTGGCTAATTTCATTCATCGCAAACATTAATCCGCGTGACGAATGTTTCCGTTCATGGAATCGGAAATTGAAACAGAGCTCATCGCGCAAATAGCACTGTAGTATCCCGTTCGCTTGAAGAATGTCTCGTAATATATCCATGTGTCCGATGACAGGGAGACTCGAGGAACAATCTCGCTCTCTTCTCCCCCTCTCTCTCCGGTTATTCTTTCCTTTTTGTTTCCGTCGAAAAAGACGAAGCGGTAACTGCGGAATTCGTCTTACGCCGGACAAATTGGTAGGTAGCAGGCGAATTATTAATTGTCCCCGACTCGTTTTTTGTTTCATTCCAGTGGCAGTTTTCACTGAGGGGACTATCGGGTTTCTCGCTCGTTGACAAGCCACGATAAAATGTCCTGTCAATTTATTTATTAGCCAGTCGCCCCTGACGTGCCGATCCGTAGCCGCGAATTCCATCCCCAACCACGGGTCTAGCAAACCCAGCCACGCGCTGCTTCGACGTTTAACCGCAGAACAACTTTCTGTACATATCGTTTTCTTTTGCGCATGTCCCCGCCGCGCCGTTTTCAATCTGTACTCGCTCCTTTGCGATGCACTTGCAAAAACGTTTTCCACGTTTATTACGTCGATACAGTAACTGCGGAGGTAATTGATCTTTTAACGGGAGAAATCGTCTTGCACGGAAACAGATGTGACAAAACCTTTAGCTAGCATTTCTCGTTTTCAACTGCAGCTTAATTCTAACCAGGTGCAACAGAAATTCGTTCGGTTTCTAATACAAACACGAAAATGGAAAAAAATTAAATAAAAATTTGGTTCTTTCATTAATAATTTTAATAAGTTGATAATAATATATTGATACTTTTAAATCGCTTTTGTTTTTCCACTATTTCATGTTTAACCTACTCAGTTTCACTATAAATAAATTGGCAATACCATTCAAACGTTCAAAAATATTTTAGTGATGGAAGAATTGTTTTGAATTACGGTACAGTTGTTTTTAGCAACGCCTCCGAGCAGACAGTGAATGTCAGAAGGAAGTCAAAATTTTATAATATTTAGGTCCAGTCAATGGACGAATTTTTAACCCAGAAGTGTTATTATAACAATTTTTTTAGTATTTTTAATATCATCTATGAAAAAAAAATGGGTGAATTTTCAATTTGAAAGTATTGAATACTTTTACCATGCTGTAATTCGACGTATTCGTTCGAATAAAATTAATTCGGAATGTATTTGGTATTGTAGTCCTTGGAAAATGATCTACGTCTCTATAATCGCGGTATAATTTGATACGTTCGTTTAAAGTATCAGATTACGAATAAAAGGCAATTAGTCCTTCGCGTAATTATTGTTGGGCAACATATGTGAGCTAATTGGAAAACGCCCATGCGATTCTAGATTTTTCATATTTTAGGTGAAAATGTATAAACATACACGGGACTGTGAAATATTGGTCACGCAGTTTTTTTTCAACAGTGTATCAGTTTTCCATGATTAATTAATCAGTTTTATTGCAATTCAATAACCCACCACGCACCCCAGAGGCTTCATTAAAATATGATTTAATAATTTTCTCATTTCATGCCCGCTAATTCGATCGATTACCGGAATTTCTACTTTACTGTTTCGCTAATATTATTTCTTTCGAAACTGTGTAGTTCGGGATAAGTTAATACAAAGAGTAACATATGTAATCAACGCTGAAGGCATTTATAACATTAATTCTGAAAGAAACAAGTGAAATTATAATTATAATACCGGTAGAATTAAAACAATATATTATAATCCATTAAAACGATTATTATGACATATTAGCTTCATAAATGTATCAATCAGTTGCTCCTCGGATTTAATCAAATTAACATTTACTGACTTTTCGAATTTTCAATTCCAGTAGACATAAACAGATCGAATCAAAATCTGGTGCGGCAATCAGCCCGAATAAATAATGCAAAAACTGAACATTGTGAACAGTTGTCAATTTAAAACGAATTAGCATTTACTGACTTTTCGAATTTTCAATTCCAGTAAACATAAACAGATCGAATTAAAATCTAGTTCGGCAGTCAACCCGAATAAATAATGCAAAACTGAACATTGAGTAAAGTTATCAATTTAAAACGAATAATATTCCTAAAGGGCTAAAAATGTTGTTAAAGCAACATAATATTTGACATTGTTATTTATATCGTTCCGTTGAAAGGATTCCGTCAGATATCGTGAATATATAAAGATAAATGAGAAAGAAGGTGAACGCGAAAAGAATACAATGGTGGAAGAGGAGCCAGCACAAGTTTATGTTGATACATAGCCGGCAAATTAACACATTCTTCTCACTCCACTGGTAGCCTGGCGACAATCGCGAAATAATGCGGGTTGCACGACCGACCGAACGCCCGAAATGTGTAGTTGTTGTGGTTGCTGTAACCCCCCGTAACATCCCCTCCGCATAGTGTCACTCTTGCTATACCGCTATCCACACGCTCTTTTACCTTCCGCCAATTTCCAGAACAGTAGGGGAGATCGAGGCAAATTGATACGTTTTTCAGTTTCCAATTTTTTCTAGCTTCTGATCGAGTTAATTGGTTCGTCAATAATGTATCCCAGGGCTCGAATCAATTCTCGAACTTTCTAATCAGCCATATTAGAATCTACAAAAACGTCTGTTTAGAAATCATGATTTTTTATTAAATCTAGGTGACAATAAAACTTCTTTTTTATTACTGTACAGAAGAAAAACAGACTTTTTAAGTGGTTGGTTTAAGTAACCACTATTTTAGTATTATTAGAGATAATTTAGAAAATGTTAACATTGCATTACATTTAACTATCTCTTTTCAGAAATCATGAATTTAATAAACATGATGTTACATTTAATAATGTTTCAAAAATCATTTATGTAGAAGACAGAGTATATTTTTAGCAGTTAGTATCTTTCTGCTTCGGACGAAAATATTATATATTATATATAAAATAATATTATATATAATATTATATATAAAATATATAAAATCGCCTTTGCTCATTCATATTCTGTGTCATTCTAATAGGTTTCGGTGTTTCACACGAGTGATTATTGCGTTAGGTTTCGAAATCGGTTGCATCAAAGTTACGAATTCACGATTGAAAGCATCCGCTTTAATCGCCTCTAATCTGCTCACAGGAACTGAAAGCGTCAGTACCTCGCTGATTAATTCATCACGAATCAGTAGCCTTTTTTCCCGAAAATGCTTTCGAGCAGAATCGGAAGATTAATTACTGGAATAATACCCGTACTAGACAAATTAATACCAGCTTCACTCTTGTTACACGATTTTACAAAACCGAACAGTTTCTTCTAAGGAATTATTAATTCTATCAAATATTCATTAAATTGTAGTGTCAAAACTTAACAAAGTTCAGAGATAATTCATTTTATCAAACAATTTATTTTCATAAATGGTTCACATTCAACTTTTAATTTAATCATTACTATAATCCTCAAAGTTGAAACTTCGCTGACACAATACTAACTTCATGTAAAAGAGAATACAATATGACAACTTTATAGACCTCCAGAAAATTTATTTTACAATTGAATTCAAAATGTATATCTCTAAGGAAGATTTTTAAGAAAGAATTTTTTATTACCAAGACGTACTATATATATACTTTCTATACCATAATTTCCGAGGTATTCACTGACACCAAACCTACTTGACGCACACTAAAATCCAACTTCATGTAAAAGAGAATACAATATGACAACTTTATAGACCTCCAAAAAATTTATTTTACAATTGAATTGAAAATGTATATCTCTAAGGAAGACTTTTAGGAAAGAATTTTTTATTTCCAAGACGAACTATACATATATTTTCTATACCACAATTCCTGAAGTATCCACTGACACCAAACCTACTTGACGCACACTAACATCCAACTGTAAAAGTCACACAGTCGCAGACGAATTTAATTAAAGACTTACAGAACTTCCTCGGCGGCAGCTTATCATTTGCGTATACGACTGGTACATGTTGCACGATCGTTCGGTTTTCACTATGTAAGAAAAGAATCGGTGTCCATTGCAAACCAGTCAGATTTAATAGCCGTCGACGGCCGCGTCAAATCTGTGTAACCCCGGCTTACAGGAGTCGAAGAATCCGACTTAATCCTCGCCGATAATAAGTACAAGAAGAACAGAAAATTATAATGCGCGCGATTCAAAGAGGAGGCCGAATTCTTAAATGCGCACGGTTACAGAAAACGCGAAATGGCCGATGGTATCGAAAACATTTTCCAGGAGAGAGGACGATTCCCCGTGCCGCTGGCAATTGCTTGAAACTGGGCGTTCCTGTTTCTTGATCCTCGAAAAGGATGAAGGGGGCATCATCGACATCATCCTCTCAACATTGTAAGAAGAACGACCGTTTTTAATAAGGTACAATTAGCGAAGGAAGAGCATTGGAGGAGGCGGTGAACCATTCCTTCCTTTCCTTCCTTTGAGAGAATTTCGCGATCGTTGGACCTCGGCCATAGCCGTGGATGTCGCCAGGTATACGTTTCCAAGGATCGAGCTGACTGGCTCGTAAACCTTGTAAAATATTACATTTGGCGCCACGAGGCAGCCCTCTGCTCGATTCCTTAACCTTACTGCCTGAAAACTGTGCTGTGGCCCCTGTGAGAATGGTGATTAGGCATCCGGGAGCATCGTATTGAATTCTATCCCCACCGGCGAAATCGTGAAACATCGCGATGAGATAATTAAATCCTTTAATAGTATTACCTTCGCGTCCGATACAAAGCCCGCCGACGTATACAATCTCCGCGAAATGGTCACTATATAAATATTTCATCGGCCGTAACGTCGATCCACACGGTCCACGATCGGAAAGAGTATGTATACCTCCGTTTATTTGTGGAGTGTACAAATCGTTGTTTCACCCCGATGTGCCGGCCATCGTCTTTTTTTTTCTTCATTTTTTACGGGAGAACCTTTTTATATTTCACCGATCGGAATCATTAGCGAGATAATGATTCAAGTTCTACATTGCAAATTTGTTGAAGCGGAGCGCGAGCCCGGCAACAAACTATTATAATAAAGTACGCGGAATCGGTCGGCGAATTATTCCAGGGTGCGAGTCGGTATGGCTCTATTTTTCTGATTAGCGTCGCATCCATGTGACGCGCCTACGCTTTCAATTATTTCTCACGAAATAGTTTTATTTTTGGTGTTCTGAACAGTGTTCAGAATTTTTAGGGAAATTATTTATCACGCGATGATTGAAAATATTGAAGAGAAGCCATTGCAACCCTTAGCAGTCAAGGGGTGACTCAGGTGACTCACTGCTAAAAATATTTTTTAAATATTTTGTAACTCGGAAATCAAAGTTTCTTCTGACCTAGAATATTTCCATTCTTTATGATTTTTTTAATTTGATAGATACCACACACGAAATTGATACGATACCTCGTATAATACTTGAATGTTTAGTAATTTATTAGATACCGACATATCTAATAATCTAAACAATATTTTAAATAATAGTACAGCAATTTTTAGTGACGCCTCAAAGGTGTTAATTGTATTATTCTTCACAATATTGTTTACATTATTAAACATGTCGGTATCTAATCGATTTCTCCACATAAAATTAAAAAATCTTATGTAAAATGTTTAATTTATGGATATTTAAAAAAAATGAAGATGGTGTAAAGAATTGTTCAGTGGATCAATGAGGGTCCGTAAAAGAGAAGTAGCCACAAGATTGTCCTTGACTTTGAATTTCAAGGTGAAATATAATAAATAGAAATTGTCTTTGTTTCTAGTACATTATAAACGAGACGATAAAAAAGTTGTTCGTAACCGTAATATAAATCATAGTGGAAAGGGCTTACCGTTGGTTACACTGATATCAGCGCCGTGGAAAAATTTTGTAGCGAACGGCCGGAACGCGAAGAAAACAAAACACCGGGGGGACATCGGCGGATTTTATTCGATACACCCAGTAGAGTGGCTCGGGGCGCGCCAGCTTGATAGTTTCTTGTAAATTGTATTAAAACGCTCGTCTTTTACGACCGTGTCAAACTACCTACACGAGCATCTTCGAGAGCCAAGCCAAAGAGAGTCGCAAAACGAGTGAGGCAGAAAGGGAGCTGGGGAGAATGAAGAAAGAGAGGTGTAACATGCATCGAGAAACACGCAAGCATACCTCTTTTTTCACGCTCCTACATAGACGTATGCTTATTTCGTTATGTGCCAAGCTTTCTATTTAATATCGACGGTTTAACCCTTGCGCGTGTGTCCGTGCTCGTCTCTAACAATATAAAACTTTACTGTTTACTGTAGAGACGAATTAATTTAATATGAATAGTTCAGAGAGCACCGCAACGAGTCACACATTTGTTTCCCTCTTTTTTAATGTTAAACTTCAGGCTATTATATTGCTATCATATTTGACCTCTCTATGTCCCACATCTAATCAAGTCGACGAAGTATTATCGAAATAATTTTGTCATATTTAATTATTTCGATCATGATCCAGTTAACTATCATATCTGACAGATACGAAGGTCGACACACCGCAAAAGGTAGGCTCTCATTCCATTAAAAAAGAAATACCGTTCATAAGATCTCGGAGAAATATGACCTTGGGATGACCTTCACACAGACTTATGTCCCCCTCCAAGTACGATAACTTTCTCCCCGGCTTTTTTAAATAGAGATACTCTATACACATGTACACGACTGTGCAAAAGAGAGCAGCACCCAGTGTAATTATAATATATAATGACAAACAATATCTTTATGTAAAAATTCTGTTGTGAAATTATTGATATATTGCATTTAAAGTATTAGATAATCCGCGGCAACACATATACTCTCAGAATTATTCAATTAAACAGCGGAACCCTTTTCCAAAACTAACTTATTTAATTTTTTACGCTTTTCTATTAACCCTTGTACTGTGCCGGAGTCATTTTGGTCCAAAAAAACATTTAACTACTCAATTTGTACCAATTAAACTGTCAGAATAGCTGTTTCATTGAGGATATCGGAAAAACTAATGTGTTTACACGAGATATCGTCAAAAGTAACTTGTGAAAAATCATTCATTGGAATTGTGAACGACCAGCATTGTCAATTATATAGCAATAAAATCGTCCGTTGTCTGCGGATTAAATATGGCCGAGTGTTTCTTCCTTTTGCACAGCAGTGTACATGTATACAAATAATGAAACCTTTAATTTATTTATGGTGATTATATAGAAAAGGTCTGTGTACTCCGACTTTGTGATGAAATTTTTATTATGTTATAGAGTTCGACATTTTGAATAACTTTTTCCATTTCCAATATAGGGGGTTCGCTTTTAGTTTTCGAGATATTTGCAAAAGACTATCGCTGATACTGTTTTGAATTTTTCGTATTGTTACATACACTGTTTTTTCTCTCATCTCTACAGCGTCAGAATGTAAATAAACGGCGCACCGGGAGAGGCTTACGTTGCCGCGGAACATGCAGGAATACGAAAAATTCAATACAGTATTCGCGATAGTTTTTTACAAATATCTCAAAAACTAAAAGCGACCCCCGATATTGGAAAAGGAAAAAATTGTTCAAAATGTCAAAATCTATAACATATTAAAATTTCATCAAAATCGAAGTACGCAGACCTTTTCTATATAATTACCGATTCGTTTCATAAAAAATAATCGTATATAATAAGGTATAAAACTGTATAAAATAAGGATCGATATTGGAAAAGGAAAAAGTTGTTCAGAATATGTTGCTACCAAACATATTAAAATTTCATCAAAATCTGAGTACGCAGATCTTTTTTATATAGTTACCTTATTTATTTTTAAAATGCTATTCTCATGTTTCATTTTGGAAGAACAATCGTAAAACGATTTTTGCTTTTTCCGATCTAGAATGGACCGTGCATCGCGGGTACACAAACACACAGAATTGTTCGCACGCGCGATTTTCGTACCATGAGACATCCACCCTACTTTAGGTCCCCGCGGCTCGTTTCCCCCCTGTTCGCGCCCTTACGATATTGAATCCCGATTTTATGATGGCCCCGCGAGAGAACGCTCGCGGTGTAAACTTTTATTCGCAAATTTAGAGGAAATCAGACCGATGGGAAGGGTGCGGATCGGGGTCGTGTCCCTACGGGAGGAAGACGAAGGCCAGCCGAGCGTGTCGAGTTATGCACGCTTTTATGCGGAGATAAAAGTATGGATCGAGTGCCGGTTAGTTCAAATGCATACTGACATTAGAATATACGACACACTCGCACCAACGACAGACTTTTAAGACGTTACAGCCGAAATAACGCGGGGGCCTTTTAATAAAACGGACCTCGAATTAACCCCCCTGGACAACACGATATCGAGTTTAGCGAATTGTAAGTATATCGAATTGAATAAATATTTTTAGTAGTTAATAAAGAATGGTTAATGCTTTTTGCGCACCTTTCAATCGTTTGTTAATTCTCATGAAAAGCACTTTCGCAAATTATCAAGTTAAATCGACGTTTCGATCTGTCTTTAGATCGTTTGCAGGATATATTTGAATTGAGTCTGTGAAACACATATGGTATAAAATTTTTATTAATTATAAGGAATGCTTATTACTAATTAAATTCGTTTCCTAAAATAAGTTCAGTACATTTAGTGTTATTACAACACCTACTTCACACCTACTTCTCGCTAGTTACTGATATGTTACCTTTCAGCATAAATACGTTTTCCAAAATTGCCTTCTAGCATCCCGTGTATAAGGCAAGGCCCGCTAGATAGCCTTACCGATGAGTCCTCTATTGAATCTAGGACGAAACATCTTCTTCCTTTTCTTTTCCATTGTTATAAATGATCGAACCAGTGCGCCGCGAATAAATATTTATACTATCTTTAGATAAATTGCGATCGAGAACCAAATTAATTATTTTACCATAACATTGGTATTTACGCAGTTAAAGTGCTGTACTTTTGACTTTTCAAGGTTTGAAATAACCGCAAAATATTGATTAGTTCATGTTCGATCCACTGTTTATGTTTTCTCTTCTTTCTCTATTAACCTCGTGTCTGTACCACAGTAACTTGTGTACCGGCACTGAAACAACATATACTTATACATATACTCCTGTCTCTAATTTTTTCCTAAAGCAGGTTGATAATTCATTACCGTTATTTTGAATTTTGATTTAAATCTGTGTTTCGGTACATTAATATTGAAAACTCTTTTAAAAATTTACAGACGCAGTTGATTCCTATTTCTTTAAATGGGATCGAAACGTAGAAAGTTTAACCAAACTAGCACGATTGCTTTAATTTAATTTTTATTATTTTATACTTCTTGTTATAAGGAATGCTGTTTAGAACAATTACTCACTCGCTTTGTGGTAACATTATACATACTTTTGAATACTGCGAGGCACGTGAGAAGCACATGCTGGTTATCGAGACACTGAGGTAGAGAGTTGACATTTGGCCAGAACGTATCCGAACGTTCGAGGTTATATCAATCGATTGATTCCTTATAATTAATCTTACAAAAGGTTTTGAAAATTGTATACCACTTGTGTTTTACAGACGCAATTCAAATCAATTTTGAAAATGATCTAAAAATAGGTAGAAACACCGATTTAACTTGATAATTTGCAGGATCGAACTGTGCGCCGAAAGCATTAATCATTCTTTATTAACAACAAATACGATCGATAGAGGAAACATATTTATTTTAGTGGTTTATCTTCGGAACAGTTTTATTCGAAGGTAAACGAAAGACTCGAATATTTTGTTATTAGTACACTGCGGATGTTTATGTAAAAATTAAATTTTTCTGCGTCGATTTTATATATTGATAATCCTAGCTTTCTTTCATTCTATTCGTGCTTGTAATTTGCGTCGATTGTTATCTGCGACCGGTTTCTAAATTCCTTATTTATTTATCATATTACCGCAGACCATTCTGTTAAATGATATATAATAATATCAGTCGAGATGAAAATTAAATTATGATTGTACTCATTGCAGGATAAATTGTTTCAGATCGTTATCGCGTCCCTTGACTTTTGCCCCCATACGGGGCATCATCCACGAAATTCAAACAACAAGTTAAATTCGAGTTCCAACTCATTACGTTGAAGTTTATAAAGTCTTTATTGTTTTAGTCAACAATTTTCTCGTATCTTCTACTGTATCTCTGCTCGTTTATATATTTATTGCATTTTATTCGTATACGCCATATAACACTCGCGCCATACACGAGAAATCTTTTCCACGAACCAGTTAGGTTTTCGAGACAACATCTTCAATCTGTTAATAACTGCCGAGATGACGTACACCTCGAGATACGCAAAGTTGTAAAACTTTGTAACTATCTCGCTTGCCGAGAAATAACATCGACTTCTTATTTTGTATGTACAGTCTTCGCCATAAGTAGCAGGATATCCGGTTATTTCAAAGGACACGTCAGTTACGAGTATATAAAGTAATCTCTCGCAATATTATTTTATTTTTCTGTTATCGAACGACTCCGAATAGCTTGCATTTGTTTTAAAAAGTAACTCACCAAACTACAATTACGAAGTAGAATTAATCAGATCAGACCCGGTTCCTTTAATATTCAATCAAACCATGCAAAAATTTCATTGAACCCTCATTCGTCCCTCGTTTCACGACTGAATCTGTCCCTCGATGTCAAATCGACACAGTGACACAAAATAAAAAGATTTTCAATGTTTTTTTTTATTATTGAAATTGATCAGTTAACATTTAAACCTTAGGCATTTCTGTTGTGTGTCGCATTTAAACAAATAAAAGTCACACAAGTTTCTGGAAAATAAAATATCTTTTACCCAAGTCTGCTAAAAGAAAGCATAGAAATTTTCTTCTACCTTGCAAATTTGCAATCTTAAATGGAACTATTAGATGACGTCATTAAGGGTGACTCGTTAGTTCACAATGAAAATTGCCGTTGGTATTGAAGGTTCCGTTAAAGAAAATTTAAAGTGTTTAGCCATAGATTTTCCAAAATTATCACACAAATAGTGTTAAAAAACTGAGAATGTAATTGATCATTTATAAAAGAGACTTGTCAAGGATAATATGAAACAAGTAGAACTATTTTATGAATTTTCAAGTTCGCAAAGTATTAAGCTGGACTCTGAGCTTTCGACCGAAAAACAATTAAGAGGTAGTAGAAGCTCTCCTGAGGAAGGTTTCGCCGGCAAAATCGAGGCTCTCCGCTTAGATTTATAGAGTTTTACCGGCCTTTCCGGCGGAGTTATGAAGAAACATCGTACATGCGAGCGTAGTGGGCCTCGGAATGATCTCGTTGGTTTAGTAGCGTCGATTAGAGGGCTCTTAAAGGGCTTGAAGGGCCGATCCTGAGTGGCTACAAAGTGAAACGTAGAGGATGACTGCAGGTTGCCCTTCTTCTCTTCCTCGTGATTTCTTCTTCTTCTTTTTTTTTTTTTTGCTTCCTCTCTACTCTTTCTGTACATGTCTTTTGAGCTGGCCTCTCGCCGACGCTCGAAACAGACCCGGCAATACAGATACTGAAGCATTAATTAATAGCGACTGCTTGCTCGAAACGGTATTACGGTACCATCGACGGTTATCTTCGTTTTATGGTTACAGAACATTTCGAGGATGTATCCGAGGCACCTTCGAACAGGGCTGTAAAAGCTTTCGGAAGGTGGAGAGGTAGAAAATCGTTTTTCTTTCGTCCTTTGTATAACCCTTCTCTGAATGTGTTAGTTTACGTTTTATCGCCTTTGTTCGCTTCGTCCTGCGCCTTTATGTTTCCTCCGTTTCTTCGTTTTGCCATTTTGGCTCAGGGGGTCGCGTTCCTACAGTTTCGAAGAATTTACGAAATTTTTTACAGCACGGGGACTCACAAGAGAGAGAGATGCACTCCTCCCGATATTATTATATTTTTCTGTGGTTCAGTGTTTCAGCTTTCGTTGTTTAAAAAAGATGTTCTTAAAGTAGCTTATACAAGAGCGTGCTTCATAATTATTTTATTTAAATATAAATTAACAAAAATTACTACACTCAACTTATATAGATTTTTCAATTTTAATATATGCTCAATGTCTAATAATTATTTATTATTGCTTTAAACTAAGTGGTTTATATAGCAAGTACAGTAATATTATATTGACTTATATTTAGTCCGTGTTACATTGTTTTTCCTTTTTTTTAAATTTTTACGTAACATTGTTTGAGAAAATTATAAATCATTTACAGCCCTTCTATAGCAGGTTTGCATAAGAAAGGAAGGTAATTATATAGAAAAGGTCTGCATACTCCAATTTTGATGAAATTTTAATATGTTATGCAGGCAACACATTCTGAACAACTTCTTCCTTTTCCAATATAGGAGGGTTTCAGTTTTAGTTTTTGAAATATTTGAAACAAAATATCGCAAATACTGTATTGAATATTTCGTTGCAACAGGTTTACGTTGCCGCGGAACATGCAGGAATACGAAAAATTCAATACAGTATCAGCGATAGTCTTTTGCAAATATCTCCAAAACTAAAATCGACCCCCCTATATTGGAAAAGGAAAAAGTTGTTCAAAATGTCGAGATTTATAACATATTAAAATTTCATCAAAATCGGAGTACGCAGACCTTTTCTACATAATTACCGAAAGAACTAATGCAAAGGGGGAAACGGTACTTGCCTTTGAGAAACTTTGTTTCGAGTGTGCTACGTTCGTTTTCGTAATCTGGGTATTGCCATATAACATGATTTAGATCTTGAACTTCTGCTCCGCATTGGCAGGATGAAGATCGATGTCTAATGGAAGCATCTTTATAATTTCAATAATTGAGAAATAAAAATCGTGAAACCGGTGAAGAATGTTGATTTTACTATCTATCTAAACTGAATGGATGCTTTCGAATTGACTTGCATTGAATCTCGAAAAGAATAAAAATTAAACATTTCGATGGTAAAAGATAAGGATTTTTTGATTTGAGCTGCATTGAATCTCGAGAAAAACTAAACATTTTCTGCATGGCGTCAATGGTGAAAGATAAGAATTTTTCGATTTGAGCTGCATTGAATCTCGAGAAAAATTAAACATTTCCCGCTTGACGTCGCTGGTGAAAGATAAGGATTTTGAGATGGCAGGTTTACGAGCGAAAGAAGTAGACAGGCACAGTTCGATCGGTCGATAAGGGGATCGGGGTGGGGATTCCTATTCTTCTCTGCGAACGAGCATTCCTGGAGGATTGAAGAAGGGCTCGTTAAATTGGCTATGAAACAGTGGCACACCGCGGTGGTTCAGCAATCATTGGCAGGGTGTCGGTATCAAACAATTAGCTAAAATCCACCCACTCTAGTTAACCCGTGGTAGGAAGGGATAAGATATGAGGGGGTTCGGGTTGAAACCGGTTGTACCAACTAATATCCTTTAGTCTTATCCTTATTATTATCCTCCCCCTTGACTGCGCTTTAAGCGCGACTACTTCTCGGGCTACAAGGCGTTCCTATAACCCCCCGGTTGCCTTACAGATATTAAAGCGCATCCTTAGCCCTAATTTTAGCGACTAATTTTATGCGAGAACACCGGCTGATCCTTTAAACCGGCGATTGCCTTCGCTTAAACGGCGCACGGTGAAATTTAATTTCAGGAACGACGAGAGCCACAATTGCGGCACGATAAATGTTTCACAAGTACATCTCTCTGATCAATTATTCGCTTGTTTTGCCGAGCGTAACAGGTAATCGGCTTGAAATTTTGCTTCATCCTACTATTCGAGAAAAGAACATGATGCCTAACCGGAATAGTCTCGTGAAAACCCTAACACTATTAACCCTGTCTTCTCCTATTTACTTCTATCGTAGAATCGTTGTCATATCAATTAATTATAAAAAAAAGTGTCCATGTAAATATCCATATGATAGAACGCGAAGCGTTTCACGCTTGGAGTGCCCAGAATATTTTGCATGTAGTTTGTTGGGCTTCAGCAATTTATTTTACAATTTATCCAAGAAGTATTGGAACTTCTTTGAAGTATTAAAGCCAGAACTCTCTAATTTCTATTTTTAATTTCTTAAACTCTTAATTTAAGAATACTTTTGAAGTCCACTGCAATTTTAGAAATCGACGAAAACGATTGTGGATAGTTAAATTATTGGAGCCACAGCATGGAAAGTATATTTCAAATAAAATTGCATTCACCCTGTCTAAAACCAATGACGATGGATACGTGTTTAAATTAATTTTACGATTGGTATTAAACTAACATTATTTGCTACTTTCCAATTTAACAGTCAAATTTTTGTTCTCATCGGCCCGAATGTGTTCAGCAACGTTAATCCCATATGATTATACGAGTTATTATTATTTCGTAATTTTCATGTTTGATTACGAGGGATGATTAACGCAGGTTGGTGGCGTGCGGCATCGTTTACTATTTTTTTCTTTTTTTGAAAAAAAATCTGTATTTCCCTTTGATATTTGCAAATGGAAGAATGTGATTGAATCGTGGTCAGCCGATCCGGTTGAAACGATCATTCATGCGCGCAACAAAAGAAGCAACTTGTCAATGAATGGCTTCCAGTAATTCTCAATTTTGCAGTATTATGGGTGCTGTTGCGAGTCTTATTCTATCAATCGAATGATTAATTTATTCGATCCATCTGAACGACGTTATGCATCCACTCGTTATGCAGCATTTCCCGTCAATAAGTAGATTATGCGGATTGTTAATGACCGTAAAGCGGTACAGACCGAATAGGATGGTTTACTTAATCCGTAAAATATTATTATTATCCCCGGCATAGAAGTCGCAATTTTGTGGAACGTTCTGAATTATACGCTCGAAAATATTCGCCATACCGAATAATACTTATTGTTCTTAAATTATTAAATCGACCGCATTAAGTCATTCCGCCACCGGTGAAATTTATATTTAACACATGTTGCTATTGAAATTTTCTCTAATAATAGTAATCGTATCCACGGGGCCGTGTAATCGCTTAATAAGCACGTTTTATACGGTGCACGGTGCACATTAACAATACGTGTAATTTTTCTAAACTTACAAATATATATATATATATACAAACAAAGTGAAAAGCAATAAAAAGTAAATGCATTACTTTGAAACTGCACGGAAAATTTATATATTGAAAGAAAACAATTACAATATCGGTAACTAAAATCACTTTTCAAGTAGCACAAAAAGAAAATGCTATGATATAATTCCAACTAAATCCATTAACATTTTAAAGAATAGTATTTAATAACAGTTGTACAGAAAAGTATTCGTTTAAAATCAATAGAATGTAGCAGAAAGCAAATAGAAAAGAACAAGTAAATGTACACTGTTCGAACTTCACGTTGTTATAATCGTTAGCGTGAACTTTTATAAGTGAAACAGGAATTTCGGGGAAATCAGTTAGACGGCGGATTGAATTTCGCTGAAATAAATGTTTGAACGTTTTTGATTTTTGGGCTTGAAACAATATAAAGTGGAAATACAACGATTACTTAATGGGACATTAATGTTACTTGCGTACGGTGCACTTGTGTAGAATTATAATAATATTGATGTTGGCCAGCATAAAGGTTTGATTGTTCACGTTCACAAAACGTGTGCATAAAACCGCAGATACTGATCCTGAATAATATTCTACGGGTTTAATGGAATCTGTATGTTAATTAATTTCAGGCACTTTGATTGTCATTGTATGCGTACCTCTTTAATTTTATGTCCCATCTTCCGCGTTTTATGTTTTAAATCTGCCCAATTATACTGCATTACAATAATGCAACCGAAAAACTTATTTTGTTGCAAATTTACATTTATGAGAGCAATTTTGGGGGCTCTACTTGACGTTTCGCATATTAATGCGTCGTATTAATATATTCGTCTGTGCGTTTGTACAGTTTTGTACGCGGAATTATAAATAGCTTTCCCATGAAATTGAAAATGAGTAATTTAAGAAGAGGCTTTCATGTTTACCGTAATTTCTCTGTGTCGCAGTGCCGCGACGTGTCATTGGAAATACACCTTGTTTAATTGTATGGTTGGCCTATCAATTTTATTTACTTTCGCCTCCCAAATATATATTATTGTCCTGGATAATCTAAACTAATTCTTCGTCAAATGTTTTGAATCTACACAAAATTTACGTCCCACATTTTGATTCCTTCTTGACTATTTCAATGATGTTTCGTTAAAGAAAAGTTTCATACAATGATATTTATTTAATGAAATAATTATTTCTATTGTTAAAATAGACATATAAATCCTAATCAATTACATATTTGACATATCGTATTCAAGAATGAATGTTTAGATTTCTCTCTCTCTCTCTCTCTCTCTCAGCAGCAAATAATAACTGTGTCATCCATATTTCTTCAGCCACGAAATTGTTTTTAAATTATACACATATGTCAATCCTAATTACTTTTAAACTAATAATAATCTCTCCTTTCTTAACTATTTCAGTGATTGAAAAATAATGTACTTTTAAATTTTTTATTTCACCTACTTATTTGTGCTTAACACCGCGTCCTATTTCCTACTAGAAGATTGTAAAACAAGTTTGCCATCATTGTGTCTCTAATGACCCGTTAAAAAAATAAGAGAATCGAGATAGAAAGGATCATTTGAAAAAGAAAGCGAGGCAGATTACAGTGAACGGATCACCGCAATTGCAAGCGTTCGTCGGCAAGCGTGAAATCGTTGAACAGTGTTAGGTTCTCGGGGTTTACAGAGGAACCGGCAGGTGTTCCAAAAACCGGAAGCCTTTAGAAGCGCCGCTACATTCTGCTCGATGTACCGGCAAATTCGAAGTCCGACTTTTGACTGTATAATCCCTGGCCTGGTCTTCTTTATATGCCTCTGGGAAAGTCCTTGTGAACGGATTTACTGAATAACATACCTCTGAATGCAGAACGCCCCGATACTATGCTGTCACTCCAAGCAACCATGAACGGGCGTCCCTGTCCCATTCAGCTTCGATGAACGCAGTAAGAGTTTTTACGTTTTCACGACTTAGGCTTTCTAATGGCAATACCGGCCGTCGCTTTCATGTATACGTGAGACGTATCCTTCTCGAAATGTATACCCCATTTCCGTAATGGAACAATTCACTTCTGTCGCCTGATCTCTGCCATTGCTCTTTTCATCTGTATTAAATCTCGCCTGTATTAAACTCTGTCTATCGTTCATTTTATATGACAGTATCTCTACAGTAATTTGTACATTTCCTTCTCTATTGTCTCTTTGTTTTTTTTTGTATCAGAGTGTGTCAATTCTTAAATCATGCATCTTTTCTTGTATTTCTTTATTTCGTCAATTAATTTACTTCTACAGTTAAAGGAACACTGAATTTAATGAAATAGTAATAGTGTACTAATAGCAATTGATACACTGACTCAATTAGACTTGTTTCATTAAATAAACAATAGCGAATAACATTCAATTCTATACATTCTAACATTCGAAATGAAATTATATTCAATCACCGAAACTGCGAACTAATCGATATGTGATATTACATTCGTAGAGGTATACATGACCGGAGTTCAGTGATTAAAATGCTCCTATGACAATTTATCAATTAATGCTGTGATCCATTTTTTCAGCACGATAACTTTTACGAGCACGTATTAATTGATTGAGAAACTCACGAATAAGAATGAGTACATTTGACGCGTCAAAAACAATACATCGATTTTCGCTGTGAGCGCCACGAGTTAACTTGCACGTAACAATTTTCCAGTAAAAAACTTACTAAAAAAATGCACTAAAAAGTATGAAATAATTTCTATTACATTTTGTACGAATACACACCAACTGTTGATAAAATTGATTAAAATAAAATATTAAATACCCTACTAAATGCAACACAGTCTTTTCAGAGGCGGCGCAAAATTGAAAATTTTCGACACTGGATATTACGAAAGATTGTATTGTATTTAATATTTAATTTTAATCAATTTTATTAACAGTTGGTGCTTATTCATACAAAATCCAATGGTAATTCTTACATACTTTTTAGTGCGTTTTGAAGTCGGTTTGTTTTTTATAAAAAAATTTTATTTCACGCTTTTTAGTGGAACGAGCAGAATTTTTGGAAAACCGTAAGATGGTTTTTTGGTTTTATTGGTTAGGTGACGTACAATAAAAATCCAAAAAAATGTTTACAGAACCAGTAATAGTTAGGTTCCGTTTTCATCTTTGAGTAATTCGTGTCCATGAATAAAACGAGGTCTATGGATGAATAGCAGCTTTTTGTTTAGAATAAATGACGCAAAGAATGAAAAAATGAAAAATTTGTTTTCAATGGACCAATCGGGAGACATACCCTACAAAATGCAGGTTTCGTCCTGATTGGTCCATCCATCTTTGAGTAATTCGTGTTCACGAATAAAACGAGGTCGATAGATGAATAGTGCCTTTTTATTTTGAATAAATGTCGCAAAGAATGAAGAAATGTAAAATTTGTTTTCAAGGGACCAATCGGGAGACATACCCTACAAAATTCAGAAGGTTTCGTCCTGATTGGTCCATCCATCTCTGTGTAATCAGTGAACACGCATAGAAAAGAAAAGTCCACATAGAGATGAAATCGAGCAACCTCCTCCTGTTTAGAAGTCGGTTAAAAATTGCATTATCTACCGTAACGCCGAGGACTGACGTCAACAGATTCGTTCAAATAAAAACGATCGCTGTCCAACGAAATTCTCATGAACAGTATCTCTGATATAATTTTCACAAATATTTCCGCGCGCAGATTGAAACGACATAAGTAGATTTAATTGAATGCGTTCTGCGCATCTACTAAGCACCCCTAATGCCCGTCTCATGAAGCGGCACAACCGGCTTAGAGCTCCCACCGACTGTATATTTTGTCTGACTGACTTTGACTAGCTGACTGACTGACTTTCATGCGAACGAACGATACAAAAGCACAGCTTCATGTGAGCCTACATATTAGTGGATTTATATACAAAGTCATTCATGTCAAGCAAACACCCGAATATCCCTGGTCAACCTTTCGTCCTCCTTTCCGCTCCCCGTCGGTCTGGTTCGCATCCATTCCATCGCTGAAAACCGGGTGTGCGTCACGTACCGGAACCCTCTGCCGCGGAAACCACCCGGTAATCTTGCTAATACAGATGTCAGTGGCTTATGCACGAAAAGGAGAATACATCTCCCATTGATGTTTAACGCCACTCCGCTTCCTTCCCCTTTCCTGACACTCTCATCCTTCAAAGCTGCCCGACTATCGTTCTTTCGATTTATAGCCGCTCGAAGACAATTTTACCACGCTTATATTAGCTTGTCATTAGCGACAAATGAATTTGAAATTGAAACTTTAAACTTAGCTCAGAACTGTATAACAATGTAATATTTAAAAAAAAAGAATGATTATTTGTAAAAACTGCGTTTACGAAATAAAGAAATATTACTGAATACGCTCGTTAGTGAGGTCTAAAAAGTAGAAAATAAAAAACTTTTTACAAATCATGCTTATACTAAAATACACTATAGTGACTATAAATAAAACCGTGGAGCACCCACGGAGATTACGTTAGCTTATAGTCACTAATGTCTAAAAAAAATTAGTTTCTCCTTTTTACTGCATTTTAATATAAGCCTGGTTTTGAACAAGTTTCTTTTTATATATTTTTGAATATGCCACGAAATCAGGACGACTTATTCTGCTTCTTCATATACGAATCAGCTAGGTCTATCTTTGCCCAAAGTATAAAGAAAAATTATACCACTAAGGTTCACCTATTAGGTCGTTACATATGAAATGACCGATTTCAGAATGTCATCAATTGTCGAATGCCACTGTAACAGCAAATATTTTACCTTTTGATCTCACGAAGTTACAGACAAAAATCAGTTCAGCATATACATCGTTTGAAGCTACGAAGCTAATGTCTTTTAAGTCCTACCTTCAATTTCTATCTAGATGCACAATTTTACATGAAAAAATAAAGTATATTTCAATATCTATCGTTGTGCTCGTCCTGTACCATTTTTATAAGAATTCAAATTTTTATTGTAGCATGAAACTCGTAATTTATTGACAGAACATCAGAACGGTGCAACCAGCAAGTTTTATTTTCAGAAAAGTTGTGTTTGTTTAGAATTACCGTTGTGAATCGAGCATCTCGCATGCAACGACCTAATAAAATGACATGGTGAAAATTGAAGTTGATTGGCTCCGGAGCCGTTCGCACACACGGGCTCGTAGGGCACATTCAAAGGGTTAAGACTGCAACGAATCGTCAGAGTTGATCGTTGCGGCGCAAGACGCCAGGATGAGAGAAGAAGAAAAAAAGTCGTCGGCGATGCACCGGTGTAACATCGACGGGGTCTATCTACAAATCTCATTGGAGGCTGCTGTTAGCAGGGGTGCCGAAACCGCTTTCACCCTACGTTTTAACTCCTCCCTTTCCCCGCCGATTCCCTGAACACAACCAGGCCAAGTCACCCTGACGGACGAGCACAGGCCGGAGCCACTATTAGTTCGGTTCCGATGGTGCGCTAGTCAGTTACTCGGTACGACGCTTTTCGACCCTTCGGTGTTGATCCGTCCGCGAATGGTCACTTAGAGGTCGCGCGGTAAATGGCACGCAATCTCCTACTGCACGGGACATAGCCCGCTGGAATTTCCAGGATGTATCACAATCTCAACCTGGCCTTCCTCTGGAATCTGCACTGTGAGTAACGCAAACGGTGTTACGGACATGCGCGAACTTATTTGAATGATTCGCGAGCGAGCGTCGATGCGCGAACACGATCCAACAGCTGCATTGTCCTCGTTCGTTGCGATTTGAAACAATTGCGCATTGATTATTAGATGAGAGTGTTGCACCTCTGACCAGCTTTGTTTCTAAGATTTTTGAAAATTTTCTTCTCATTGAAAAGTCACATTTAATTGTACGAATCTATTCTTTAATGTGTTAGTTATCTTGTGTTACGATTTCAAGATGTCACGTTTACTCGAAGCCTCTTGTTTACCTATTTTTTCCAATCAATACCAAGTGGCCGAAGGAACAACATGGTGTTATTTATTTATTTATGGTTCATTTTAATGTGGTCACATCAACAGCTAATTCCTTAGCTATATACCACATGGTTTACAACATGGTGTTGCACTTTTGACCAGAGGTTAGGTTAGTGTTATCAGGTGGTTGTAATAAAAAATATATATGAGTTCACAATGATAGATTATTGGCTTTAAAAATTTATAGTAAATATAAAAAGCTTGAGAATCTCCACCAAAAGTTAGTTGGTCTCTGAACCCTTCCATCAATAGCATTTCTAGGCTTTCTAAACAATCATTTTTTAAACTGTCCGGGTTGTTTTGTTTAATGCTAAGGGGCACGCCTCTTGGTACTTATTATTATTTTTCTCTGCTCCAATTTGTTAACTTTTCTGGTGTGTCTGTCAGCAGCCTGGATTTTTTCTTCCTTGCTTCAGCTTTTGGGCGAGGTCTAACAGTTTAGGTACATTACGTGATAAGAAGAGTCACTAAGAAAAATAGTACCTTGGTCTTAAAACATATTTTAACTAGCCTAATTGACTAACTGACTTTTAAGTTAGAAAGTGTTACTTTTGCGTGAACTATTGAATTAAAACTTACTGTTAAGACCAAAGTTGTTCAGTAGGCCTACTATTTATTTAAGCTGGTCAAACACTAACGATAACAGTTTTTTTTCAACAAAACATTGCTTTTCGTTATTGCAGGACCATTTGACATGATGTTGTACCTCTGATCAAAGGCACAACACTGTGCTTGGTCACCATTATCTTTCATATTCCTGTAAAGAAGTTATGTTTGCAAATTTAACCCTTTCGCTGCGTAGTGTATCATATGTGATACAGTTACTATATGTATTTTTCTAAAAATGAGACCTACTTTCAATTTTTTCATCCCCATTAAAAAAACAATGCAGTGAAGGGTTTTAGTAACCCTAAAACTACAAAGATTATAAATAATAAAACGTACTCAGGAAAAATACAAAAAATAATGTATACTTCTAAATTGTGAATGTTTTCTCGAAAATCGGTATCAATGGCTCCAATCGGAAAGATTATGCCACGGGGTGTACAGCACTCTCCCCTACTGATTGATAAATATGAGGAAACGTGTTATGGTGAGACATTCAAATGGGAATAGCTAAAATGTCTCTTTAAAACAAAATGGTTTTCGAGAGAAAACAAAAAGAAAACTCCCTGTACATTCGACACAGTAGACAGCTCGCGAATTCCATCGTCACATCCGTTCACCTGCGAAACGAATCGACTTGCGAAACGAGTATAAACTAAGCGCGAGCCAGAGACAGTCTCATTCCTGCTGTTTTATGATGTCATAATTAAAATGCGAGTCACAAGAAGACGGGGCTCAGATTAGCTGATAGCACTTCGCATCGGGAAGGTGGAAGCTAATTTATGTAGAGGAGAGAAAAAAGAAGAAGAGTAAAAGAGCAAGATGGAGAAATAAAAGGACGAGTTGAAAAAGATAGTCGGGAGTGGCAAAGAAAGAGGGAGTTATGGTATTTATGGTGGAGGCTCTACGTATGTATCGACGCATTATGGGGTCCATGATATCAAAGAAGCCGCCTTTACAACGATCCATATACCGTTTACAACGTCTGAAATCTGACATCTATATAAGAGTTCTACAGGTCGCGTTCGTGTCTCGCTATACGTTAGCCAATACGCTCAAGCAATTCACTATCGACGGATTAGCATCGTCTTTCTCATCGCGAAAGCACGCTTTCTATACAATTCCATGCAACCGCCTATTATTCCGCGAATCCTCGAACATATCCGATCATCCTGCAACTCCAATTTATTTACGTCCATCAGTACTGCAAACTGAGTATTTCGCTATCTCTCGACGCGAGTTGATTATATTCTATCTGTATCATTAATATGTATCGTATCATTAATTTCTATCTGCATTGTAAAACGTCATTATTTATGTGATGCGCACACTTCAACGGATTCGTTATGGAGAAGACATAATGTTCGGAATATCGACGCGTCGAAAGAAACTGATATCGTTCTCGTTGTAAAGTAGCAGGCTTTTGTTTGATGCGCCGAGTTCGTTTAATGTTATTGTTTCGCATAATTGCTGGATGGAATCATTCAGTTTTTTTATAATGTGCTGCGCACACTAGTTCACTGTAATTTAATCGACACATATATCCTCGCGAAGTTAATCAAGTTATTCGCGAAGTTAATGAAGCCATTTCATTGGAAGTATTCGATTCGTTCAGCTGCGAAGTGCTTACTCGCATTCGCGAGAGAAATATCTTTGTTCGACGATATCGATTTGAACAATTTTTTTGAGGTAATAGCTAAGATCCTAATCGTATGTACAAATATTAGTTAATAACCTGTAGGTCCCGTCGCGAAATAACTCTTAATAAAGAATCGTGAAAGCGACGTTAAATAAATAAAAAAATATATTAGTTGCTCGACAATTTCTAATAAATGGAAGATATCTGCATTCGAAGTCTGGGAGAAACGATTTGCTGTTTTACTGAATAGTTACCAGAATTTTGACGACAGCTGCTTGTAAAAATTCATAATCATGGATCAGATGTGTCTAAATATATCTGCAAAGTTTTATAATAATATTATGTTCAGTGTATTTTTTAAAAATTGACAAATTCATTTTTATATATCAACGTAGACACGAAACTGAAAGGTTGCAGACGCTATTTATGTAAATTTTAAATTTCGCTTCTTTTTAGTTTTGTGTGTTACATTAGAAATCAATCTATCACCTAATTAATTATGTCAAAGTACGTTCAAATCTGCCATCTAACTGCGAAATTCTGAAAAAATTTTAAAGCAGATTCAACTTGGACTTGTTTGAAAGCATGGAGCAAACTGTATCAGCAAAACAATCGAGAGAAGCCGTCAACGTCTTGATACAACAGAAAAAGAAAGTATCGTATATGTGTCGGATTGAAATACAATTTAAAGGATAACGAAGTTGATATCTCGAGTCGGATTGTTACCGGTTTTGCAACAAAGAAACACGCACTGTTCGAACTATAATAATAAAACCGGACACTATCGGTCTGGTTAGTCCTTCGCACGCCCCCGTTGTCGTTATTACTATGAGGACAAGTATCGCGAATGCTTTGGTAGCAATACACAACTTGCCGCGCCACGTTCAAGCTGAAATAAGGACCGGACAGCTTGTATTCGATAAATACAGTCACCGATCGCGAGCACTGGAAGTTAAAAACGACTCGCATACTTGTTTTATCAAACCGTCGAATCGATTTCCCGTTCAAACGAAAACTAACGACGCGGTGAATTTATGTTCATGAGCGTGATCTTTTTCTCCGTGTAGTACCTCGAGGTTATTACGAAAAGTTCGTTACGTGGGAGGAAATTGAGGTGCGGGGACTTTAACGCGTACACGAGAGGTTCACAATCTGGTAATTTGCTTGGAGACTGTCAAATTTATTTTATAAACGTTGCTATTTATAGTCACCGTACGTGATATTCAGGGACACTGCGACTTTCTAAATTAATTTCATATACACTTCCACATTTAAAATCGTACTATATAATATTCGAAAACGACTTTAATTTAATTTTATTAAAATTATATAATAGTCCGACATTCCACGATTTTCTTCTATCAGATTACGGTTAAGAATTGAAAATTTTATAGGACTTGTTTGTCAAGTTATTAACAATTGTTCTGAATAACACACCGTCAGACAAAACTTTTAACCGAATAGAACATTGAAAGAAATTACCATAAAATTAATGCGACTGAACGTCAACACTGATCGCTTCTATGAACAATATAAATGAAACGACACTTAGCGCGTTAAGTATGGCAGTGATAAGAAGGACAGCGGTTTCCGATGAACGGAATGAACTGCGACCATCGTGTTAAGCAGTAATAAATGTGTCCCGAATTTTACTGGCACAGTTAAAGAAACATAAAAATGATGCTAAGCACAAAATTAACTAGATTACAAAGTAAAATTAAAAAACTTCATTATATTGGGTCTATAACTTAAAAACCGGAATTTTTTTAGGAAATTTGAACATTTATTAAAGAAAATCTTGTATAATTCTGTTATTCAAAGTATAGTCCATCGGAAGTTACAACATTTCCTCATCTTTCTGGCAATTTGTGGATGCCATCCCAAAAAACCGGTCATCTTTTGAATCAAAGAACGAACCGAGCCAATTTTTGATGCCTTGGACTGAAGTGAAACGTATTCCGGAAAGTGCATTCTGCATCAACCGAAACAAATGGTAGTCAGAAGGCGCCAAGTGTGGACTATATGGCGGGTGGGGCAGAACTTCCCATCCGCTATTTTCCAAATAGTTTTTAACGGGTTTAGCAACATGCGGCCAAGCATTGCCAACGTTGGAAAATTAATGTCTCGTGTCTGATCTCCCAGTCTGGCCGTTTTTCCTTCAATGGTCTCTTTAAACGAATCATTTGTTTTCGGCGATTGATTCCGCAAGCTCTTCTTGTGTTTGACACGAGTTTTGATCGAGTAACGCTTCCAATTCTTCATCTTCAAACTTTTTCGACTGTCCATTCCGCTCTTTGTCTTTGATATCAAAATCGCCACTTTTTAAGCGTTGAAACCACTTGAAACACCGTGTTTTCGCAAGAGCATGTTCGCCATACAATTCCACGAGCAAACGATGACTTTCGGCTGCAGTTTTCTTTGCAAAAAAGTGATTCGGTTCAATTTTCAAAATTTTCCATGATTGAAAAAAATATGATGCGCACAAGTGAATCAAACACTGTTGACTGATTTTGCATGTTATGAATAGAGCTTCAAAATTACGTGCATGTAAATGATTTGCTACAGCGAATGCACAAATGTTGGCATCTAGTTTCAAATTCCGGTTTTTAAGTTATAGAGCCAATATATTAAAGTGATTAAAAGCGATCGCAATGCTGTTAGTAAATATCGAACACTGAGACTGGTAGAAAACGCACAAAATTCACGCAACCCTCGTCGCATTAAGGAGGACAGTGGTTGCGGGTGCATGAAACAAATTAATAAAAGTCTCTGGAAGTATTCCAACACCTTTCGGCTATGCGGCACTTGGGATGAAAGGTTCTCGCCGACAGGTGGTACGTCCGTAGGTGCCGGAACGTAACACGGCTAACGGATATCCTCCTGTGCATACCTTTGCCCTCTTTCCTCTTCTCGCGCGCTCTCTCTGTATATGCTATTCAGGCGTAACGGAGAGTTTAATTAATATTCGCACAGTGGGTTGGCCCGTTTGATTAGCCCTACGTTGCGCGGCTTGATGGGCAGGCATGCATCCGCGTAGAACGCACGTAGGCAGAAACCGGGTACGGGGTGAACGATAGTGAGAGAGAGGGTGGTAGAGGGAGAGTCGGGAAGAGGGAGAAAGAGAACCGATAGAGGACGAGAGAGATAGAGGGTACACAGGGTGGTAGAGAAAGGGGGTGGGAAGAGAAAGAGAGAGAGAGAAAGGCAGACACATTCCGAGAGGCTACGTACCAACTGTAATATCACAATCATAACCAGACCCCTCGTCAGTCCGTCCATCCGTCTGTCTGCCAAAACGTCCTCACGCTTCAGCGATATCAAAGAACTGACCGTCGTTCGTGACGTTTACGCTACGCCCACGGCACGCTCACGTGTCCTGTTTGTGTTCACAAGTTTTGTCCTTGTGGGAAATTTATAATTCTTGGAAAATCCAATGCTCGCCGACCCCTGGAACATTGCCCGTGCACGCCGATATCACGGAAACATGACGTAACAATGTTGCACTGCACCGTGACATGTCCCGTTTTAGCGTTGCATTTACTTTTTACAAAAATACTCGTGTAAAGTATACTTACATATTTTTCAGAATCTTTTGCTCATCCGTCGTATCCACAGCACGCGAACATGTCCGAATTATTGTGCCCGTCTTTCGAAGACAATATAATTTTAATGCTTTCGGCGCAACGGTTCGATCAATTTCTACATCAAATAAATATAGCTGAAAGAGGCATGAAACGTTATGGTTCGAGTGTGAACCTAATAACGTTTCCGATTCGGATTTGAATCAGTCAGACAATTTCGATTTCGAAGACAATTTTCGAGGTGGAAAACACCACGCTTCTATAAAATCGCTAAACATTAGGCAACACGTTTTCGGAAATCGTGACAACGAATCAGAAGAAATTGCTCCGATCCCGATGGAAATGGGTTTGCGATCTTAACCCATTCGGTCAAGGCATCCTCGTATAAGGACGTAAAAGAAATCGTAATTTCATTCAAAGCTTAGCGAAGCCATGACTTTTTTCTAGGAATAAATAATTCGTGACCGAAGGGGTTAATGTATTCGATCAAGACTTTGACCGATTGAAACAAAAAATGATTTATAAGGAGATAGTGCTTCTTCAAATTATTGATTTAATTCCACTGAAGCTAGGAGT
This sequence comes from Lasioglossum vierecki, assembly GCA_028455595.1. Lineage (NCBI taxonomy): Eukaryota > Metazoa > Arthropoda > Insecta > Hymenoptera > Halictidae > Lasioglossum > Lasioglossum vierecki. Next base: position 11,419,487 of record CM052336.1, read on the forward strand.
GGACGTATCGTTATAAATACGTCATTGACGACAGAAGACGATGCAGGCAATAGGATTTCCTTGACAGTTTCCCACTCCTCAATCTAATGTCCTTCCGGTATACCCCCGACCAATTAACGAACGCTACGATTTCCCACCCTTAAGTACTACGCAGTACTATTTTGATCGCGGTCGGAGTAGCGTCTTCTCGTACGCTGTCACGATTTCGGAAACTGTGCTGTGTAGTGCTTAATGAGTGTGTGACTTGTGTGAAAGAAGTGTGGTGTTCTGTGCTTCACGATTATCATGGCATATTCGCAAGCAGTGTCCTGCGGATCCGACGGAGGAACAGGAGATTCTGAAAAACTTGTAAGTACTTCGCATTAGTATTTAATAATGCAGGATTTATATTCTTTCAAAAATTACTTCAAATTGTGCACAATCAAGTTTTGCAACTTTAACAGCTTATATCCGAATAACTATTTGTTCGCGACACATATTTCCTTTCAATCTTCGTCGCTGAGTAAAAGTTATTGACGTAAAAATTCTATGATCATCATTTTTTTTATTGTAAACAATTTTCTAGAGGTGTACATTCACCTCTAGGACGCATGACCATTTATACAAAATTTTCTACATTAATTTTAACAAGGAGGAGCCAGATAAAAATTTCTTTTTTCCTTCATAATTTTAATCAGTCGAAAATAATACATTTCTAAATTCTCGTAATGTATCCTTGTTTTAAATTACACTTTTTATTTCTGTCATAAATAAATTCGCAGTATTCGTAAAAATTCTTTGACCATCATTTTCTTTATTGTAAACAATTTACTAGAGGTGTACATTCACCTCTGGGACGCATGACCATTTATACAAAATTTTCTACGTTAATTTTAAAAAGAAGGAGCCAGATAAAAATTTCTTTTTTCCTTCATAATTTTAATCAGTCGAAAATAATACATTTCTAAATTCTCATAACGTACCCTTAATAGATAATCAATTATTTGTGTACTATTTCGAATGCAACACGTGAAGATTAATATTGCAATTAAAAAGCAATTAAAATTCTTCCATAAAATATAATTTTCAGGCATTTACAAAATTAACGAGTGGTAACTAAGTATAATAAGTGAAAAATAATGAAATTGTTCTATTGTTCATTTTAGCTGAATGTTTGATCCTACGCAAATATTTTATTCCCCGTCGTATCATACTTCAACAGTCACATAAAATCAAGATTTGAATCCTTACCTGTACCCTCGGTCCTTATTCTGGAACGCTGATAATACTTGAAAGAGTCGTTATCTAACGGGATAAATTCGCGAGAATATTCTTATCTTCCTGAAACGTGCACTTTTTCACACTGATAGGGTATCGACTTATCTTATGAATACACCTTAAATTTTCGATACTGCGAACGTTATCCTTCGAGTTGCATTCGTTCTCGACCTAGTTTCAGATCTTTCAAGTTTCTCTTATAACAGTTCTTCACTGTCACTTACACATTTTTACTATATAAATGCACAAAATTCGCATACTATTACTAATAATCACATACAATTGTAAAAGAATTTTTCTAAAAATTCGAGTAAAATTTGATTTTCTTCGGCAACAGTTCAAGTATTTCCTTAAAATCTGTGTGTTCAATAATTTTGGACAGTTTCTACACATTCCGATTAATCGCAAACCATAGAACACAACTTCAACGAATATCAATTAAAGTACGATCGAAACGTTGAAATTGATGTGATAATTTGCAAAAGTGTTTTTAAAAAACAATTGTTCGACCCAATGCGCCGAAGGGATTAAGGTATTCGTTTACGAAAAAACCAAAGAATTTCCGAATTATTGCGACATTATTTAAAAGTACAAGACTGCCCAACTGACCGTTTACCAAAAACCTTTTACTAATTTACAGACGCAATTATATTTCTTGAAAACGATCTAAAGTAAGATCGAAACGTTGAAATTAATGTGGCAATTTGCAAAAGTGTTTTCAAATTGATCGAMCCARTGCGCCGAAGGGATTAAGGTATTCGTTTACGAAAAAACCAAAGAATTTCCGAATTATTGCGACATTGGTTAGAGATACGAGACTATCTGACCGTTCGGCAGAAATATGTAACAGGAATCACGTAGGAAGTTGTGCGGTGGCGTCGTAACGGAAAATGGTCGAAAGTATACTTCGGTTATTTTGGCAAGGGAAAGACAGTGGTACGGGTGGTATTTTGGTGTGTAAATTTTTCGAAGGATGCAAATAGCGTACAATAAAGCAGCATGTCCGCGGAGAAACGTAAATCGGGAGAGAAGCGTTGGAAGTATAACGTGTAAAATACAATGGCCGTTTAAATCGTAAAGGCAAGAGGTACGAAGGAGAAGAAAGACGAAGAGGAAGGTGAGAAGGAGAGAAAGAGAGGCCGGGTGCGTGTTGCCCGATACTATAATAACGTAAAAATCTACTTCATAAAGAATGTTCTCTTAGCGGACAAGCTCGTACGTCCTCTCTCGATTCGGTCTTTATCTTTATCTTCTTTATCCGGCAAAGTGGCCACCTTGCGGCAAAGAACAGCGGGTCAACCACGATACCGGAGAGAAAAAGATATGGAGGAGCTTCTGTGGATTTACATTGGCAAATGAACGACTGGTTTCGGGCCAGTAAATCCCAGGATTCCTCGCGCGTCGCGCGTCCTTCCTGTTATTCCTTTTCTCCCTTTTGTGCACGCTGCCACTCTTACGCTTCAATCCTATTTTCAAAGAGGACAACGGACGTTGCAGAAGGTCACTGGACTTCGAACCTTTGCGGTGGAACTTGTCACTTAATCTAATTGCGAGACAATACTATACAGGGTGTCCTAAAAATCTAGTTCCATGAACGAGGTGATTCCCAATTTTTTTATATAAAAAACTTTGTTTTGAAATCTTGTAATCGAATTTTCAATCACTTCCCCATGAGCTAGAGACTTGAAACTTTAAACGTAACCCAGAACTGGATGACAATATAATATTAAATAACAAATTGTTTAAGAAACTGCGTTTAGGAGATAAACACAAATCTCAGCAGAGTATCTCAGCGGGAATTGAGCACGGGCCTTACTAAAAACTCGGTAGTGCGACCGGTATCACTGTATCTTGCGTTCTACTTAAGAAAAAAAATATAAAATAAAAAGATATATAAAAAAACTTTTTAAGAAGATATACAAAAAAACTTTTCAAAAACCACGCTTATATTAAAATGCACTAAAAAGGAGAAAATAATTTTATTTATATATTAGTACTATACTATAAGTAAAATCGTGGAACGCCCACGAAGATTACGTGAATGTAGTTCAGCGCTCCACGCTTTTATTCAAAGTCACTAATATCGAAAAAAGATTATTTTCTCCTTTTTAGTGCTTTAATATAAGCGTTCGGTTGGTAGGTTTTTTACAATTAGAAAAACGTGGTGACTATAGATAGACTATAGATTTCTTTTTTTAACTCAGCCGTCAAGTAGAGTTTGCGACATTTATGAAAATCTGTCGCTAACTTATGCAATCGTCAAATATTTCCAAGAATTACGAAGCTAGACGAAAATAGCCATTGAGAGAGGGTTGAATAAAAGATGGCCGCGCTCTGAATCCGACAAAAATAAAATGGCGAAGACAAACGGATCGAGGCCGATCATTATTCAGTAGTTAATACGATCTCTTCATCGTGAAAACGATGATGGGTATATTGGGCCAGTGTTCCGCGAGCTAACCCGGGAATACTTATGTGCAATTTCGAAGAGGATGCGCCGCGCATGCAACTGGCTTTGACGAACGATCGACTTAAGAGTAACAGGCTCTGGGATGCAACAGGGTGCATCGGCTGGCAGGGGGGCCGAAGAAGGAGGGAGGGGAGGGTTTCAGGATGGTTCTCTCCTCGGTCAGAAGTGATTACATCGGCGAGAAGAAGATTACAAAGCGGTCGACGGGAACACCGAATTGAAATTGATAGCCGGTCGATCGTCGCTACCACGTGCGAACTACGCCCAGCAGCGATCCGTCGGTGTAAGAGAAAATCGAGCGTCAACACACGAACGAAAAAACCGTTGCGGATAAAGACAGTGGTTAAAAGGTAAAGAGGCGGACGAAAGCGTGAACGAAAAGAAACGAAATTGGAAGGGTTGTGTTACACGTCGCTCCGATGCTTTTCCAATTACATGGAAACCGGTTATAAAGTCGCCGAACGCGCGATCTTGTATCGATTGTTAATTAATTGGACTACTATCATCCGCGGAGTTACTTAGCTCTAGCTAACTTGGCGGAGTTCATTTCTTACAGGCTGCGGATCTTGAAATAAGAATTCTCTCCGTTTCCGTTATTTATTGAAAATTCACAATTCTGGTGTTTATAACGTTCTTTTAATCAAAGACATTCAACCGATTAAATTTCTCACTCTCGCCATTGATTGTTCTTTTCACCCCTATGTCGCTTCGGTATAAAAGATAAACCGTGTGTCAAATGTTCTTTTGAGAATCATCTTCTACAAAAATTATATAAAAATTATTATTACAGCAGTTTTCTTGTTAATACAAATGCATATCGTTTTTTTTTCGAGAAAGAATTTTCAAAAAATTTTCGATTTTGTACAAATTTATATATAATAGTTTACATTAATTACTGTATATGTAGACATTTAATTATTTCGTTGACTAACAAGGAAAGTTTGGTAAGAATATTTTGTAGAATATACTGATCCTTTAGAAAATATTTGGCACCAATCGCAATTTATATTGATCTAATACAACGAACGAGTTCATTAATTTCGAGGACAGTAAAATATTTTTATTTTGAAAGGAGACATGGTTATTCGTAGATTTTATTTTTATGGTTGTTCGACCAACGTGGGCCAATTAGGAGGCTCAAAGAATTCTAGATAGCCGCATTTTAAATCAGAGTCCCAGCACGGTGCACTCGGAAAAATCGTGTGGCGGCCAATAAATATCGAAACACGTTCCCGAACGACTTATGTTACAGCCGCCAGGTCGACTTTGTACACGAACAGTTCGGATGTTGTGCAGCAACCGCAGGCGGAACATCATAGCCCGAAACAACTCGTCCACCAACTTACCAATATTCATAAACACGTCTGAAAGACGGCAATATCTCAGTTAGGGACCTCTGCAGAAGCATTTACGAGGATGGAGAGATTAAGCGATCAGTTTGCGACGGTCTTTCGCGGTCCGCGTGATTCCATTCTGCAATATTATATCACGCGCTTATACTTGTTCATATTATCTTAATATCAATTACACTATCCAATCAATTTTGCATTGCGATCACCAATACTTATAATTTATATTTTATGATTTTTATTATATTGTAATTATAATATTATATTATAATACAGTATAATGTTGTATAAAATATTATGGTATAAATCATTACAAAATTTATGGTTTCGGCGCACAGTTCGATCAATTACAGAAAACAGCAAATTTGCAATTATTTAAACATTCATTCATCCGTTCTCTCTACATGGCTGTGTCGCAATATTTTTTCAATTTATATCATGTATATATATATATATAATTTTTGAAACGCAAAAATGTATCTCTTGAGAATGATCCATATAGGGATCGAAACGTTGAGATGAATGTTTAAATAATTGCAAATTTGCTGTTTTCTATAATTGATCGAATTGTGCGCCGAAACTACAAAATTTATTATGTTTCATTTTTGAAACAAGAAGAATTTTACTTCTACAATACTTATTTCATTTTTCCTCAACATCCTCGGTTATTTCAGTGAAATTTAATTTTGATGTGTCATTTTCAATTTTGCAAACTTTTTCTGCTTCGATTTTAAAAGCTAAATAGATATATGATTCTCGCGTAGATTCTGCAGACTCTCAGAAACACAACGGTATATTTTTGTGTACCATTATGAACATTTAAATACTTTTAAACAATTTCTTCAGACGTTTCTTAATTTATTTGAAAAATGAAGGGTCTCAAGAACAATTTAGCTACACCTCGAGCTTAGTCGTTGGAAGCCAGGGACGAAGTAGGAACTCAGATTTCGTTTTCGACTAATAAATTAAAAATGATGTGATAGCTGGTTATTAAAAATTGCGTATACGTGATTGCGACGGTCATTTATGTTGGGTGAATTGGTAATACCATGACAGTCAACGTGCGAACACCGCACGCGTGATTTTGTTCCACTGTTCTTTTCGCAATGTTGGTCGTCATTATCTTTCGCATACTTAACCTACTTTTCTTTCGCCCTTCTGTTCTTTGCTTTTTTCTTCTTTGTCATTCTTATTTCGTCTTTCTGCTTCTCATCTTTTGTTATTTCGTCACGCTACTTCCTCTCCTTTTTTCGAACACGTTGTTTGAGAAGACGTGAAATAAATTTTTCTCAGATTATCTTTGACGATGTAAAGGTGACAACGGAGAAGAACAGTTCTTCTCGTGTTGCTTAGACGTTCCGCTGCTCGGACTAAATAGTCAAGGGGTTAATAGGAGCCTAAGTGCTTCGAATGTCACCTGGCTATGCTGACTAATAGAATCCTAATTGCTTCTGACCAGTTGTCTAAAGCTCGCCGCGACTTCACTGACTGATTAACTTATACTAGAGTTAGCGGCGAAAGTGCTTGGACGTCTATTAGTCGGCAGAATGTTAATAAGGATAACAAATATCGCGCACGTCTTACCGCTTGTCCTATGTTGACGTTTCTCACTTTGCGAGACTATTATTACTCGAAGACTATCGCATATGTTTAGAAATGACTTCTGGCATCAACAGATTAATTCACTCCTTGTAACTTGATTCTCCTCGAATTAAAATGAGAAGCATACACCGCGAGATGATTTCATATAACGTGATTTGGAAACTGCAAAATAGAATAAATTACTTTCCATAATACTTGGTGCATAATATTTAATAAAATAGAAATCATCCTGTGTAGATGTGATCACTAATCCTGCAATTTATTAACGTACTAACCCTTTGCACTCCAGAAAAACGGAAAATTTTTAGTGCAAAGGGTTAAAAATATTTATATATTTTTCATAGCCAAAATTAACAGTAATTTGCCAGTATTAAGGCAAAATTGTTTCGAAAGAACAGATTCGTGTGTTGTGATTCATGGTCAGATAAATGTGAGCCACGTTTTGCCATCTATATTTTTTATTGCATCAGCTGATGCTCCTTCATATTCTTTACAAAAAAGTATTAATCTATTTGTATAAAAAAATCATTAGTTTAGAAGATATTTTAATTATAATTTGTTAGGAAATCTCGACTCTCTGGTCAATAATATGAATTCAATGTGATATTTCCTATCGAAATAGAAACGTAAATCTAGATGGCAAAATGTGGCGCCCCACCTTGTATGTATAAAATTATTCATACATTTTTTATAGGCAAAATTAACGGTAATATGCCAGATTGAAGTGACGATTGTTTAGAAAGAACAGTTTTGTGTGTTACAGTACAACTTGAGTACAGCCAGTCGTTCTGTTAGGCTATTTTAGGCAACTAGGAGGCAATCGGAGATCCGCTTATATAAAATTGTTCATACATTTTTTATAACCAAAATTAACAGTAATTTGGCAGATTGAAGTGACGATTGTTTAGAAAGAACAGTTTTGTTGTGTTACAGTACAACTTGAGTACAGCCAGTCGTTCTGTTAGGCTATTTTAGGCAACTAGGAGGCAATCGGAGATCCGCTTATATAAAATTGTTCATACATTTTTTATAGCCAAAATTAACGTTAATTTGCCACAATGAAATGACGATTGTTTAGAAAGAACAGTTTTGTGTGTTACAGTACAACTTGAGTACAGCCAGTCGTTCTGTTAGGCTATTTTAGGCAACTAGGAGGCAATCGGAGATGCGCTTAAAATAAAATTGTTCATACATTTTTTATAACCAAAATTAACGTTAATTTGCCACAATGAAATGACGATTGTTTAGAAAGAACAGTTTTGTGTGTTACAGTACAACTTGAGTACAGCCAGTCGTTCTGTTAGGCTATTTTAGGCAACTAGGAGGCAATCGGAGATGCGCTTATATAAAATTGTTCATACATTTTTTATAACCAAATTTAACAGTAATTTGGCAGATTGAAGTGACGATTGTTTAGAAAGAACAGTTTTGTGTGTTACAGTACAACTTGAGTACAGCCAGTCGTTCTGTTAGGCTATTTTAGGCAACTAGGAGGCAATCGGAGATGCGCTTATATAAAATTGTTCATACATTTTTTATAACCAAATTTAACAGTAATTTGGCAGATTGAAGTGACGATTGTTTAGAAAGAATAGGTTTGTGGGTTACAGTACAACTTGAGTACAGCAAATCATCTTTTTGGCTACTTTAGGCAGCCAGGAGACAATCGAAGATGCGTGGATGAGCAAATAGACATGTGCTCTTTGAGGATCGGCATTCGTAGTGAAGCAGAAGCCGTTAAACCGCAAAGAGGGCTACTTATATAAAGCGTAGCGATGATATATAAGGGATTTGTCTCCGTGGCAGCGTCATACGTCATGTCGCAAATATTAACTCTGATACAGGCCATTCATTCACTTAATTACAAACAGCCGTGATTTAAGAGATGCCGTGCGGCAGGGGGTCCAAGCACCGACCACGTTTCGGTAGGTGTCCGAGGTGTAGCTGATACTGTGTAGCTTTCTTTACGATCCCTCATTTACACAACAGGACCTGGAGCCACTTCGCCGAACTTTATTCTCTCTCTCCCTTCAACTCTCTTGACCTCAAAATCCCACGGAAAGTACTCCGATTTACGCTGCTCTTTGTACTCACGTGAACGCGCCCGAAGAATATTCCGAAAGTTATGCCACCGCCCCGCAACGGTCCTTCAATCGTGCCCCTAGAATCCACCGGGAATTAAACATTTATGTTACGATGTAAATTAACAACTTGCATTGTCTATTAATATGTATTTTTAATACATTGATTCCCAGATATGTTGGAAACTAATCACAGAAATTTATTTAATAAGGCCTAAAGTATAGATTGCGGATGTTTATGCAATTTTCAATTTTTCTAGACAAACTTTAAGAAAATGGTATAGAATAAAATCCTGTTTCTATTGGTAGTCACTAGACTGCGGATATTTATGTAAAATAAAAGTTCTCTTCCCTCAATGATTTCAATAAAGGAGAAATCATATATTGACATCTTAAATTTTTAAAATTTTTCAAAAATTTGAATTCTAACTCGATTTTGCTATAAATGCATAAACATCCGCAGTCTAGTAATAACATTTGTAGGTTAAAATAAACAAATCGTACAAATTACATTGAATTAATTTAATTTAAAATAACTCTTTTTTCCAGACCACTTTCATAATTATTGGCACATATATGTCAAGGGTTTAGAGGATCATATAGTCAGACGAATATCACATATTATTAATGAATATTTACTTTAACGAATTATTACAATCATTATTTTTTCATTGTGAACATATGCCACACTGTTATGTATACACGTATATGCAGTTGCAAGCGATAGATTAATCAACCAATAATCGAAACTGTGACCACTGAAATGCGTAATCAGAAGTGAAAGGAATAAATCATATTGCACAATTTCCGTGCTGTAGGTTTGATAAAATCGTACAAATTCATGTGCATAGTCACACGACGGCACACATGCTCGCACCCGTAAGTATGTGTATACGTATCTACTTTAAAGAGGAATGGGAAACTGAGTAGAACGCTATCGCCCCTCGTTCGCCTGAGGTGATTCGCTTACAAGATTGCGGATCGTTGAAATGAATTTATCGCCGAAGAATTTGCGTAAATCCTCTAGTAACGAGAAACAGGAAAAGAAGTTGCTCGTGCGGGAATTTTCAAAATTACTTCGATATCGGTGATAAGGTTCGCAGCCGAATAATTTCTTAGAGCTCCCCAAAACGTATCAATCTTACGTTTCCTTACGACTTCAAAAATTTTATTCGATATTCGATAAAATTCTATTCGAAATTATTTTCTATAGAAATTTATTCTATATTACTCTATAAAATTCTATTCGAAATTATTCTCCATAAAAATTTATTCTATATTATTCTATAAAATTTTATTCAAAGTGAATATATTATTCTACATTATTTTATAAAATTGCATTCGAAATTATACCGTAAAATTCTATTCTACATTATTTTATATAAAATTGTATTCTATAAAAATAGTATTCTACAAAAATCCCAAGAAACCATTAGAGGGTTCAATCTAATTGAACTGAATCATTGCATTTTTAAAGTACATTATTGTGCCAAAAGCATTGAAGAAGAGAATAAAATTTTACCGAATTTTAGTTAGCTGTGTATTTGCAAACTCGCATAAACGCAGGCTGATGAGCGGTAAGGTTAGCTCTATTCGATCGAAGTGAAAGACTAGAGGCAGGATCGCGAGCAAAGAAGATCGAGCAAGAGAAAGGAATGTCTATATGAAAGGACGAACAGTTAGAGGGATGCGAGCGCGGTGACGCGTGATCCTGCACATCGGGCAAAGGAAAGATTACCATCCGCCTGCTTTTTCCCAAAACTACGTGCGTTCTTCTCTTTGTCGCTCCCTTCCTTAGTTCCACCATCGAGATCCACAAGAACTCTTTGATATTAAGCGTGCGCGAAAATCCAAGGGGTCGCGAATCGGTGGACCAACTCGCCGATACGATGCAACCGAATGAGCAAGGAAAACAATGTTGTCAAGAAAAACAGCCGGGGTCAGTCTCAAATAAGTTCGACTAGGTTCACCAATCAAAATCTGTCGATGTCACTTTCTCAAACAGATCTCGATTTTTCCACAATGTTAGGATTCTTATAGGCAATTAGAAATGTGAAAGTATGGACAATTCTAGAAATGAAAGTGACCTTTGTAGAAAATTAGAGGTACAAGAATTTTTAGCAATAAAATTTTTTTTAACACATGAGAGCTTCAAAGTTTGAGCAGACAAATTTCTACAAATGAAATTTTGATTTTTATAGAAAACTATAGTTTTAAGGTTTGAGTAGAAGAATTTCTAGAGACGAAACTGATTTTTATAGAAAATTGGAGGTATAAGAATTTTGTAGCAATGAAATTGTTTTTTCGTAACAAATGAGAGCTTCAAAGTTTGAACAGACAAGTTTCTAGAAATGTTAATTTTTGTAGAAAGTTGGAGCACGAGAATGTTTATATATATATATATTATATACATATGAAATTTTGAATTTTATAGAGAAGTAGAGCTTCAAGATTTGAGCAGCAATATTTTGAGTAATGAAATTTCGATTTTTATAGAAAATTAGAGTTCCAAGATTTCGGCACAAGAATTTCTAGAAATGAAATGTTTACATGCATGTGCGAATGTAAAATTTTTATAAATCGCGAGGAATTCGTAGACAAGACGATCAGCTTATCCGCGTGTACAACGTGTTTTGATCAACCTGGAAGCTCGCTCAGGGTTGTAAAAGCAAATTAGGTGTCCCTCGACTTTTCTCACGGAATACGTTTCCCGTCCCGTACTCCTCGAATTTATGCACGAACATCACTCGAGACTGTGTGTCATGTCAGGAGCAGAATTCATCTTTACGACGGTGTATGAGAGAAACGAACGGAAGCTAAATTCGTAAAAAATGAAGAAGAGTATAACAAGGGTGGACGAATGTACAGAGGGGGGTGGAATTACGTCGCGAAACAAGGGGAAGGAGCAGATACATTTATTATGTAAAAGACGAGCTGAGCAACATGTGTTGGGATGAACGGTCTCATGGTGCAGTGACATTAACATTTTACCATCAAATTGCACAGTGTCTGATTTTTATTTAAATATCATGCGCGTATAGCTTACAAAGAATTCCAAAGTGCCCGAAAATGTTAAAATACGAGCCTATCGCGTGGCATCCGATAATGCTGGTAAATATTTTGTGCATAATATGGTAAATATTCCTCATGGTCAAACGAAAGTTCATGCAACGAAAAAGTTGCGTATAAAACTTTGAAAGATCGGTCATTTGATTTTTCGAGACACGAGGTGAGTCGCAAAATTTTTTATACACAATATTGAATATTAATAATATCATATTATTACATAATTATCATAGATTTTCGTGATTTTTAATAGTAACGTACGGGTAATATTCGCTTTTATAATCAACCCTATTTCTATAATAACATTTTTTTCAATACAGCAATTATAATCTGCTCTCCGATGGCTATAGAAATATTTTACCGCATTGTGCAACTTATATTCTCCTTGATTATAAATGCACCGCGATTCGAATAGTTTTACACGCTGTGTCGTAATCATGTTGTAACAAGCGCAGAGCGTATTTGCTAATTACTTTTGAAATAAACACTTTTGTAATAATTAAATTCTTCATCGAGATTCGTTTACTATAGTGAGGATCTTCAAATAATTAGACATTTTTGTTACATGTTCTCTACCAGTATCGTTTATATTTTTACTCGGTCGAGATTTGGATTTTTTTTATCTTGATATATAGTTTATGCTTCGTTGAAGAAAAAGTTGGCAAAACTAACTCACGGACCGGTTTCTTAAAACTACATTTCCAACTTATCTCTAATTACTCAATCAATTCCTAGCACAAAGTCTGTTCAGAATATTTTTCTCTCGAACTACTGTAATTATGTCTAATTACAGTCACAGGTTTTACGCATTTGTGAGATATAGAGGTGAAAAAGTGCATTCGATTAAATTTTTTAATCACGTTTAACGCGCATACTGATCCTAAATGATCATTTTCCATCTAGTTCTCGATTTTGTAATGTATTGTGTAATTGGTGTAGGCATCTGTCTATTGTCTATTGTGCGATAGTAATTAACACAATGAAAGTTTAATGATTATTGATTTCGGACTCCCATTGAGAAGTAAATGTACTCTTAACGTTCAATACTCTTTAGCTGTACATGAATTTCAAAAATTGCTTGCGGAAACACCGTTCATATAGCGATTAATAAACAAAGAATATAGATATTTAGAAATATTTCGCATCTGTGGTCTTCAATAAAACATTACACGTATAATTTCGTACACTCACATAAAATTCTAGACATCAATAGTGGTTAAATCAATCAATAAATAAACCGACTAGTTCAGACTATAGTTTCGACTACAAAACTAAACATTCGCACAAAACTCTAGAGGCGATCATGAAATTGCTAGAAATTTATATACAAAATTAATAATCATACTCTAGGTTACAGTTTCAATCGTTCCAGTTGATTATAGTTTCGTCTATAAAAGACGAAAACACTCGTGAAATTTTAGACCTCGATATAAAGTTACATACCTAAGTGAATAAAACTTTATACTGTGGGTTGCAGTTTCAATCGTTGCATCCGATTTTAGTTTCGACTATGCAAATATGCATTCGCATAAACTTCTGGACACTGATACGGAATTAGATATACAAAATGAACACTATACTCTGTGCTACAGTTGCAATGTATCTGATTCTAGTTTCGTACACGCAGACGAATTTGATAATGTTAAAATATAGTGGAACGAGAAAAGTATTTAAACGCTACGTCTGCGATTCTGGAAAAATGGTTCGGAATACATTGTAAAAATATTCTATGATTCCTTGAGGAAACCGGTTCACTGAGAAATTGTCAATAAAGCTCGATTTAGGAGATACAGAAAATTTAGTATGCATGAAGGGGCGCATGTCCTTAGACGAGACCCTTTCAGGAAGTCTGCACTTAGGGAAGCTTGAGCGTGTGAACGAATCGGAAACCTCCCTCGGACCCTTGTATCCTTAACTGCTGAACTTATGCCAACACTTAAGCGTGATAAGCTTGCAAATATCCTGCATGGGTTAACGTCGATGATACGACCACTACTAGCCTGGGAATCGATTTAAAATAGAACATTGTTCAAACGAAGATAATCAGAACAATGAAAACTGTCAGCATATTTGAGAGTACAGCAAATCTTATGTGTATACAATAATTTATTTTTTACGGATCCACTGTTCTTAATTTCTTATCGTATATAAAAAGCAAGGGAAACTTGTCGCATATTCCAATTTTAAATTTTTCTAATTTTTGGTAATTATATAGAAAAGGTCTGCGTACTCCGATTTTTATGAGATTTTAATATGTTATGCAGCAACATGTTCTGAACAACTTTTTCCTTTCCCAATATAAGGGTATCGCTTTTAGTTTTCGAGATATTTGCAAAAAACTATCGCTAATACTGTATTGAATTTTTCGTATTCCTGCACGCTCGGCGGCAACGTAAACCTTTTCCGGAACCGTAACTGTTTACTTTTAGTTTGTAAATAACACCCAGTGTTTCTAAATTATACTCTAGATTCTTACGTATTTTCATGTGCTGATTACGAATATGATACTGAAAATTGACGCAAATGTTAACTTCATAACGGAAACCATCTTTTTACAAACACTAGGTGCGTGTGAAACACTGGGTGGGTGTGCGTGGTATTGTCTCTTCTCATCTCCACAACGTGTTTACAAACAAAAAATAAACAGATACGCCCCCGGAACAGGTTTATATTGCCGCGAAGCGTGCAGGAATTCGAAAAATTCGATACAGTATTAGCGATAATCTTTTGCAAATATCTCGAAAAGTAAAAGCGACCCCCCTATATTGGAACAGGAAAAAGTTGTTCAAAATGTCGAAATCTATAACATATTAAAATTTCATCAAAATCGGAGTACGCAGACCTTTTCTATATGTATAATTACCAAATTTTTCTTCTAGCTCTCTGTCTATTTAATATCATCGCAGAAAAGTTTTGTATATTAAAAAAGAATTTTTTGTAATTTTAAGCAAAATTAATGTTCTGTTTTAAAATATTATAAAACGTACCTCTACCTCTTCTTTTTTTTTGCACTATTAATAATTTAGAAATATCTGAAGCAATCACTACATAATTGATAAAAATATTCAGCCGCCTGCATTCGAAACCCGTATCATTTTGAATAACTATTTATTACAATTATAATCTAACATTCTTTTACAAGTTATCCTACAGAAAATATCTATTGCAACAAGTATGTTTCCTCCATTACGTAATTATGAGTTATTGTTGCATAGTCTGTTCTTAAAGCTGCGCATATGTTTCAATTAACATTGCTTCATAATGAAACATTAACATTCCGATTATTTTGTATAGAACACGTGAGATAATTCCACGGTTCTCCAAGTCGTATTTCATCCTCCGTCGAAAGTTGTAGTCAATTAGTTTTTATTACGCCGCGCACATAACAATCAGTTACATTAATATGAATTATGTGTACATTGTGCTTTCTGGACGTGAAATGTGTTTGCACAGCTACATACCCGGGCCCATGTCTTGTACAGTTCTCATTAAGATAATTAAGCGGCTGATTAAGGTCGAAATCGTTCGTGCAGCAGGTGCGTTTTCATCGACGCAGAACGAAAGGTGTTAGCAGTCATCGGGTTTGTCTGACTACCAATTTCGGCGTTTTTATTGCTCTACGAAAGGGCAGACGAATAGTCATTACAATAATTCATTGATAAAACGTTATTACAGCTGCGGTCATTGCATCTTCCGTTCGCTATTGTAATATACTATGAGGTTTAAAGATGTCGGCAACATCCTCCTGCCAAAAATGCTTTGCACTATATGAATTTTAAGATAAGAAGGAGGCGGATATATATATTTTTCAACCGAACAAAATTATTCAAGAAGTTTCTCCACGTAGTTTCAGCTTCTTCGCGATCGATGAAACAAATTCATATTATTTCTTAAAAATATTTTTGTCCTTTTGTTAAATATAAATTATGATTAGTTTTGTACACAAAGAGCTCGTGTAATAATTTTCTGAACACTTCATCTACTCAGGGAAGTAGTTCTTTTAGATAATCATTTCAGTAGAAATTGTTACATTATATTAACCGTAAATATTTGTTGAATTCATGAATAGAATTGCTGTCCATTTTGAAAGAATTTTTATTGAGAAATTGTCAATCGTTGATCTTTGGTTGACGTTTGAAGAAGTTTGGAGTGGTTTGAATGGTGCACAAGCGTTATTTCGCACGGGACAAATCAATGAATCGGTTTTTGGAATCTGTGGAGAGAGATAAAGCCTAAGTCGGTGGCACGCAGTGAAACATCTCGTTTGATGTTATGGTGGCCAGAAAGGGTTGTCGGTGGTTTTGCACCGCGGCGTCACCATTACAAATTCCCTCAGGCATTTAGCCGCAACTGCTGGCACCTCGATGGGTTGGATCACTGCCCCTAGACGCATCTCTACCATCAAACATTTTTTACCTTCTATCAAGTGCTATTTTATTAGTATGTCTCATATGTTCGCGTACTATACCCGTATTATTCAATTGTAAATGTTCTGCGCCTTAAACGATTGATCAAACGTCCCCCGGAACACAATAACTTTCCCGAAATCAGGTTTAACGAGTTCAGTTTACTTTTGAAATATTGCAATTGCTCGAAGTCGCGAAAAACATACTACAGGTCGTTTTGTAATATAGTTAATTAACAATGAGAATAACTAAAACATAATAACTGTAACGACATTTTGAAAAACTCAAGATGTTATTTCGAACTCGTGCAAATTGTACAGAGAACAAACCAATTTTTATTTAACTCAAGTTTCTGGGTTGGAACAAAAGTTAGTAGTGTTTTTAACTTGAAATTCAAAAATAAAATTAACCCTTAGGCATCGCTAACAATTGCAGTATCATTAATCACGATATTGTTTACATTATTAAATATGTTGTTATCTGATCAATTACTTATCTAATCAGTTTCAAGGTTAATATATTTATTCATAGATTTCTTCGATAAAATATTTTCCATTCAGTATAGTCTCGCCGTTTTTTAGGTGACTTACCGGGTTATCGAATGAACCTATGAATGAGTATCTTGATTTTGTCATTGGTAAATAATTGCTTCCGATAATTGACAAAGTTTTTGCTTTGTATAAAAATTCACGACATATTCATGTATCTCACGAACCTCGTAGAATTATTTTTGAACATAGAAAAAAGTGATTCGATGTAATGTCAGTTCTTATATTTCGTGAGTGATAAAAGAGAAATAGCAGGAGTACATTATTGTATCAATATCCATCAGGAATCTGAGATTCCATTGTGGAAGTGACGGAGGGGAGATGGGAGCCATGGAGCAACTGTTGGGAAAGAGAAACTCCGTTATTTAATTAAAACCGGATTATACGTGATAGGTAGTTCCCCATGCTACATCTGTAACCACCAACCTGGCACCATCGATATGTACTAATTGTTCTATCCGGATTAAATGGTCGTAAATACTACAGGAGCTCTCAACTAATTACCCGTAGCTTATAATATTTCAATGATACGGGAATTCTCCTTCTTCTTTAAATACGTCGCGAATGCGCGTCGCTTCAAATGCGTTTTCCATCTGCAAACGGAATTCATTCGACTGCGATAATCTATTCAATGCTTCCATTAACAGATTTATTACTGATCCGCGGACTTTTGTCCCCGTGGATCACCTCGCAATCTCGAAATCCTGGCGAAATATGTACCAACGTTAATACCCTGTCTCCAAAAAGTGTTTCAACATTAAATTTCCCTTTCTCGAAAAACCTTTTGACGTTTAAAGCGTGGTAATAATACAGAGACTTTAGACACTTTTTTTAGTAGAAAATTTTTTTTGAAGCTAGACCTTTACAAGAATTACTTAAAACTGGATTTACGATTTTTTTTTCTAGTTGACTTATCGAGCTGCGTATGTGTACGTTCATTTCTTCTCATTTTTATAAAATAGTGAAGAAAAGGTCGTAGATTAAGTTACAAGCAGTGGTTGTAAAAGGGAAGATTGGACCTTCAAATGTGTAATCGTTTATTAAAAAATGATATCGTTGTCTTTTATAAACGATTTAATTTTTAACACTTTCTACTAAAAACTTGTCCTTGGCTTTTCAAGAGGACGAGAAAATGAACGATGTGAAAATAGGGTTTTCATTTATTCTAAAGCAATTATCATAGTCCAGTTATCATGGCGTTTGTCGATATTTGAATTAGAGAAAAGGGGTGTGACGTGGTGATTAAGCATTGATGCGTCACGATTCTGATGTTATCAGTGGAAAATGTGTTTCATCATTGCAACGATGTTATCACAAACGTTTTATTCCTTTTTTTATGTCCGTTCCAGAAGGAATCCGTGTTCACCCCTTTCAAACGCAACTATATCGGTGCGGTTGCCTCACCCTTCGGGCTTGCGGCGATGTTCTCTATTAAATCAAACAGGCATTCAGATGGCGACCTATGCGAGAGGAATCTAAATTGGTGCCATAAACTTTCGAACACAGAGCTGACGAACTGTAATTGAATCTTTGTAGCTTTTATAAATAGTTGGAATCGCACTTCTACAAAGTATTTTTAATGCAAACGTGAATTTTAAGGAAACATAAGTATTTACAGAAATTTATTTTTACATATTAGGCTGGCAACTAACTTCGTGACCTCCACATTTTCACAAACAAAGTCGTTTATATCATATTTTTTAAACGCAAGTATTTTATATGAAATTAATTGCAAACTTCAGAGCTTTCCAGTGATGTGCAGTTCAAAAGAAATGGTCACTGAACGAGCTTATAATAATGATTGCCTTTTATGAGAACAGATGTATAATAATAATTAAATAATGATAAAATAAATAAATTGCGAAACAAAAGGTCGCGATATTTTTTTTCTTGTACAGGTTGAGACCTGTGGTTTCATTTTGAGGTTTGTATTAAAGTTTCCTAGAGTGATACTGCTCTCCACAGTTTGTTTTGTACAATAGTTTTCTTGTTGATTATTTAGTTGCCATCCTAGCAATGTAATATGTTTGTTTCAAGATATTCAATTGTTACATTCATATTTCGGCATTCTCCTTTCTAACCTCGTACTCTCATTTCGCGCAACAGTTTCACCTGAAATCACCTCAAACATCAACTTTCGCCACTCTTTTCCAGTTACTTCGGTTAAACGACGATACTACTCCCTTTTTCATCGCAGTATCTCGTTTTACCCGACATCATAATCGCGCTATGATTTGCATTTTAGAACCGGTATAACAGACAGAGAGCCTGCGTGTCTTTAATTAAAAGAAATAACACGAACCAGAGCCAGCGAAATAAGATTCTCTTGAGTACGCCGGGGAAAGTTGAATATTTAAATCTTGATTCTGCTATACGCGGTAAACCCGTGCTAAATAAACGAAGTGTTCGTTTTAGAACCTGATTGCAAAAGTTTAGGCAAACGTTAATTTTCTTGGACCAGTTACAGAATACAAAACATTATTTCTTCGTGAATAAATCTATCCGTTAAATTTTATAAGCTGCTACTAATAATCCTCAATCGATCTTGTGGCTCTATAACAAAACATTTATAAGACATTTTTAAAATTATAATAACAAAACTGCAGATTTTTATGTAAAATAAAATAAGTTTGCATTAATTTCGAGACATAAGAACGAGATAACACTTTACTTCACTTTTTAATAGTTTTATGAAGTTGTGGAAATAATATTGATATTCTCAAAATTTTTTAGTCTTTGTATTGTTCGAAATTACAGCCTCACATTGTTGCGATAACTGCAGATTTTTATGTAAAATAAAATAAGTTTGCATTAATTTCGAGACATAGGAACGAAATAACACTTTACTTCACTTTTTAATATTTTTATGAAGTGATAATAATATTGATATTTTAAAAATTGTTGTGATAATGCATAGAATCTGTAGTTTAATAATACCGATATCACTGCGCATGTTCGAATGTGACATTTTTATTAAAATCTGTGCTTCGATTGAGACCGTTCAGAAATGGAGAACATTTTAATAATGTCAATAATTGTGAGAGGGTAAGCCACATTTATGCCTCGGGTAATTGTTAATATGGACGAACGATAGTGCAGTAAAAATCGAATTCATGATAAAAAGGTCGTTTATTATGTTCTAAATTACGAATGATCGTATTCGGGTGCGTCGAATGCGGGACAGGCACATTTCCCGTCAAATATGCTCGAATCCGAGCTGGGGTCGGTGCCATAATCGAACGGGAACCGTCGGCGAATTATGAAACGAAGGAGCGCGAGAGAGCGTGTTTACCGGTATTTTGCATCGCGATTATTTCCAATCGAAGCCGTTCGTAATACCTATAAAGGGAGCAGAAGGTGTCTGTTTCAATAAAGAAAGGAAAACGGAATATCGAGTGTGGGGGTACGGTGTGGCGCGGACATAAATTTGCGAGCGCGTTTAATTGAAAGGGGAAAAAAGGAGAAGAGCCCAGCCGAGAACTGTGCTTCCGACAAGAAGAAGAGGAAACCTAGCTGAGAGAAAAGGTGGAGGGATGCGCGATGACTGGCGAGCTGAGAAAACGAACGGGAAAGAAATACTTCAGGATACATGTTAAACTGGTTGGCATTCTCGAAATTCTTTCCCTCGAGAGGTGACTTACGATGCTCATAAACGCTACGGAAATCTTTTAATCGATTTGCGAGCTTGTCACAGACGAAAGAAATTGCGGAGGATTTTTTAGGAGCTTGATCGAACTGGATCCAGTGTCCTGCTATTCTCGGACTGTAAAATATGCAGAATGGTTAGAAATCATCGGATCGTTATACAAAATAAAAATCGTATGCTTCTATTGCTAAAGACAATGGTAAACTTGTCGATTAGGGCAAGAAAAGTTACTTGTAAATCTATTTCTCAATGTGCTGCTTTCTCTTCGACTTCGACGATCTCGAAATATATTTTCAAGGTAATCGTTTTGAACAACCCTTTCAAGTTCATGTAGGTTGGTGTTAATTTACAAAATATGCGTAAAAAAATCTACTTGTAAATTCATTTATCCATGTGCTGCTTTCTCTTCGACTTCGAAGATCTCGAAATATGTTGTCAAGGTCATCGTTTTGAACAATCTTTTCAAGTTCATGTTGGTTGGATTTAGTTTACAAAATATGCGTAAAAAAAGTGTACTTGTAAATTCATTTATCCATGTGCTGCTTTCTCTTCGACTTCGAAGATCTCGAAATATGTTATCAAGGTCATAGTTTTGAACAACCCTTTCAAGTTCATGGTTGGTCTGTTTTACTTTACAAAATATGCGTATAAAAAATCTATTTGTAAATTCATTTTTTAATGTACTGCTTCCTCTTCGACTTCGACGATCTCGATATATGTTTTGGAGGTGACCACAATATTAATAAATGGGAAATCTTGTTGATTTACAGGTAAAAAGAAGTTTCCATCGGATCCATCGTGTTGTCCAGCCTGCGGAGTCACCGTGAGGCCACAGGAATTAGAGCAACACTTCGCACAGGAACTTGATCGACTTTACAAAATCTCTTCGGCGTCGTCTCGAGCGCGAGCTCCAAGATCAAACTTACCCCCTGGACACCCGCAGGATCATCCCCATGGGCCGATGCACCATACCCCATCGGCCGTAGACGGAACACCTCACGGACGATGGGAAACTTACAAGAGGATTAAAGCAAATAGGCAGGTAAATAAATACAAATACATATATGTAATACCGTTTACCGAGCTGCTAATTAGTACTGGTTTTCAACCAGCACTGCATATTATGCAACGGAGTGTCCACGAAACGACGAGCTCTGTTGCTCTATTAAATGTTCTCATTCAATTTAAGAAAATAACTACATTGTTAATATTTGTGCAACATTTCTAATTGCTACTAATATTTCATTTTTTTGAAATTCACAGTTACGTTTGTTCTGTACTTAACTAAAACATTTCTGCCATTTTAATTCAGTCATCTTCTCAGCGATCGAGTGTCTAGAACATGTATATCTGTTTTCTGTTATTTCTGGTCAATCTAAATTAAAAATTTGTTTTTAATTCTACAATATTTCAAGACTCACATACGAATATTATAAATGAATACATTTACTTTGTGGTTAATATTTAGTTTCGAATAACCTAAACGTTTGTACACGAATTACTGGGAACTGCAATTTCTATCCAACAATTTCAAATTGATAGCGATTGTGATTGTTCGAAATGTAGTTTTTTTTAAATCTTTGCTGCTTCCAGGCCAGAATCCGTGTTAAGAATCGAAAGAGGAAAGCGGATGAACCGTCGTGTCCTGTTTGCAACGAGAGGTTATCCGGTTCGTCGGAGGAATTGAATCAACACGTCGAGAGATGTTTGAGTAAACACAACAATGGCAATCCTGCTGGGCAGAACAATCTCGACGACGAGGAGGTCGATGTAGAAGGCGATGCCGAAACTTTCGAGGAATATGAGTGGGCTGGGCAAAGAAGAGTGAGGGCCACATCGATGCTTGTCGGAGGATTTTCTGGTATGCATTCTCACACGTTTTATTCGATCGTTCCGAAAGTTCGTACCTGATTCGAAAATAAGATGTTCGAGTTTGTATTTTCAAATGAAAGTTTCATTAATCCATTGTATCACCATTTTCAACAATTCTCAACGTTTCACGTGGATTTCATTTTTGTGAAACGTTCGTGTTTTTAATTGATAGAATACGCGTTTAAATATGATTACGTTTATGAATGATTTTGGAATACAACGTAGACTTTAATTATTTCTTCTTATGTTATTTATAAAAATTTGTTGAATTCATAAATGGAATTGCTTTCAATTTTGAAAGAATTTATTGAGAAATTGTCAATCGCTGATCTGTGGTTGACGTTTGAAGAAGTTTGGAGTGATTTGAATGGTGCAAGCGTTATTTCGTGCGATTATTTCTTAAAATATTTTTATCCTTTCATTAAATGTAAATTACGATTAATTTTGTACAAAAAGAGCTCCTGCAATAATGTTCTGAACGATGTACACTTCACCTATACAGGGAAGTAGTTCTTTTAGATAATCATTTCAGGAGAGAGAAAAATCATTTTCAACAATTCTCAACGTTTCACGTGTATTTCATTTTTGTGGAACGTTCGTGTTTTTAATTGATAGAATACGCGTTTAAATATGATTACGTTTATGAATGATTTTGGAATACAACGTAGATTTTAATTATTTCTTCAGGTCTCGATTATCCATTGGACCTTAATTTATCCCTATCTCTCCGAAACTGTTTGGTCCCGTAGGATAAAATTTAACGAAATCCACAGTCCATTATATTAAACAATGTTTATATTTCAAATTTTATGAAATGTAACGTTGTCATAGATTGTTAGACTAGAGTAATTTTGGTGTGTTTTGTGTACTTGTAATCTACAGAATTGTACAAGGAAAAAACTGTTTGGTCCCGTAGGATAAAATTTAACGAAATCCACAGTCCATTATATTAAACAATGTTTATATTTCAAATGTTATGAAATGTAAAGTGGTCATAGACTGTTAGACTAGAGTAATTTTGGTGTGTTTTGGGTACTTATAGCTGCAGGTCTAGCGACGTCGTCAAGCAATCGTTCATCGGCCGGCGGGAATGGCGGTCCGAATCAACAGGATGACGAGGACGTTGATCTGGTGGTTGACGGCGATGATGTAGCCGAGTTTGGACCAGCTCAGTATTCCGAAGCCGACGTGATCGCGCCGCGTATGGATGGAACGCCGAGGGAGCAAAAAGAGAGAGATGCCCTTCGAGAAGCGGTGATCTCGCCGAACGCGCCTAATTCGATACACACGCCGCAGACACCGGAGCAAGTCGGTCAAGGGATGGTCGAGGTGAAACCCGAACCAGGAACCATGACCGCTCTGGGTCAGAGTGAGCCAGGCGAGGGTATACCGTCATCGCCTAGAAGAGACGGAGACACGCCTGTCATCGAGGCTCTCAGGGGAAGAATCCGAGAACTCGAAGCGGAGATGCGGGGACAACCTTTCAAATGTCTCATCTGCATGGTAAATTTTTATCATGGTTTAACGTGCCGATGAAATTATTTATACTAGGTTCACGGGATCTGTCAAAATTACGGGTTCTAATATTCTTAATTTGCGATTATTAAAATTGCAAATATGCTGCCTTGAGGAATTATTTACCAAATTTCTTTGTTGGTATATGTTATTGGAAAAATGGCTGAAAATTGGGATAGACAGATTCTTGTTATGTTTACAAAATAATGTGAAACAGTTATTTATAGACCAAACCTAGAGTTAAAGACACTTCTATATGCTGACGGTTTTACATTGTAACAATTCATTTTAAATGATAATTTTAATTGAGCATGTGCAACATAAAATAGAAAGGTTAAACGATTTATTAAAGTGATTCAAGTAAGAATATATAACATATTTGGCTCCGGTAATGTGCATCTTTTTTAAATATTTAACATTTTTTTAATGGGCACAACTTTTGATAGAAATTGTTCCTTTTATTTTCGAAGAAACACCGCGATAGTTATCTTTATAGAGAATAATTTTAGAAAGAATTATCTGAGGTAATTCATTGTATATATAATTTTTGGTAATTAAAAACAATCCTTTTGTTTTTCTCTGTTCGCAGGAACAATATAAGAAACCTGTAACTTCTGTATGCTGCTGGCATGTGCATTGCGAACAATGTTGGTTGCACACACTGGTAAGTTGTATTGTATACATACATACACATCACTTTCAAATAATTCGAACTGACGTAAATGATTTTTTTTTTAATTATTTACTCAATACAATAACTGTTGTATTCAAAATAGTGATTACTCGACATAGGTGCAGACGTAATCTGTTATGCGTTATAATTGATTATAAATAGGTCAAAGAATTCAGAATTTTTGCTACATTCGTTACAGCATGTATCGTCAAAAGTTTTCATTGCATATCATACTTTTCCAAATTTCCATCCACAACGTTTGCAGGGGAGAAAACGAAAACATTGCAGAAATTAAAAACTGCAAAATGTATCAACTTGTCTCCCCCTATGGTAAATTGATACATGTTTTTTTTATCAAATAAACACTTTTTACATACATCGCGTTATACAAGTAACATGTAAAGAGTAACAATCGGAGAATATTTTAGCATGTTTCTAAAACAGCTATAGATTTAAATAAAATATACATAAAAATATTCAGCTTACTCTGCTGTACAGTACAGAATTGATCAGAGATAAATTATAAATGGTTACTGAAAAAAGTATGCTTTTGCGATATCGTACAACAAACTTGAATTCACTTTAAAGCTTGAAGCTTCAACTATCGTTTATTTTCTTCTAACACGTTTTTGCATGATATACTTCGAACTGTTATATCTCATCATGGAAATATATGACAAAAAATGTTCCAACTTGTTTTTTCCTGTAGAATCTAAATATGTAACGTTTTATAGGGGGTTCCATTTAAAGTTATAAAGATACCCCCGCCCCCTCTTAAAGAGGAAGGGAGGCCACTTCAGATCCATGCAATTTAAGACGTGGCATAGTTTTCGTGATATTGAGCTGTTAAGAGTTATTTGAGCCACCCAGAATGTGTCTTCACGTTTCCACTTAGAGTATTTAAAAATAATTTGGAAGAAAACGAACAATGAATTATAAAAATAGAGACTTCAGACTTTAAATCGAATCCAAATTAAGTATGAACGTGAAACGATCAGAGTGTGCCAATGCTTTTTAGATCCATGTTAAAAATCCGTGCATAGACGTGAAACGAGAAAAATAGCAAAAGGTCGACATTTTCGTGTTTTCCAGGGTGCAAAAAAGCTCTGTCCACAATGCAACATGATAACATCGCCGTCAGATTTACGGCGTATCTACATGTGAAGGAAGTTTTGTGCCAAACAAGACCATCGTTAAACCAGATGTTATTCGTAAAGACATCGGCGCGTTCTAAATGCGCGGATCTTGTCTTGTAAATATTTGTACATATTTATGCGTCACGTTAAATTAACTCTTTTAGACATAAACATGCACTGTTACGTAAACGTAGCGTTATACAGTAACCTAAGCGTGAACGGCGCGCGTGAATAACGTCTCGATCGTAGATTCCCATCGTTCTTTCTTTCAGCCAACAGGAACAACAATTTCGAATTTACCGCGACTACGGATTTCACTAGTTTCTGCATATTCTGCACGTGTAACCGGTGACTAGCCCCGTTTACGCAATTACGATAAATAGTTCCGTAATTATCGTGTGTTATTAGCAACGGAGTAACTTTCTCTCCTGATTACTGATGAATGTATATTATTTAACAGGGTAATTATATATTAGAATCGAGAATATCGTCTGTCAAAACAAAACGCGGTCACGGTGTTCGTACAATTATTGTAAAATCGGTGTTCGCATTATGCGAGTCGCGTCGTCGTTCACCTCCGTCGCGATTTTCAAACGTTCAAGACGTGCTTCTACAAAACGGACGACTCTTCTTTCTCCTTGTTTCGTCAGTCAATGTGAAAGGTCGTATAGATTCTAGAACTAATGGAATCAAATTATTTTACGACACGTGGAGACATCGAGTCATCGCGTTTCCAAGACTACAATTTTATACATGGGTCACACTAACAAGCTACCAAGTCAGAAAAATTATTCGAGGAGATTGAAAGCAAACGTCTGCAATCAAGAAATATTTGGAACAGGATTTGGTCCTTATTGGCTCCGAATCTGTAGACCAAAACCTTCGACAAATACCGAGTCTAATGTGGAAACAGATGGTTTGGTATTTAGCTACGAAGTTTGGTGCCAAAATTCCATGTCAAATGGAGGCCAAACTGAGACCAAACGTTGGCCTCGTCCTAGAGGGCAGGTCGGTCGCACTAAGAGAGGACCTCTTTTCCGTTCTTAAAAGACGTGTGGAAAAAATATCTTCGTACATTCCCCTCGAAAGGGGGTAGTGTGAGGCTCAGGGAACAAGGGTGGTCGGTGTCCCTAATACCTACTAAAAGACTCAGTCCACTCCTGTTCTTATTTCAATCTTTTGTGTTCTTGGTTCTAAGAGCGAACCTGGTCTCGCTCTAAGAATAAATATGGAACAAAATCAGAGTAAACTTTACCGTAGATAGGAAAATCGTATTACACTATATTTAAAATAATAAAGTATATAATTTTAACCCTCATCCGTCCCTTGTTTCACAAACTGAATCTGTCCCTCAATGTCAAATTGACACAGTGATAAAAGATCGATAAAATAATAAGATAAATTTTTTTGATCAAGCTTGTGATTTAACGTTTACATCTTAGGTTTCCCGGCTACGTGTTTCGCATTAACAAAATAAAAATCACTAAGTTAAGTTGCTTGCATTTTTAATAATTTAAATATTGACAAGATGAAATAATGACTACAATAATTTTACGAAAGCGAGGTTAGATTCGCTGTTAGTGCGTTCGACCTGCCCTCTATTTCGTTAGTGTGCGTTTGACCTACCAGACATTGTCCTCCATTTGGTCTGCATTTGGCATGGAATTTTGGCACCAAAACTTTGTCCAAATCAACAGAAGATTCATTACTGAGAAGTTATAAAAGGGTTCGCAACCGTATTCGGTTATATGCCGAAACTTAAAACAACGTTTTTTAAATTTGTCAGAAAAAAGGAGAGTCGTGCGTTCTACAGAAGTATGACTTGAACATTTGAGTGCCGATTCTAAAACTATTGTACAGTGTTCGCAGAATCAGTATTTCAATCATTTCATCACGATTTCTTGCGTTTTAAGCATAGTACTCGTTTTGGCGATCTTTTGTAATGCGAGGTGCTGCGAAGTAACGTTGACGATTTTTATCATTGATTCGTGAACGAAGAAAAGAGTTAATCGTTAGGATTTTTTCTGGAGAAATTTGTGGACTGAATCTTTGAACGAGTACGTCGTATATGTACAATGTTGTACGATTCGTAGTAATTTGTTTGTGGTTGTTGAAAAATTGTTTTCGCTCGAAACGTTTCTAGAGGAAACGAAACATTTAAAGATTTTTAATCCTTTTATCTAGTAAATCGTCGATTGAACTGTGATTCATCTGGTAGATTAAATCATGGATTAATAGTAGTATCTTCATGATTTTTCTACTTCTGATGATCCAGAGGTTGCTTACATCTAGGGAATTTTTTAGATTTTGTAATATGAAAATTACTATGAGCTGCACAGTACATACATGTGTTTTCGAATAAGGTATTCCTTTTTTTAAAAAAATGGAGCCCACCATTTGTCCAGAAGAAATGAAAAAATTCAAGTTTCTCTAAGACTTAGCTAAATATTACATTTGATTTTGAACGAATTAAGAAATGAATAATTTCGACTTTCTTTAGTGATATGGTCTTATGAAACATGTGTACTTTAGCATAATACATATACGCTATAACTTTAGCAAACATCGTTGACATTCTAACAATGAGAACAACCCTGAAAGTTGTAGTTGCAACCATATTTAATTATTCATCCTTTATACTTTGGCACAGTGATTTATTAATATACGTAAAGGATTGTGTAAATGTATTGGCCAATTCTTTTGGATGAAAATTGAGAACATTTTTCCAATGTTACCTCGCTGCGCCCTGCACCGAGATTTTCCAAGGCATCGATTGCCTTCAATGTATTCAATTCCGAAATTGAACGGACACGAATCGAGGAGTATTCGCGCGTACCTGAAGTTTTCAGTGTCACTTCAAGAACCACCCACCTTGAATTTGTCCCTTTGCCGAATTCACATTTTCTTCGTCTACAATCGTTAAACGTCTGCGTCTGAAACCCACCACGTTCGATCCATAAACGTGCATGCACAGAATGTACCCGAATTTATCCTGGCACGGCTCGTTTGACTACAGGAAAGAGAAAAATTATGGTTTTACATCATATAATAAAATATTTGCAATTCTTTCTCCGTTTGTTAAGCTGCTAATTGTGCAGTATAAAAGACTCGACGGAATTTCTGGCACCAATAGTGATTTTACTATACTTATTAATACACTGTGAATGTGTATAAAAAACTCAATTGTTTTTCAATAAATTGTGCATATTGAGAGAAATGAAATATTAATTTCGAAATGAATTAAGCACGAAAGTTTCTGCTTGAACAATCTTGTAGTTCATACAGGAAAATTTGTTCCTCCAGACTTTGGTAAAATAATTATTGTATATTACAGTTTGTATAAAGATTATTAGACTATTTATTAGAAATAAAATTTGAATATTGACGGTGAGTGACTTCGAGATCGAAGAATATTCTTTCATCTGTGTTCGAACAACCTGCGCGAAACCAGGTGACACGCTGCATAATAATATTCCGATACTTTTAGACGCAGGATTCGGTTTCGAAAAAGTCAATTTCTCAATTTCGACGAATACATGCACTTTCTTATTGTATACTTGGTACAGTGTCTGCTTCTTGTCCGCTATTTCTATCTGTGCTAAACAAAGACGATATTGAAAATGTTTATCATTCATCGACTATCAATATCTTTAATATTTATGAAAAAATTATGATTACTGCCGTGGTCAATGTTTAAAAATACAGATAAAAATAATTCATGATGAGCAGTCACGTGAGCTGAATGGTGCTCGAGTGCACACACCGTCGAAGAGTTATCGACTTCTTCGAGAGCGAACAGTTCTCTGCTAAAAATTCATTCTTGGAATTGCAATAAATATTCGGTGACATTCTGTGTAGCAACTATCCAAGAAACTTTTGTTGTAACGCAGCAGAAAATGTTAGAAAGTAGCGCTCCACTATCGCATCTCGCACGGAAAGATATTTAACATTGAACCTACCACCACCGATTGAAATGTTCCAGATTGTTTAATTATAATTATTGAAATAAGGGATGGTTGTATGAATATTTTTAGTGAAGCACGTATTACAAGTCAAATCTAAATAAAATCATTCTTGTCATTTTAACAAGGGAACGTGTACTTTTAAGGCTCGGTAGGTTTAGTGTTAAACAATTTTGTAATTCTAATTTTCAAATTTGTTGCAGTCCTCTTACTAGTTTCGTCGAGATAAATCTTTCGAAATTCACTCGAAACAATCCAGAACTGCCACTTTTTGTGTCCGATAAATCTAGCGTTGAACCAGTGGCAGAGAGCGTAATGTCAGTTTCAAAGATCATCGCACAAAGTGAACCTTATTTTGCGAGATTCCATCGTGGAGGGATTTCGATTAGAAGTGGAATGTGCACGCGCAATGATATGGTACTGAAAGGACCGTGAACGAGTAGCGAGATACTTAATTCACTCGAACAGAGTTGCGACGAACGATAAATGAGTTAGTATCAATTTCCTCTCGGTAGCCGGTCTCTCGATTTCGTTCGACGGTATCATGGAAAACACGCTTCGTTGGTTGTCTTCGCCGCGATGTACATAATTACTTGACAGTCGAAACGAGCCATTGTCCATGTTAGCTAGCCAAAATCGCGAGAAAGAGGTACCTAAGGAGGAGGAACGGCATTAACGAGAAGAAGGACCAAATCCTACCTAATTTTCGCCTAATCGTTGTCCGATTCTAATCATTTCGACGATGTTGTATCTTTCTTTGTGCAGACAACGTGCGTGGGAGGACACTTACGGCGACGCACAGTGTTACGAATTTGCTGGACAAAATCAAAATGCAACCTGAATTCCACTCATTGGAATTAAATAGAAATTTCTTTTCTACCTTGATATGGTAAACATGGTGTAAATGCAGAAAATCCGCTGTGTGCTAATTACAGTGTACATTGGAGTTTGATAAAATACGAATAGCATTCACACGTGTATACAAGTTGATCCGTTTTTGATCATTAATCTGTTAGGTTGTCCCAAAAGGGTCTTTTAGAATGTGTTCATTTAATGTTGCTAAAGAAATACAAACAATACGATAATTTCTATGTTAACATTTTAGTACGTCCCAAAATGAATTTGCATTATGTGCATGAATCGAAAACCAACTTTTATGAAAACCTAATATTTATTTAGCAATACAGGAATCTAGAAATATTATTTTATTTAGCAACATTAAACCTAATGTATATTTTAAGCTCTTTATAGTTAAATGTGTGTAGGAATCTAGAAATATTAGTTACCATGTCTCTTAGAGCAGATCAATCAGTTCGTTCCCCCACTACCTCGTACGACCGTCAACCGTGTCTAAATAGTGGAGGAACGTGCCGCGAGTTGGACAGGCTTATATTACAGTATAGGAAAGTTTCTATTTTCCAAAAAATATTTAGTAAGAAATATCAAAACTTTGAAAGGGGCTAGTTTGTGATCAAAAATCCTTTTAAAGACTTTCTTCTCCAATCAAGGATTTGGCAAAAATTTCAGTAAAATCGGAGGGTTGTCGCTTTCGGAAGTTTATCCCTTCTGCGTACGATAGACGCGACCAAATCCCTTCGAGGCTGTCGCTCCAATAGAAACTTTACTGTACACACTTTGAGGAAAAAGAAAATACAGTAGAACCTCGATGCCCCGGGCCTCTAATGTTCCAATTCTTTATCGTCCGAATACTTCCCAGAAAGAATTAGTTTACCCTAAACTAACCGATTTACTGCACACTTCAAGAAGGATTAAGTTCACCACTGAAATTATGTAATTGTCGCATTATCCATATTCCACTAATTAGCACGGATAATCGGAGTTCTACTGTAACGAAATATCATTTACCATCTAATGTGGTACATACTTTGAGGAAAAATATTCAACCACGAGCATAATGTGTTCCGAATAACTTTTTTGCGAACGTTACTTTGTTGAAAAAAAATCGAAACAATGAATTCTAGATATCTTCGAGGGTGATCAGGCCTTACAAAATTAATTTACATATGCTACATAATGTTATGCACTTCCACGTACACCTTCAGGTTCATTAAAATGATTTTCGTCCAGCTGACTATTCGTAACGCTACGCGACAAGGAGATCCGTTCATCTAAAATCGCTGTATCGCGTAGATCGGCCGCGATCCTCAGCGATCTCACCTGGACCATCAGTTTTAGATCATGGCCAGCGTTGTTCACCGATCGAAAGACGCGCACGGATTCCATGGGGATCCATCGATCCGATCGTTAGAAATTCGACAAGACGATGTCGAACGCTCGGAACGCTTTCCGCGCGTGTCAACGTGATTACCGCAACTTGTTGTCCGTGAAACGTACTATCCAGATGCATTTTGCG
The DNA here is from genome assembly GCA_028455595.1 of Lasioglossum vierecki. Taxonomy (NCBI): domain Eukaryota; kingdom Metazoa; phylum Arthropoda; class Insecta; order Hymenoptera; family Halictidae; genus Lasioglossum; species Lasioglossum vierecki. The sequence continues at coordinate 11,451,444 of CM052336.1, forward strand.
TTTAACAATACTCTCTCGTCTTAGGATTAAATAAGCGTCTTGATCTGTCGATCGCCCGGGGAGAAAGGGACGAAATACAAAGTAGTCGCTCCACGAACATTCCCCGACGCATAAACGCTCTGACGATTATTATTATTAATAATAATCTCTGACTTCTCAAGTGTTCGCGTCTTTCTCCCGAAGCGTTCTGAATGTTCTGAACCGTAGATTGACATAATCGTCCCCTCGCGCACGTCGGGGACGTTCCTGTACATACACGAACGAAACAAGAAAACAGAGATATCAACTGCCCGATGTGACCGTTGTTCTGTAACCGAAATAAATGATCATGGAATGTAAAGCAACTGTTCATGGTGAATTGTCTTCTTCTTGATGGTCCCTTCAGGGGGTGCAACCGTCCGAGATCTTGAAAAATCGATTTTTTAAAATGTGATTTTATTCAGCTACGGTTTCAGGAGATTATACAGCAAGTTCCATGTAGAAACTCTTTTCTGCAGATTAATTTTCTTCTTCTAAGAGTTCTTTTAGCACTAAATCTACCAAGCATTAAAAGTAACTGGTACATGTTCCCTTTTGAAATGACAAGATTGATTTTATTTAGAGTTTGCTTCTCTCCTGTTATAATACGTGCTCTACTAAAGATACTTATACAATCAATTCTTGTAAAATCATTTATATTTTTTCATGGAATGTAAAGCAACTGTTCATGGTGAATTGCCTTCTTCTTGATGGTCCCTTCAGGGGGTGCAACCGTCCGAGATCTTGAAAAATCGATTTTTTAAAATGTGATTTTATTCAGCTACGGTTTCAGGAGATTATACAGCAAGTTCCATGTAGAAACTCTTTTCTGCAGATTAATTTTCTTCTTCTAAGAGTTCTTTTAGCACTAAATCTACCAAGCATTAAAAGTAACTGGTCCATGTTCCCTTTTGAAATGACAAGATTGATTTTATTTAGAGTTTGCTTCTCTCCTGTCATAATACGTGCTCTACTAAAGATACTTATAGAATCAATTTTTGTAAAATTATTTTTATTTTTTCAATAATTGTATAATAATAAATCTGGTACCGGTCATTTTCACCGGTGCTGGTAGGTTTAGTGTTAATTTTTTCTAGTGTTACAAACATAGGATTTTTCTTTAGTTTGAAAAATTTCAAAGTAGTACGAATAAACGGTATAATAATTAATCTTTCGACAAAGGTGCCCGAGTTAGTTCTGATCCAGAGTCAATTTCTGAAGATTCAGTTCAGTGAATAGCTTAAACATTAGGAACGATAAAAAACCAGTGTGTCTACAAGAAGTACTACTTTTAGAAAATTGCTACTAAAGCTGACTTTATTAGCAATTGAATTTAAGCTTTATATTCCAATTAAAAAGATTATCACAAATATATATTGCAATTTCTGAACAGCTGATAAATTAAATTAACGAATCTAAAGTGAATTAATGAGAAAAGACTCTTTTTTTCTTGATGGATTAGACGGTTGTTGTTCCTTCAGTCTGGAAAGCCTTACCAACAAGAAAATATCGAGGTTTTATGCTGACGAAAATAATATACAGGTACGTAATATTTAATATAAACACACACATTAAACAAATTATAGTTAACACGTTCCCTGCCAGACCGTTTTTTGAAGATTTCCCGTTCAAGCCGCGTGGGGCGTATGCGCCCCACGCTTGACATTTGTATTATTTTGTTTGGCGTATCACTTACAATAATTAAAATATTGCAAAAATCATAATTATCAAGGAAAGGTTGTATAGTTTAACATGTATAACACAACAAACCAATAAATTTCTTTTTCTAGGAATTAGTTTAACAAATAACTGGCTGAACATTATTATGCCAAGCGAGTGGATAATACCAAATGGCTTGAACGGAAAGTTCAGCGTGTGAATGCTTGTTTGACTAATTTTTTAAAATACTTCGATACTTGTCTTTACTTCCTCTTTTATTATATTAATCTCTACTTCACATGAAGATTTATGTCCGTATTAACATTCATTCGATAACAGCGTATGTGTCCAATTGCTGAGTAATTGAAATTAAAGTAACATTTAGACTATACGTTTTATCTAACTCTTATTGATTAAGTGCACGGTGTATTAAGAAATTGAACTACGGTGTGTTAGAACGAACGTTGAAATTAAGTATTACAAGCTTCGATCTAATGCAAA